>CM056607.1:40622996-40861373 GCA_029721355.1 Tegillarca granosa
ACTATTGTTCAGTTTAGGGATACTGACTTCAGTATTCAGTCTACCTAAGAGTTTTACTGTTGTTTAGTTTAGGGAGATTGACTACGGTATTCAGTCTACTAAGGGTTCCTCTGTTGTTCAGTTTAGGGAGATTGACTTCAGTATTCAGTCTACTAAAGGGTTCCACTGTTGTTCAGTTTAGGGAGATTGACTACGATTTTCAGGTTTACTAAGGGTTCCACTGTTGTTCAGTTTAGGGAGATTGACTACAGTATTCAGTCTACTAAGGGTTCCACTGGTGTTCAGTTTAGGGAGATTGACTACGGTATTCAGTCTACTAAGGGTTCCACTGTTGTTCAGTTTAGAGAGATTGACTACGGTATTCAGTCTACTAAGGGTTCCACTATTGTTCAGTTTAGGGATACTGACTTCAGTATTCAGTCTACTAAGGGTTCCACTGTTGTTCAGTTTAGGGATACTGACTTCAGTATTCAGTCTACTAAGGGTTCCACTGTTGTTCAGTTTATGGAGATTGACTTCAGTATTCACTCTACTAAGGGTTCCACTATTGTTCAGTTTATTGAGATTGACTTCGGCATTCAGTCTACTAAGGTTCCACTATTGTTCAGTTTATTGAGATTGACTTCGGCATTCAGTCTACTAAGGATTTCTCCTTCATTCCAGGATTGATAACCTCCACATAAGTAAAAGAATCTTAACTGCCAAGTAAACAAGAGGCCTTTGGTTCTTAATGCTCACCTGAGGATATGTCTAAAATTGTTTGCAAAGTGCAATAGACAATATATTAAGTACAGAAACTTTACAAGTTTTTTTCAAGTTAAGAACTGCCACAAAACTTAATCAGAAATATATCCAGTCACATTTCATTTATAAGTAGCTTATATAATATGCATGAAGTAACTAGTGCAATGAATAATTTCCAAATCATTAACAAATTTCAGTATACTTATGCAGCTATGTCCTTGACCTTTGAACATATATGACCTTGAACCATATATGATCTTCATGTCAATACCTACAATATTCTAATATACATGTCTATACAAAAAGTTAAAGTTTTCACGATAATTAGCAATATAAGTATTCTTTTGCATCTGTGACCTTGACCTTTGACCATATGACCTTGAACCATATATCAAAATGATCATTGCTGCAATACCTACAATATTCTAATATACATGCCTATACAAAAAGTTCACAGTTTTCAAGATAATTTGCAATTTAAGTCTTTCTTTGCAGCTGTGACCTTGACCTTTGAACATATAACCTTGAACCATATATCAAAATGACTGCCATATCAATACTTACTTACAGTATTCTAAGATATATGCCTATACAAAAAGTACCTAGTTTTCAAGATAATTAACAATTTCAGACTTTTTCTACAGATATGACCCTGAACTTTCAACATATGACCTTGACCCATATATCAAAATGATTGTTATGTCAATACCTATATTAATCTTATATACATGCCTATAAAAAAAGATAATAGTTTTCAAGATAATTATCAATTTTAGTACACTAATGCAGCTATGACCTTGACCTTTGAACATATGACCTTGAACCATATATCAAAATGATTGTCATATCAATACTTACAATATTTTAATATACATGCCTAAACAAAAAGTTAACAATTTTCAAGATAATTCATTCACAATTTCAGTACATGTATGCAACTATGACCTTGACCTTTCAACATATGACCTTGAACCATATATCAAAAAGATAGTTATGTCAATACCTACAATATTCTAATATACATGCTTATAGTTTTCAAACTAATGCACAATTTTAGTATTTTTAAGCCAAAAATAACATTTCAGGGGCAACAACTCCTACATGGATTATCATATAGTTATGAAACTTGGTACCTTTTTAAAATTTGTCATGGGGAATGTTTTAACAGTGCTTTGAATTCATATATCTCCATATATTTGCAAAAAAAATGTCTAAAACTGCATTATTCACAATTAGGTCATGACCTTGACTTTGACCTTGACCCTTTTTTCAAGGCCATTTCAAGAAAAAGTCAAAACTGAAAACCCCATGCCATATTCTGTTCAAATAATCAAATTATAACAATTTGAAGCCATTTTAATTAAAAGCAAAAACATGTAACACATTTTTCGACCTGATTTCATTAAATGAACAAACTATAGGCTTAAGATCCTAGAGAAGCCAAATATCACATCAGATTTTTTCTCCCATCATTGGCGTCAGAGAAGAAGATTTTTTAAGTTTTGGACCCCTAGGTCCGATGACCTAGTTTTGGTAGCCATGGCAACGCCAGGAACAAATCTGAATTGCACCAGCCCATACATGCTTCTGACCAAGTATCATTGAAATCTGTCCAGCAGTTTCGGAGGAGAAGTTGAAAATAGGTCTTAACGACACACGCACGCAAGCACACACACTACTTATACACACGCCGCACCATGCCGTAACTTCACATAAACCATTACTACTCCATGGAATTACGACTCTAACCTGCATTCTTAAGGGGGTTTATTTGAGAGAGAGAGAGAGAGAGAGAGAGAGAGAGAGAGAGAGAGAGAGAGAGAGAGAGAGAGAGAGAGAGAGAGAGAAAGAGAGAGAGAAGAGAAGGGGGGGTAGGCTTCTTCAAGTTACCAATACTACTCTGCTAAATCTTCATTTTCAATCTCAGACTGCCTCACTAGTTCAGAGGAAGAGTGTCTGCCTTGAGAGCAAGAAGTCATGGGTTCAAAACCTGGCTGGGTCATAAATTAGCTCTTAAAATTTGAGACATTGCTTTCTCACCTGGTGCTCGTCATTAGAAGAGTAGAGTATCAACTGGTTCTCTAGGTGTCAAGATAATGGACTTAGGAAGTGGTATGCTAGTCAGGGGCATACTGACTGAGCTAGCAACTTACCAAAAAGTTGCTCCAAGTGTGCACAAGTTAACAGATGGCCATAATACACACTGGCACTTCACAAGCATGCATGAACTTGTTCTTAGATTATTCTATAGGGATTAATAATCTTGCTCTCTCTTTTAAAGCTTAAAAAAATTGCTGATGCGATGTTAAACAACATTTCAACAACAACATCTACTTCTATCTCCATATATACCCTTTACTTACTCTGTTATATTTTTCTCTCACTTTTTCCACCAGTTTCTTTGTACTTCTAGGAATTTTTGTGTCAATCAATAAAATTTCAAGTTCTGGAACACTAGGGATAAAAAAATAACAAATTCTACCTTGACAAAATTCTACCTTGATAAAATTCTACCTTGACAAATTTCTACCTCAATAAAAAATATTCACATTGATTTTTTATTTTAAAGAGATAAGATTTTAAAATATGGTTTTATTGTTTATTTTTTTTTAAAATTAAATATTTTTCTAGTTCCACAGTAGTTCAGATAATACAGGTTCAAGTTCACACAGATTCCGCTGATTTTCTTGTTTTAGTTTCTGTCACTTCATCTTTAGCTGGTATTATACTGATATAAGTACAATTTTTTTTTACTTGAACATACAACCAAATTCAATTAATGTAATGATTAAAGTAATGGTGTGTTTATAAACAAGAGCTCTACGGATTTATATGTCTCACCTGGTTAGTTTTTGAACGAGTAGAAAATAAATTACTTTAACATAAACTTTAACATTTTGACACGCTGCCGCCGCCATCGACAACACTGGATAAATAACACCTAAGTCTCGCAGCTCGACAAAAATTACCACATGATTTCATGATACAATTGCCGTTCTGTAATTTACCTTTTTATTATATCAATCTTTCCGTTCTTAAATGTCAGCATTCCACCTGTAAGATAAAATACATAAATATAAAAAACTTTCTAAAACGAAACAAGAAGATTCATTCAGTATGATTAATTAAATCCAGTATTTCAGCTTTTTTAAATATGCATACATAATAATTGGAGATTTTTGGACGCAAGAATTTTTTTGTTTTCTGGCTTCTAATCATTCATGATAAAGTTAATTAATGTCAATTTGACATTATGTTCTTATCAACACAAATGATGATGTCTTTATAAACAGTTGTTCTTTAGAAAAGGGGGATTGCAATTAACACAGCTATGACTTTTCTTATAATCAAATTGTAAAATCATTATGGTACTGTAGTCATAAACAAGCAATATTGCCATTAATACAACAGGTATATAAAGACCCAAGGCGTGTTCAAGATACTGGTCGCTTTTCACTGCACTCACAAATACACTTTTTATGTCTATTTCAAGTACTTGCATTGAATGTAAGTCATTATAATCATCCAGATGCTTTAAAAATTTTGGACACCGACACTCGGCTGGAGAGAAAATGTCAAAATATAAATTAAATCGGAGAACTGTACATAAGTTTAACTAATCCTATCATTCAAATCCCTTCTAGAAAGATACCATACATTTGCACTGATATATAAAATGAAATGCATGTTGGTTTCAGAATTTAAACCATTTCTTATAAACTATGTCTGAGAGACGCCATCTTGAATCTAAGCGAACAACGTTACAATAGTGATAGCAGTCACTAGCATGTTCTTGCACGAACAATCATTCAGGAACAGCTTGAAGTTAAAGTGAAAGTGTACACAGACAGTCTTGAATGGGCCTCTGTATTTTTTAGGGAGTTCACTTACAGGTTTACCCAGCTGTCTTTAACAGCAGAAAGTTAAACTAAACAATACATACACCAGTTTAAACTTACCAAAAGTTGCAACAGAGTTGTCAACCCCTGAAGGTTTTCCATGGATTATTTTCTCTCCTTCAAATGCCCACTTATTGATGAGGTCAAGCTCTGATGATGACCATTGTCCAGTCAATTTATCAGCCTCATCTATGTGACCAAACACTGACAATAAAGCTGACGCCAGACACGTACAAAAACTGGCAGACGACCCCAGTCCCGCTCCAACGGGTAAATCTGATTTCACATACACATCAACTGATGGAAGTGATCTGTCAATAATAAAATATTGAAATTTTTTAATTGACTTTTTTAGTGTTTACTTATATCAAATCTGTGATATTAAATGCAAGTCAGGTTCAGTAAACATATTATTCAGACCTTTCTGAATAATGTTAAATAGTGGTAGACCTTTAGTTTACACTGTAGCATATATAAGTCTGGAGTGCTAAAACTGACCTAATTATTAGTCAACCTATATGTCAACAATAACATAATTATCTTATTGTTTCTATAAGGAGAATGTCTGTGTATTACAATATTTTTGGTTTATTAGTTTTATTAACTTTTACATTAAAAATTTACAGATATATAACTAAAGAAAATTCTAACCACTAAACTAGGAGAACTTGAAAAAATTTCACATTTGTACCCTGTAAACATGTCTTCTTTTCTGTTGTATCGGTATCCATTAAGGTGTTGAATTATCTTCCTTGAAAATACCATTTTAGAATATTTATACAACTATTTGCAGTAGGGTTTGTAGATCTTGTTTGAAATTTAATATCTGAATATGCAGGGTTTTCCTGTATTTTGTCATCAGAGAAAACATGTTACAACAAATGCTCAATTGCCTAGTGACATCATTGCACCTTTTTTTGAAATTAAACCTACTGATCTAGTATCTAGAAATTAAAAATTCAGGCAAGTCACATGACAAGTCTTACAGACTTCATCTGACTTACTTTGAATTAGATACAAGTGTAGAGATACCAGATTCAAGTCCTCAATTAACAGTTATTTCATTTATGCATCTTTTCAGATTACCTCCCCTGACACTGGTACTACAAAATACAATGATTACCTCCCCTGACACTGGTACTACAAAATACAATGATTACCTCCCCTGACACTGGTACTACAAAATACAATGATTACCTCCCCTGACACTGGTACTACAAAATACAATGATTACCTCCCCTGTCACTGGTACTACAAAATACAATGATTACCCCCCTGACACCCCTGTCACTGGTACTACAAAATACAATGATTACCTCCCCTGTCACTGGTACTACAAAATACAATGATTACCTCCCCTGACACTGGTACTACAAAATACAATGATTACCTCCCCTGACACTGGTACTACAAAATACAATGATTACCTCCCCTGACACTGGTTCTACAAAATACAATGCTAACAATTTGACTTACTTTGAATCTTTACCCAGAATTAGAAACAAGTATAAAAATACTACAGTTGCTAGTTCTTTATTGTCTGTGTTATCTATATCGACTCCGGGTAATGAGTTTATACACTGAATTACCTCCCCTGTCGGGTTCTCAGGTAGATCTAAAATACAAGATAGCAATACAATTTAACATGGACAGTAATCAAAAACATAAAACTTAACTTACAAAACAATTACATGTATATAAATCCGTCTTTATGATGCAGTTCAGTTTAGAGGAGTTATTCTGGATTTAGTTTTCAAAGGTTCCACTGTAGTTAGTTGCTACAGGTATTTCATTTCCGTATGGTTTGACACAGTCTGGTATTTGTTTCATTCAGGTTCAAAGGTTATTTGACTGATACAGTATTCTGTTTAGGTGGATATTTGGTTTATGCAGTTATTGGTGTATGAAGGGTTTGGTTCTGACAGATACTTGGTTTACTCAGGGTCATTTTAAATAGATTATTTGTTTACTCAGGGTTAAGTTTAGACAGGTATTAATTCTATGCAGTGTTTTATTTACTCAGGGTTCAGTTAAGTTAGGTGTTTGGTTTACTCAGGGTTCAGCTGAGCCAGATGTTTGGTTTATTCAGTGTTTGGTTTAGACGGGTTTTAAGTTTAACCAGGGTTCAGTTTAGACAGGTTTTCGGTTTACACAGGGTTCAGTTTAGACAGGTTTTCAGTTTACCCATGGTTTAGTTTAGACAAGTGTTTGGTTTACTCAGGGTTTAGTTAAGACAGGTTTTTGGTTTACCTATGGTTTAGTTTAGACAAGTGTTTGGTTTACTCAGGGTTTAGTTTAGACAGGTTTTCGGTTTACTCATGGTTTAGATAAGACAAGTGTTTGGTTTGCTCAGGATTCAGTTTAGACAGGTTTTCAGTTTACCCATGGTTTAGTTTAGACAAGTGTTTGGTTTACTCAGGGTTTAGACAGGTTTTTGGTTTACTCAGGGTGTATTTTTGACAGGTGTTTGGTTTACACAGGGTTTAGTTTAGACAGGTATTTGGTTTACTAAGGGTGTATTTTTGACAGGTGTTTGGTTTACTCAGGGTTTGGTTTAGACAGCTGTTTGGTTTACTCAGGGTTAAGTTTAGACAGGTGTTTGGTTTACCCAGGATTCAGTTTAGACAGGTTTTCAGTTTACCCATGGTTTAGTTTAGACAAGTGTTTGGTTTACTCAGGGTTTAGACAGGTTTTTGGTTTACTCAGGTTGTATTTTTGACAGGTGTTTGGTTTACACAGGGTTTAGTTTAGACAGGTATTTGGTTTACTAAGGGTGTATTTTTGACAGGTGTTTGGTTTACTCAGGGTTTGGTTCAGACAGGTGTTTGGTTTACTCAGGGTTTAGTTTAGACAGGTGTTTGGTTTACTCAGGATTTAGTTTAGACAGGTTTTCAGTTTGCCCATGGTTTAGTTTACACAGCTGTTTGGTTTACACAGGATTCAGTTTAGACAGGTTTTCTGTTTATCTATGGTTCAGTTTACAGGGAATTGGTTTACAAAGGGTTTAGTTAAGACAGGTACTTTGTTTACTCAGGATTCAGTTTAGACAGGTTTTCAGTTTACCCATGGTTTAGTTTAGACAGGTGTTTGGTTTACTCAGGATTTAGTTTAGACAGGTTTTCAGTTTGCCCATGGTTTAGTTTACACAGGTGTTTGGTTTACTCAGGATTCAGTTTAGAAAGGTTTTCAGTTTACCCATGGTTTAGTTTAGACAAGTGTTTGGTTTACTCAGGGTTTAGTTTAGACAGGTTTTTGGTTTACTCAGGGTGTATTTTTGACAGGTGTTTGGTTTACTCAGGGTTTGGTTCAGACAGGTGTTTGGTTTACTCAGGGTTTAGTTTAGACAGGTGTTTGGTTTACCCAGGATTCAGTTTAGACAGGTTTTTGGTTTACTCAGGGTGTATTTTTGACAGGTGTTTGGTTTACTCAGGGTTTAGTTTAGACAGGTTTTTGGTTTACTCAGGGTGTATTTTGACAGGTGTTTGGTTTACTCAGGGTTTGATTCAGACAGGTGTTTGGTTTACCCAGGATTCAGTTTAGACATGTTTTCAGTTTACTCATGGTTTAGTTTAGACAAGTGTTTGGTTTACTCAGGGTTTAGTTTAGACAGGTTTTTGGTTTACTCAGGGTGTATTTTTGACAGGTGTTTGGTTGACTCAGGGTTTGGTTTAGACAGGTGTTTGGTTTTACCCAGGGTTTGGTTTAGACAGGTGTTTGGTTTACTCAAGGTTCAGTTAAGACATGTGTTTGGTTTACTCAGGGTTAGTTTAAACAGGTTTTTGGTTTACTCAGGGTTCTCTTTAGAAAGGTGTTTGGTTTATGCAGGATTCAGTTAAGACAGGTTTTTGGTTTATGCAGGGTTCAGTTAAAACAGATGTTTGGTTTGCTCAGGATTCAGGTTGTATGGTTATTTTATTTTCAGGTTTCTTTGTACTTACCAGATATTTTTTGTTTACATGCTGTGAGATCACCAACACTCCAGGATTTCAAAACCCCCAGGTTTGGTAAATTCAGTGATATTTTCTCACCCATTATTTTTTTCAGGTGAAGATATGTTCGTAGACTTAGACTGGATGCTAAGGCAGCCTAGAAGTATAATTTTTTTTAAAATCATTCATTCGTTCGTTTGGTATAAATACTGTAACTAAAAGTAAATATGTGTTTGGCTTTTTTCTTTTACTTTTTTTAACATATTATTATTATTATTATTATTTAACTTTTTTTTTACAATTTCAGTTGTTTATTTAGATAATTAGACTTTAAGAAGTGGCTTTTATTTAAATAAAGAATCAAATTCACACACAGCTATCAAAGGATTTATAGATTATTTACTAGATAATCATCCACGTTGAAACAAAAATAGGCAACATATCTGTGTATTGAAAGAATTACTTGATTTTTCTGAAAAGATTTCTATCTTGCCAGCAGTTTATTTTAAATGATGATATTGAAAAATAATCAAAAAATGATTAAACTGCAGTGCTAGAGGATGTCTAGTCACTTGTAATTTTTTCCATATTGAAGACTTTATTATGACTTACCAAATGAACATCTCCAATCAAATCAAACATAATAAAAATTTTGATCCATATTCCTGTGGCATGTTCTGCTAAGCTTATTTTTGAGAACTCTTTTATGATTCAAAATAAAAATGGGAAAAGCAAATTTGTAACCCCTAGAATGTACCTGTTGTATGTAGGTCCATACATAAACCAAGTTTGGATTTGTTTGTTATACAAAGGTCTTAATTCACTTCTTGTTTTACTTTAAAATCTTCAGATATTAGTTACCTTGCCATATACAACTGTATGTTCTCCATGTAAGATTATTAGTTACCTTGTCATATACAACTGTATGTTCTCTATGTAAAATTATTAGTTACCTTGCCATATACAACTGTATGTTCTCTATGTAAAATCATTAGTTACCTTGTCATAAATAACTGCATGTTCTCCGTGCAAGATTATTAGTTACCTTGCCATATACAACTGTATATTCTCTATGTAAAATCATTAGTTACCTTGTCATAAACAACTGCATGTTCTCCGTGTAAGATTATTAGTTACCTTGCCATATACAACTGTATGTTCTCTATGTAAAATCATTAGTTACCTTGCCATAAACAACTGCATGTTCTCTGTGTAAGATTATTAGTTACCTTGCCATATACAACTGCATGTTCTCTATGTAAAATCATTAGTTACCTTGTCATAAACAACTGCATGTTCTCCGTGTAAGATTATTAGTTACTTTGCCATATACAACTGTATGTTCTCTATGTAAAATCATTAGTTACCTTGCCATAAACAACTGCATGTTCTCCGTGTAAGATTATTAGTTACCTTGCCATATACAACTGCATGTTCTCCGTGTAAGATTATTTTTCCTGGAGCAGAAACTATAACTTCATCCATAAAACTCCTTTTATATCAACCAAATTAATGAAATTTTTTCTTGATGCAGGTATCCACATGACAGCTAAGTTTTTATTCATTCGGTCTCCTCAGATGAGCAATGCAAGTTATTAGATTACATACATATCTGATGTTTAGGTACTGATATGCTACTTATCCATTCCTGAAATACAATAATATTGGAAAACATTTACAACAGAAGAAAGAAGTTTGTAACTAAAAAACACATAAAACACAAACAACAAAATAAAAGTCAATGAAATTTAAAATGGAAATAAATCCTACTTATATATTTATATTTATTATTTACTGTCACATGTCAAAGCTAAATAAAATATGTCTTAAGTTTTCATCCTAGACAACATATATATATATATTTATATTCTTAAACCTACAAATATATATGTACAATATATTGAGTAAAATGCATATTTTTATACAGCTGAACAAGACAACAAACAGTCACTGTTAAAAAAAATTGAACTTGGACAGCCATACACAAGGATCATTGTTTATAAAATAAAACCTCAAGCAATGATGCAGGTATAATGTTTTGTGCAAGTTAGTGAAACTTCAAAAAAAAAAAAAAAAAATAAAAATAAAAGGACATAATGTTTTATATACATAACATTGGTAAGTTGTTATATATCATGGCAATATATTAATGATATTGGTGTACATCATACAAAAAACTTGTTGGCATTTTTATCCATTAAATGTCGTGTGTAAATAAGTTTATTGTAAATTAAAACAATAAATAAATAAAAATGAGCTAATTAATCAACCTACAATCGATTATCACTTGAAGCGGGGTACCAACATTTAACATTTTCCCTCCAGGGAGACATGGGATTCTAGATCTTTTCATAAATTTGCATTACGATTATTATCTATTCATTAAAATATTTAAAAATCACTTGTTTGCATGATTTATCCATTATACGTAAAATAAATTGTACGAAAACATGTTTATTTCGTTGTGTTCAAATATGTACGTTATACCGGCACCATATTACAATTATGTCCACGAATGGGCTGTCATAGTTTTGTGTTACTCGACTGTTTGTTTAAGTTTTTCGAGGGTTAAAAATCCTATCATTTGAAAAAGTCGACGCTGTCAGTCTGGTTAAGTAAAGAGGAAGTGAGATCGTGGTATAAATTGCTTACTTTCATCATAAACTTTACTTTAAGCTCTTGTAATACCCTACGTGTGTGACGATGCACATGGTTTTGTTTACTAGCAATTACTACGCGTTATTTGTAATAAGGTTTCCGGGTTCATTCAAGAAAAAGTACGTAGTTTCCAATTTTATATCATCTAAAATCATGAATAATTTAATGACTTCCGTGTAAAATAAACTCTATTCAATTAGATTAAGCATGATTTATACATAAAGCATGTTCTTTTTATTTAATGCATAGTGAGACAGCGACCTGACGCACCGGTTGGCGGATGTAGTTCGTCTAATTCTTAGCAGTGATACGTCCTTATCTTTAACTTGTTAGAATCAGGCTTTACTGAACTAAAAAGGGCGCTAACACAGCTGGCAAAAAAATTAAAATGAATTTAGGAAAAGTGTGTTGCATTTTAAGAAATTTCCAAAATTGTGTTTCAAAGAAGACACTCCACTCATTCTTTTATGAACGGTCATTTTCGTAAGTTGTTATTTTTTGCATGAAAGATAATCTGGTCACGTGTATGATTATAATAAATTTATGTTGATTAGTACAGGTTTAATTTTAAGGACATTGTGTTATCAAGATTGACAACTCGTCACTAAACGTTAAGTGATTCATTCCATGCAGAAAACCAATGAAATGAAAGGTAAATTTTTATCTATGTCTTTAAATGACTAGACAAAGAATTGTTAATATTTCTCAAGGTCATATTTATAAGTAAGGTCAAGGTCACCATCATGTAGTGGTTTTAATGATTTTGATTTTGTTGATGTGACAGGATAGTGTTAAAGATTGTGCAGAATATAACAAATTGCTGATCAGTACATATAAAATTAACTACTCCATATGTCAAGGTCATTAACTACTCTATATGTCAAGGCCATTAACTACTCCATATGTCAAGGTCATTAACTACTCCATATGTCAAAGCCATTAACTACTCCATATGTCAAGGTCATTAACTACTCCACATGTCAAGGTCATACTAGTATTTAATTTCATTAACAGAAAAGTTAAGCATTGTATACTTGTGAGGAAGTTGAGTTAATACAACTTACAAGAGTTTGATTAAATTGTGATCGTGGCAACTGTATTGAACAAAAAGAGAAAAAAGTTTGTTTTATCATGTCATGCTCCAGAAGTGCATTTTTAGCTCAGATATGAGCTGTTGTGATCCATCTTTATCTGTAGTGATTTGCACAAACTTTTAACATTTTAATCTTCTCCTCCAAAACCAGTGGGCCAAATTTAATGAAACTTAGGTGTCATTGAAGGCCTTTCAGATTTGCATATGTCCCCCAAGGGGCATCATAAGGGGATAGTAAAAACTTCTCCTCTGAATCTACAAGAGATATACCTTAGTTATTTCATGTATAAAATTTTTAGGTCCTCAGGTGGGCATTAAGACCCATGGGCCTCTTGTTTATTGTTGTATCCACATTGCCTCTATCAGAGTCTATTGTTAATTTTTTTGTGCAGCCACTAAAATGTATGCCTCTATAAATGTGAGCGATCAGGTGGCATTAGCCACCATCTGGTTTGATAAGTACTAGTACTTGTACTGTCTGTTAATTATGTGAATCATCTGATTAAAATTATCCATGTATATGTGTTATATTTTATATGTTTTAGATCAAACATAGACAAAAAGATGCCTAAAATTTACACAAGAACTGGTGATAAAGGTAATATCTTAATGTTTTTGTCATTAAAGCTGCATTAAATTTTCCCAGGAAAAAATTAAACAGTGCTGATCTAATGAATGATGTTTGGATGAACAATGTTACATTTTGTTCAATGATAAAAGCTCGAATAAATACAGAAATAAAAATAATTTCCCAGCAAGATGACGCCTGTGGGATCTAACTTTAGAACATGGTTACATCATAAAAACCGGGGCATTTAAAACACAACTTACAAAACGGTGAAATAACAATGAATTAAACACAGAATTTCATTAAATTCGTCATTTGTGACTTTGTAAGGGATATGTAACACCATTGCGAATACATTTGAATATTAATGAAGGACAATTAATACAATTTGGCAGGTTTCACATTCGATTAATTGGAAAACTCGTACATCCATGCACATGCTCCAAGCAACCAATAATTATCTTTAAACATTGACCAACCCGTAAGAGGAAGAGGATTCCATTTATTTACAGCTAATAGAAATGAAGTTTTAGAAAATGAATGTCATGGATCATGATTAGAAGTTATCTATTTTTTTAAAAAAAAATATTTTTAAAAAATCAAAAAAAAAATTCTGAAAATTGAAAACCTTTATGACTTTTAGTGCTTTTTAGTTCATCTGGCTTAAAACTTCATGTAACAGATCTAATGAAGAATGAACAGATCAAATCCAGGTGAGCTGATGACAGATAAAATCTGTATGATGTAATGACAGAATTAACCCATTGATATCTTTTGTGCTATTAACATCTCTCATTTCACATACAAATTCAGCAGGTTTCACTGAAACTTGGTGAGAAAACTGTTATATAGACTCTGATATGTGGGGTTTAGGAAAGTTCTATTAAAGTACTATTTATTTGTCACCTTATAATTATACCTACATGTATATATACATGAGACATTAATTATTTTTTGATGAATCTCTTACAGATTTTTATTTAAATTTTGATAGGCACATCAGCAACATTTACTGGAGAAAGAAGGCCAAAAGATGATCTTATCTTTGAAGCACTTGGGACTACAGATGAATTGTCTTGTGCAATAGGGTAAGATTATCATCACCATTATCCTGTAAAGATTATCAAGGCCTTTGATTATTCCTTTTACAAGGATGAGGCCTGGCTGTCCAGTCATGAATGATGTCTCCCCCCTCCATGCTTAGCAATCCAGTGGGTTTGTATCACCCATTCTTAGGGACTTATGGTCTACATAAAATAATTACAAAGATTATTACAGAAATTACAAAAATAATTGTATACCATATTTGTTAACTTCTCCTAAGAGTGACTTTAAGGAGTGATTGATTAAGCCCTATATGCAGGTAATGACAGAAACAAACATGGCACCATAATTCATATTAACATTTCGTCATATAAAAATTTATATATGTTATTGATTTAGAAAAAAAGGTTTTCAAATTAAATTTTAAATTTTAACTGAAGTAATACCTGTTCCGTTCATTTGTTTTCACGGAAGTATGCCGGATTTTTGGGTTATGAAGCGGTTCTCAAAGTATCGATACACCTCTGGTTTCATTGATAAATCTTCACAGGAAAAAGAGCGTGTAAGCTATCTTGTACAGAGGGGGGGGGGGGGGGGGTTGAAATTGAAATATCTTGCACTGTTCTTTATATGGATTTTTCTTTCTAGGGTGCCAGAATAGCTTATATGGAGGTCTAAATGAGAACATTGTCTAGGACCATAAACAAAGTCAAATGTTGTCGTCCAGGCTGAGTTTTACCAAAAGTAACAGTTTATTAGAGTTTTTATTTGCTTATATTTATGTTCTATTTTTATATTATAGTCTGGCTGCAGAACATTGTAGAGATTCACAACAAGAATTTATTGACAAGCTAGAAAAGGTAAATAATCCATTAACAGATTAAATATATTTACTGCTCCTCAAGAAAGTGCCTGACTATGTGTGTGTGTGTGTGTGTGTGTGTGTGTGTGTGTGTGTGTGTGTGTGTGTGTTGTATTATAAGTAGGGCAAGATTATGAAATAACAATCTTGTCTGGAAAATTTCCCAATTCTTTCCATATTCTTCTCTTAATTTTTTATTTTTTTTGTGTTATTATTTATATATTTATTTATTTATTATTTTTTTTGTTTTATCTTTTTATACAGATTCAGTGTATACTGCAGGATGTTGGATCTAACATTGCTACACCACATACATCAGCCAGAGAGGCACATCTCAGTAAGTGTAAGTCTAAAATATAAATAAGGTTACTCCTACAGGTCACCCAGCCTCACTTCTGTCAGAGACGGCCATCTCAGTAAGTGTAAGTCTAAAATATAAATAAGGTTACTCCTACAGGTCACCCAGTCTCACTTCTGTCAGAGACGGCCATCTCAGTAAGTGTAAGTCTTAAATATACTAGCGGAAAAAAGTAACTGTGCATGACTGAAATGTGAGATTATAAAATAATTTGAAAATGCAAAGCAATGAATAATTTCGTATTTGTTTATTAGATATTTCTTTACAAATTCATGTCATTGAAAAGGTTACAGATACTGTTATTTCATACGCAGGGGACTAGAAACATAGCAGATAGTAAAAGTCAGTTCAGAAGACCAGTATTGTGTGTGACCACCATTAGCATTGACACAGGACTGACAGCGACGCCTCATAGAGTTGATTAAATGCCTAAAGAATGCTTTAGGGATGTTGTTCCATATCTGGTCTAAAGCTTGGGCCAACCCTTGCAATGTAACAGGCTGATTGGGCAGATGATGTAATCGGCGTTCCATTTCATCCCATACGTGTTCAATTGGAGAAAGGTCGGGTGAAACGGCTGACCACGGTAACACATTGACGTTATGCTGTGCCAGAAAATCCATTGCAACCCGTGTGACATGTGGTCTTGCATTATCATGCTGAAAAGTGACGTTACGTTGCTGTCTTTGAATGAATGGGATGGCATGGGTCTGTAGGATTTCATCACGGTACCGTACACCGGTCAAATTCCCGTCGATGACTACCAGAGGAGTTCTGTCATTCGCTGTGATGCCACCCCAAACCATTACACTGGCCCCACCGAAGGAACATCGTTCCACCACACACGCGTCATGGAAACGTTCTCCAATGCGCCGATACACTCTGGAGCGTCCGTCACTGCTGTCCAAGTGAAATGTGGACTCATCAGTGACATTATTTGTGCCCAGTCTTGTCGATTGAAGCGTAAATGTGTTCTGCACCATGCAAGACGAGCTGTGCGATGATGTCATTGTAGAATTGGACGGATTGCCGGACATCATGGGCGAATAAGTCTTTCCTGTAAACGATTCCATACTGTACAGGGCTGATTGGGCGTAGTCCAGGAATGCTCCAGGCAGTAGTACTGGCAGTTTGGAAACGGTTCCGGAGGTGCGCAAGCTGGATATAGTTGTCTTGCTGACGTGTCGTTACGTGTGGACGGCCTGAACGAGGGCGGTCTCTAATGGTGCCAAACTGTTGGTATTGTCTCCATAAAGCATAAACAGTGTTTCTCTGGACACCAAAATGTCTAGTGACAAAGCTTTGGGTCATACCAGCCTCAAGCATACCAATTGCGTGGAGGCGATCATTTTCATTTAGCCTAGGCATTACACTATGGAAGCTTTCAACCGAATAAACTTGCTTTTCTGGTTTTCTGGTGTCCAAACAATCAAACAACAGTAAATTATTTCTAAAATATTGTCACACTGAAATGCTGGGCGACAATTGGGTGAAAACCGACCCGTGCGCATGAAGCGTAAAAATCACGGGCAATTGATGCAATGACCAAGCCATATGATAGAGGTATATACACTTACCATTTGTGCAAATTTTAAGATTTATACATTCAGTAATAATAGCGAAATTATATATTTTATTGATGCACAGTTACTTTTTTCCACTAGTATATGAATAAAGTTACTCCTACAAGTCAACCAGCCTCACCTCTTTCAGAGAGGCCCATCTCAGTAAGTGTAAGTCTAAAATATAAATAAGGTTACTCCTACAGGTCAACCAGCCTCACCTCTGGCAGACAGTCCCATCTCAGTAAGTGTAAGTCTAAAATATAAATAAGGTTACTCCTTCAGGACACCTAGTATCAAGTCTGTCAGAGAGGGCCATCTCAGAAAGTGTAAGTCTAAAATATAAATAAGGTTACTACTACAAGATAACCAGTCTCACCCCTGTCAGAGAGGTCCATCTCAGTAAGTGTAAGTCTAAAATATAAATAAGGTTACTCCTACAGGTCAACCAGTCTCACCTCTGCCAGAGAGGCCCATCTTAGTAAGTGTAAGTCTAAAATATAAATAAGGTTACTACTACAAGATAACCAGTCTCACCCCTGTCAGAGAGGCCCATCTCAGTAAGTGTTAGTCTTAAATCTAAATAAGGTTACTCCTACAGGTCACCCAGTCTCACCTCATAGAGGCCCATCTCAGTAAGTGTAAGTCTTAAATTAAATAAGGTTACTACTACAAGATACCTAGTCTCACCTCTGTCAGAGAGGCCCATCTCAGTAAATGTAAGTCTAAAATATAAATAAAGTTACTCCTACAGGTTAACAAGTCTCACCTCTGTCAGATAGGGCCATCTCAGTAAGTGTAAGTCTAAAATATAAATAAGGTTACTCCTACAAGTCACCCAGACTCACCTCTGTCAGAGATGGCCATCTCAGTAAGTGTAAGTCTAAAGTATAAATAAGGTTACTCCTACAGGTCACCCAGCCTCACCTCTCTCAGAGAGGCCAATCTCAGTAAGTGTAAGTCTAAAATATAAATAAGGTTACTCCTACAGGACACCTAGTATCAAGTCTGTCAGAGAGGGCCATCTCAGAAAGTGTAAGTCTAAAATATAAATAAGGTTACTCCTACAGGTCACCCAGCCTCACCTCTCTCAGAGAGGCCCATCTCAGTAAGTGTAAGTCTAAAATATAAATAAGGTTACTCCTATAGGACACCTAGTATCAAGTCTGTCAGAGAGGGCCATCTCAGAAAGTGTAAGTCTAAAATATAAATAAGGTTACTCCTACAGGTCAACCAGTCTCACCTCATAGAGGCCCATCTCAATAAGTGTAAGTCTAAATTATAAATAAGCTTACTCCTACAGGTTAACAAGTCTCACCTCTGTCAGAGAGGGCCATCTCAGTAAGTTCGAGTCTAAAATATAAATAAGGTTACTTCTACAGGACACCTAGTATCAAGTCTGTCAGAGAGGGCCATCTTAGAAAGTGTAAGTCTAAAATTTAAATAAGGTTACTCCTACAGGTCAACCAGTCTCACCTCTGTCAGAGAGGCCCATCTCAGTAAGTGCAAGTCTAAAATATAAATAAGGTTACTCCTACAGGTTAACAAGTCTCACCTCTGTCAGAGAGGGCCATCTCAGTAAGTGTAAGTCTAAAATATAAATAAGGTTACTCCTACAGGTCAACCAGTCTCACCTCTGCCAGAGAGGCCCATCTTAGTAAGTGTAAGTCTAAAATATAAATAAGGTTACTACTACAAGATAACCAGTCTCACCCCTGTCAGAGAGGCCCATCTCAGTAAGTGTTAGTCTTAAATATAAATAAGGTTACTCCTACAGGTCACCCAGTCTCACCTCATAGAGGCCCATCTCAGTAAGTGTAAGTCTTAAATTAAATAAGGTTACTACTACAAGATACCTAGTCTCACCTCTGTCAGAGAGGCCCATCTCAGTAAATGTAAGTCTAAAATATAAATAAAGTTACTCCTACAGGTTAACAAGTCTCACCTCTGTCAGAGAGGGCCATCTCAGTAAGTGTAAGTCTAAAATATAAATAAGGTTACTCCTACAAGTCACCCAGACTCACCTCTGTCAGAGATGGCCATCTCAGTAAGTGTAAGTCTAAAGTATAAATAAGGTTACTCCTACAGGTCACCCAGCCTCACCTCTCTCAGAGAGGCCAATCTCAGTAAGTGTAAGTCTAAAATATAAATAAGGTTACTCCTACAGGACACCTAGTATCAAGTCTGTCAGAGAGGGCCATCTCAGAAAGTGTAAGTCTAAAATATAAATAAGGTTACTCCTACAGGTCAACCAGTCTCACCTCTGCCAGAGAGGCCCATCTTAGTAAGTGTAAGTCTAAAATATAAATAAGGTTACTACTACAAGATAACCAGTCTCACCCCTGTCAGAGAGGCCCATCTCAGTAAGTGTTAGTCTTAAATATAAATAAGGTTACTCCTACAGGTCACCCAGTCTCACCTCATAGAGGCCCATCTCAGTAAGTGTAAGTCTTAAATTAAATAAGGTTACTACTACAAGATACCTAGTCTCACCTCTGTCAGAGAGGCCCATCTCAGTAAATGTAAGTCTAAAATATAAATAAAGTTACTCCTACAGGTTAACAAGTCTCACCTCTGTCAGATAGGGCCATCTCAGTAAGTGTAAGTCTAAAATATAAATAAGGTTACTCCTACAAGTCACCCAGACTCACCTCTGTCAGAGATGGCCATCTCAGTAAGTGTAAGTCTAAAGTATAAATAAGGTTACTCCTACAGGTCACCCAGCCTCACCTCTCTCAGAGAGGCCAATCTCAGTAAGTGTAAGTCTAAAATATAAATAAGGTTACTCCTACAGGACACCTAGTATCAAGTCTGTCAGAGAGGGCCATCTCAGAAAGTGTAAGTCTAAAATATAAATAAGGTTACTCCTACAGGTCACCCAGCCTCACCTCTCTCAGAGAGGCCCATCTCAGTAAGTGTAAGTCTAAAATATAAATAAGGTTACTCCTATAGGACACCTAGTATCAAGTCTGTCAGAGAGGGCCATCTCAGAAAGTGTAAGTCTAAAATATAAATAAGGTTACTCCTACAGGTCAACCAGTCTCACCTCATAGAGGCCCATCTCAATAAGTGTAAGTCTAAATTATAAATAAGCTTACTCCTACAGGTTAACAAGTCTCACCTCTGTCAGAGAGGGCCATCTCAGTAAGTTCGAGTCTAAAATATAAATAAGGTTACTTCTACAGGACACCTAGTATCAAGTCTGTCAGAGAGGGCCATCTTAGAAAGTGTAAGTCTAAAATTTAAATAAGGTTACTCCTACAGGTCAACCAGTCTCACCTCTGTCAGAGAGGCCCATCTCAGTAAGTGCAAGTCTAAAATATAAATAAGGTTACTCCTACAGGTTAACAAGTCTCACCTCTGTCAGAGAGGGCCATCTCAGTAAGTGTAAGTCTAAAATATAAATAAGGTTACTCCTACAGGTCAACCAGTCTCACCTCTGCCAGAGAGGCCCATCTTAGTAAGTGTAAGTCTAAAATATAAATAAGGTTACTACTACAAGATAACCAGTCTCACCCCTGTCAGAGAGGCCCATCTCAGTAAGTGTTAGTCTTAAATATAAATAAGGTTACTCCTACAGGTCACCCAGTCTCACCTCATAGAGGCCCATCTCAGTAAGTGTAAGTCTTAAATTAAATAAGGTTACTACTACAAGATACCTAGTCTCACCTCTGTCAGAGAGGCCCATCTCAGTAAATGTAAGTCTAAAATATAAATAAAGTTACTCCTACAGGTTAACAAGTCTCACCTCTGTCAGAGAGGGCCATCTCAGTAAGTGTAAGTCTAAAATATAAATAAGGTTACTCCTACAAGTCACCCAGACTCACCTCTGTCAGAGATGGCCATCTCAGTAAGTGTAAGTCTAAAGTATAAATAAGGTTACTCCTACAGGTCACCCAGCCTCACCTCTCTCAGAGAGGCCAATCTCAGTAAGTGTAAGTCTAAAATATAAATAAGGTTACTCCTACAGGACACCTAGTATCAAGTCTGTCAGAGAGGGCCATCTCAGAAAGTGTAAGTCTAAAATATAAATAAGGTTACTCCTACAGGTCACCCAGCCTCACCTCTCTCAGAGAGGCCCATCTCAGTAAGTGTAAGTCTAAAATATAAATAAGGTTACTCCTATAGGACACCTAGTATCAAGTCTGTCAGAGAGGGCCATCTCAGAAAGTGTAAGTCTAAAATATAAATAAGGTTACTCCTACAGGTCAACCAGTCTCACCTCATAGAGGCCCATCTCAATAAGTGTAAGTCTAAATTATAAATAAGCTTACTCCTACAGGTTAACCCAGTCTCACCTCTGTCAGAGAGGCCCATCTCAGTAAGTGCGAGTCTAAAATTTAAATAAGGTTACTTCTACAGGACACCTAGTATCAAGTCTGTCAGAGAGGGCCATCTTAGAAAGTGTAAGTCTAAAATTTAAATAAGGTTACTCCTACAGTTCAACCAGTCTCACCTCTGTCAGAGAGGCCCATCTCAGTAAGTGCAAGTCTAAGATATAAATAAGGTTACTCCTACAGGTTAACAAGTCTCACCTCTGTCAGAGAGGGCCATCTCAGTAAGTGTAAGTCTAAAATATAAATTAAGTTACTCCTATAGGTGACTCAGTCTCACCTCTGTCAGAGGGGCCCATCTCAGTAAGTGTTAGTCTAAAATATAAATAAGGTTACTCTTTTTGGTCACCCAGTCTCACCTCTGTCAGAGAGGGCCATCTCAGTCAGTGTAACTCTAAAATATAAATAAGGTTACTCCTACAGGCCACCCAGTCTCACCTCTGTCAGAGAAGCCCATCTCAGTAAGTGTAAGTCTAAAATGTAAATAAGGTTACTCCTACAGGTCAACCAGCCTTACCTCTGCCAAAGTGGGTCACCTGAGCCTAAGTTATTCCAAATGAATGTTCTTAAATCACCCTAATTATATCTGCCATTGCTACATCACTCCTACAGGTAATCCATCTTTAACTCTGCCATCTTAGTACAAATTTTTCTATGATAAAACATAGGTTGTTCCATCAGTTTAATCCCAATTATATATGCTATTGTTACGTAATATAGAAGATCAGTTTAATCAGTTACTGTAAAATGTGTTCATCTATCATGAATAAGGCTATTCCTTCATTTCATCTAGTCTTGTTTTCAGATATTTTGACCATAGCAAACTTAATAAAGCATTTTAATATTTGACTCCATTAAAAAATGTCTAGTTTGCTTTCTTTAATGAACATCTTAATTTGAAAATTTTAGGGTTTTCACATTAAGAAATGATAAAACAAGAGGCCCATGGGCCTTAGCGCTCACCTGAGGAAATGTCCAAAAACTTACAAAGAACTTAATTACAAAAACTTCACAAAATTCCTCAAGTTTGGAAATCCTGCAATAGTTAATCAGAAATATCTAGTCACATTTCATTTATAAATAGCTCATATACATGATTTAACTAAAGTACTATAATTATTTCCAAATCATTAACCATATGGTAATGCAGCTATAATTTTGACCTTTGAACATATGAACTTGAACCTTATATCAAAATGGTCGTAATATCAATACCTACAACAATCTCATATACATGCTTGTAAAAAAAGTTAATGGTTTTCAAGATAATTCCCAAGTTCAGTAGACTTATGCAGCTATGACCTTAACCTTGCAACATATGACCTTGAACCATATATCAAAATGATTATCATATCAAATTGATCATTGTCACAATACCTACAATATTCTAATATACATGCCTATACAAAAAGATAATAGGTTTCAAGAAAATTAACAATTTCAGTACACTTCTGCAGCTTTGACCTTGACCTTCGAACATGTGACCTTGAAACATATATCAAAATGATTGTCATATCAGTACTTACAATTTTCTGATATACATGACTAAACAAAAAGTTCAGAGTTTTCAAGATAATTCACAATTTCAGTCTTTCTATGCACTTATGACCGTGACCTTTGAACATATGACCTTGAAACATATATCAAAATGATTATCATATCAATACTCACAATATTCTCTTATACATGCTGATACAAAAAGTTTATAGTTTTCAAGCTAATGCACATTTTTAGTATTTATAAGCCAAAAATAACATTTCAGGGGCAATAACTCCTACATGGATTATCATATTGTTACAAAACTTGGTATCTTGTTAAATTTTGTCATGCTGAACAGTTCAACAATGTTTTGAATTCCTAAATCTCTTAAAACTTGCAAGAAAATTGCTTAAAACTGCATAAATCACAAATTAGTCATGACCTTGATTTGTGACCTTGACCTTATTTTAAAGGTCATTTCAAGAAAAAGTCAAAACTGAAAACCCCATGTTAATATCTGTTCAAATAGTCAAGTTATAACAATTTGAAGCCATTTTACGAAATTTTTAAAATTAAACGCAAAAACGCGTAACCCATTTCTGGACCAAATTTCACGAATTGAACAAACTATAGGCTTAAGACCCTAGAGAAGCCAAATATCACATCAGATTTTTTTAAGATTTTTGGACCCCTAGGTCACCTTGACCTAGTTTTGGTAGCCATGGCAATGCCATGAACAAATCTGAATTGAACCAGCCCATATATGCTTCTGACCAAGTGTGATTGAAATCTGTCCAGCAGTTTCGTCGGGAGAAGTCGAAAATAGGGGTTAACCACACAAGTACACATGCACGCATGCACATACAAACGTTGTGCCATGCCTTAAGCTCACATGACCTTTCGGTCAGGTGAGCCAAAATAGCAAAATGTTGGACAAATTGTGTAAAACAGTAGAGACACCTGATAGGGCTTGTGAAGATGAAAATGTTATCAAACAATGTAGATTATATATTTTATCATTTCCTATCATGATATGACAGCATGTTATGGCTCTAAGTATGAAGATAAGCTGGTGGATTTACATGTTATTTTATATGTTTTGATTTTGATTGTTATTACATAATTTAATTTAATTATATTTATCCTGATGATATTTAACAGAGAAAACCACCTTTGATCAAGAAAATATCAAAAGTTTAGAGAACTGGATTGACTTTTACACAGAACATCTGCCTCCTTTAACGAACTTCATATTGCCTGTAAGTAAGACATACATATACTATATATAAATAATTGGTTTTACTTTCTTAGTTCATTTTTTGTTGCTTCAGACTTGATAAATAATAAAGATTGTATCTGTTCTTACACTCGGTAATTTATTTCCTACTTTCTCATTTAGAAATATAGAGGTCACACCAGGCCTTCCCCATATATAAATGTATAGGTCCCTCCAAGCCATTCCTTATAGAAATATAGAGGTCCAACCAGGCCATCCACATATAGAAATACAGAGGACCAACCAGGCAATCCTCATATAGAATTACAGAGGACCAGCCAGACCTTCCCCATATGGAATGTATAGGTCTCTCAAAGCCATTCCTGATAGAAATATAGGGGTCCAACCAAACCATTCTCTTATAGACATATAGAGGTCCACCAGGCCATTCTCTTATAGAAATATAGAGGTCCACCAGGCCATCCCCATATAGACATATAGAGGTCCCATCAGGACTTTTCAATATAATAAGCATATATGGGTACCAAGCAGACCCAACTTATTTATTTTAACACATTATATCAGAATGAATTGAATAGTTTTGTATTGGTCCTTCTTATGCTCTTACATTTGTATTAAAATTGATTTCGTCAACATTATTATTTAAGAGACTCGTGCACACAAACACCTAATAAGGCTATGTTTACTTGTTCTTTAAAGTACATTTGCAAAAATAGAATATTACAAAGTGTTTTAAATTTATTTTCTGGTTCAGTTTAATGTATTAATGATAATTGTTTATCTCTGTTTAAGTCGGGAGGTAAATCAGCAGCATCTCTTCACTTAGCACGGGCCGTGTGTAGAAGAGCAGAACGATCGTATGTATATTATATCTGTTTATCGTATTTAAATCTACTATTTACTTACTGAGTTCTCTCTGTTCTGTGTTACACATTAAATTAAGAGTGAAAAATTATGTTTTACACTCCAGTCAGTATTGAGACACTTGAATGTGGAATGTCAGAGAAAACTGGAGTGCTCAAAGAAAACGACCAGATTTCAGCCGCTAATTATAAATGTTATTGTACTGGGATCTGTTTGACCAGATTTTAGCTGCTAATTATAAATGTTATTGAACTGGGATCTGTTTGACCAGATTTCAGCTGCTAATTATAAATGTTATTGTACTGGGATCTGTTTGACCAGATTTCAGCTGCTAATTATAAATGTTATTGACCTGGGATCTGTTTGACCAGATTTCAGCTGCTAATTAAAAATGTTATTGTACTGGGATCTGTTTGACCAGATTTCAGCCTGCTAATTATAAATGTTATTGTACTGGGATCTGTTTGACCAGATTTCAGCCGCTAATTATAAATGTTATTGTACTGGGATCTGTTTGACCAGATTTTAGCTGCTAATTATAAATGTTATTGTACTGGGATCTGTTTGACCAGATTTCAGCTGCTAATTACAAATGTTATTGTACTGGGATCTGTTTGACCAGATTTCAGCTGCTACTTACTAATGTTATTGTACTGGGATCTGTATGACCAGATTTCAGCTGCTACTTATAAATGTTATTGTACTGGGATCTGTTTGACCAGATTTCAGCTGCTAATTATAAATGTTATTTTACTGGGATCTGTTTGACCAGATTTCAGCTGCTACTTATATATTTTATTGTACCGGGATCTGTTTGACCAGATTTCAGCTGCTAATTATAAATGTTATTGTACTAGGATCTGTTTGTCTCAGATTTAAACCAATACACGAGAAAGGCACAATGAAATGCAAGCTGATGCTTTAGACCACTCAGCTACTGAAGGTTACCCACAACACCCTACAACCCTATCGCTACCCACTGATTGGCTAATCTTATGACTCCATTCTATTTTTAGAAGTAATGTATCTTCAAAATTTTTCTAAAAAGTTATGACAACTTTTTACAAATACATGTAGATTTATTTTTTAATTTTTAGTGTTGTCCTTTTAGTAAGAAATGGAGAAGTTGGCAATGAACCATTAACATACCTGAATAGGTAATAAAAACTATTTATTTTATCAAAAATAAGAAGAATTTTTGACAAGTCATTGGTCAAGATTTTTAGAAGCTGGATCGGTCAAACATTCGGCTTATTTTGAGCACATTGATTATTAGGAATGGTCTGTAAAATGTTCGATTAATTTGTGTTTTACTGAAATTGTAAACTAAATAGCTTACCATGCCCTGTTTGGTTGGAGATGGTCATCTAGTCTGTCGCTGTGAAATCTTAAAACAATGACATAAGGCCAAAAACAAAAGGGGTATTTCCAGTTTCCAATCGACCCTTTTCAAGTTAGTTATTTCTCTCTCATTCTTTATTCTGTACATTATTTTCTTCTCTCATTCTTTATTCTATACATTATTTTCTTCTCTCGTATTTTATTCTATACATTATTTTCTTCTCTCATTCTTTATTCTCTACATTATTTTCTTCTCTCATTCTTTATTATCTTCTCATTCTTTATTCTCTCAATTATTTTCTTCTCATATTCTTTATACTGTCCATTATTTTCTTCTCATTCTTTATTCAGTCCATTATTTTCTTCTCTCATTCTTTATTCTGTAAATTATTTTCTTCTCTCGTTCTTTATTCTGTAAATTATTTTCTTCTCTCTGTATTCCGTCTATATTTTCTTCCCTCATTCTTTATTCTGTCCATTATTTTCTTCTCTCGTTCTTTATTCTATACATTATTTCTGTAAATTATTTTCTTCTCTCAGTATCCCATCTATATTTTCTTCCCTCATTCTTTATTCTGTCCATTATTTTCTTCTCTCATTCTTTATTCTGTCCATTATTTCTCCTCTCATTCATTATTCTGTCCATTATTTTCTTCTCTCATTCTTTATTCTGTCCATTATCTTCTTATCTTGTTCTTTATTCTGTACATAATTTCTTCTCTCATTGTTTATTCTTTCCATTATTTTCTTCTGTCATTCTTTATTCTCTACATTACCAGTATTTTCTCTTTCTTTATCCTCTATATTATTTTCTTCTCTCATTCTTTTTTCTGTCCATTACTTTTTTCTCTAATTCTTTATTTTGTCCATTATTTTCTTTTCATTCTTTATTCTGTAAATTTTCTTCTTTCATTCTTTATTCTCTACATTATTTTCTTCTCTTATTCTTTATGCTGTAAATTTTCTTCTCATTCTTTATTCTCTACATTATTTTCTTCTCTCATTCTTTATGCTGTAAATTTTCTTCTCTCATTCTTTATTCTCTACATTTTTTCTTCTCTCATTTTTTATTCGCTAAATTATTTTCCTCTCTGATTCTTTATTCTCCACATTATTTTCTTCTCTCATTCTTTATTCTGTACATTATTTTCAGGTTGAGTGATTTCTTATTTACAATGGCTAGATATGCAGCAATGAAGGAAGGAAGAGAAGAACGAATATATAAACGAGTAGATCCAGATAAAACTTAAGTTACCATGGCAATTAAAATTCTTTTTATAAACAAAATTTTTATTCTTACGGTCAATTATTTATTAATTTTTGTTAATTTTTCACTGCAAATATAATGTTTTATATAATGTATAATTCATAAGGGGAAGAATTAAAGCTTAATTAACAGATGATAAATTAATCTTAGTTTTTTCTTTTCTTTTAGAACAATATACTGGTCATATTTGCATCCTTTATCTTTAAATTATTTTTTATCAACCTTTTTAGCTCACCTGAGCTGAAAGCTCAGATGAGCTATTGCGATGGTTCACCGTCCGTCGTGCGTCGTCCGTCGTGCGTTAACATTTTACATTTTAATCAACTCCTTTAAACCTACGACCCAAATTTGATGAAACTTGGTGATGATGATGTCTGGGTGAAGGCCTTTCAGATTTGCACATATGAAGGAGTTATGTCCCCTTGGGGCCCCATAAGGGGGGAAATAGTGAAAAACTTTAAAAATCTTCTCCTCTGAATGTACAAGTGATATACCTTAGTTATTTCACTTATAACATTCTTAGGTCATCTAGTTTTAGATTTGCACAAATGAAAGCGATGGGGCTCAAAATGGGGAAATGGCAAGGAACTTAGTGGGAAAATTGCTAAAAATTATTTATTTGTCACTATATCTTGAAAACTATTAACTTTTTGTATAGGCATTTATATTAGAATATTGTAGGTATTGCGACAACAATCATTTTGATATATGGTTCAAGATCATATGTTCAAAGGTCAAGGTCACAGCTGCAAAAATAGACTTAAATCGCTAATTATCTTGAAAACTATTAACTTTTTGTATAGGCATGTATATTAGAATATTGTAGATATTTGGACAACGATCATTTTGATATATGGTTCAAGGTCATATGTTGAAAGGTCAAGGTCACAGCTGCAAAAGAAAAGTTAAATTGCTAATTATCTTGAAAACTATTAACTTTTTGTATAGGCGTGTATATTAGTATATTGTAGGTATTGACATGACGATCATTTTGATATATGGTTCAAGGTCATATGTTGAAAGATCAAGGTCACAGCTGCAAAAGAAAAATTAAATTGCTAATTATCTTGAAAACTATTAACTTTTTGTATAGGCATGTATATTAGAATATTGTAGGTATTGACATGACACTCATTTTGATATATGGTTCAAGGTCATATGTTGAAAGGTCAAGGTCACAGTTGCAAAAGAAAAGTTAAATTGCTAATTATCTTGAAAACTATAAACTTTTTGTATGGGCATGTATATTAGAATATTGTAGGTATTGCGACAACAATCATTTTGATATATGGTTCAAGTTCATTGTTGAAAGGTCAAGGTCACAGCTGCAAAAGAAGACTTAAATTGCTAATTATCTTGAAAACTATTAACTTTTTGTATAGGCATGTATATTAGAATATTGTAGATATTTGGACATACGATCATTTTGATATATGGTTCAAGGTCATATGTTGAAAGGTCAAGGTCACAGCTGCAAAAGAAAAGTTAAATTGCTAATTATCTTGAAAACTATTAACTTTTTGTATAGGCGTGTATATTAGTATATTGTAGGTATTGACATGACGATCATTTTGATATATGGTTCAAGGTCATATGTTGAAAGATCAAGGTCACAGCTGCAAAAGAAAAGTTAAATTGCTAATTATCTTGAAAACTATAAACTTTTTGTATAGGCATGTATATTAGAATATTGTAGGTATTGACATGACGATCATTTTGATATATATTTCAAGGTCATATGTTCAAAGGTCAAGGTCACAGCTGCAAAATAAGACTCAAATTGCTACTTATCTTGAAAACTATTAACTTTTTGTATAGGCATGTATATTAGAATATTGTAGGTATTGCGACAACAATCATTTTGATATATAGTTCAAGTTCATTTGTTGAAAGGTCAAGGTCACAGCTGCAAAAGAAGACTTAAATTGCTAATTATCTTGAAAACTATTAACTTTTTGTATAGGCATGTATATTAGAATATTGTAGGTATTGACATGATGATCATTTTGATATATGGTTCAAGGTCATATGTTGAAAGGACAAGTTCACAACTGCAAAAGAAGACTTAAATTGCTAATTATCTTGAAAACTATTAACTTTTTGTATGGGCATGTATTTTAGAATATTGTAGGTATTGACATGACGATGATTTTAATATATAGTTCAAGGTCATATGTCAAAAGATCAAGGTCACAACTGCAAAAGAAGACTTAAATTGCTAATTATCTTGTAAACTATTAACTTTTTGTATAGGCATGCATATTGGAATATTGTAGATATTGACGTGGCAATCATTTTGATATATGATTCAAGGTCATATGTTGAAAGGTCAAGGTGACAGCTGCAAAAGAAGACTACAGTCACTTTATGCATATTAGCTGCTTATTAATGAAATGTGACTGAATATTTCTGATTAATTTTTTGGGAGTTCTTGAGTTTCTTTAAATTTTCTGTACTTGATATATTGTCTGTTGCACTTTGTAAACAATTTTGGAGATATTCTCAGGTGAGCGTTAAGGCCCATGGGCCTCTTGTTTTCTCATTTTCTAGTATTTCAGTTAGATTCAGACCACATTTTTTTTAAAATTTAACAAAGTGGTTCCATTATCATTGATTACATATATTTTGCTAACCAAACACACTACTTCAGGTTCTAGAGTTGTCTCCCTGCAATTGTCAGCATTTTTCTTTATTTTTTTTATTTATTTTGAAAACAATACTTCAACCAATAACAAAAACAGTAAAAATATACCGCTTTTTATTTGTTTGAATAATAGCATGTCTGTTTAATAACTGTAGAATCATTAATATTTGTTTGGTTACATTTTTTTTTAAAAAATCCCCCCACCCCCCTCCTCCACACACACACACACACACACACACACACACACCACACACACACACATTTTTGTTTTTACAGTAGAAGTACTATAGAAGTATATAGTACGCTCACTATATAACCCTCTTATCACAGAGGGACATTCTTGATGGCTAGGCATTGCACCCATCTCAAGTGGTAGAGTGGAGTAATGGTGTTTATTACAGAGGGACATTCTTGATGGCTAGGCATTGCACCCATCTCAAGTGGTAGAGTGGAGTAATGGTGTTTATCACAGAGGGACATTCTAGGTGGCTTGGTAATGCATCCATCTCAAGTGGTAGAGTGAGTAGGTGGTAATGCACCCATCTCAAGTGGTAGAGTGGAGTAATGGTGTTTATTACAGAGGGACATTCTAGGATGGCTAGGTCATTGCACCCATCTCAAGTGGTAGAGTGGAGTAATGGTGTTTATCACAGAGGGACATTCTAGGTGGCTTGGTAATGCATCCATCTCAAGTGGTAGAGTGGAGTAATAGTGTTTACACCACAATTAATTTTTTTCAGTTATATCAAGACAGTCAGTTCTTGGATGGTGGAATGGAATAATGTTTATGCCCCAGTCAGGTTTTTTCACATATATGAAGGCAATAAGTTCTGGTACAGTGAAATAGAGTAATAAATTTCAAAATCTTTTTCATACTAGTACAATGTATAATGTATCAGTCAGTTTTTGGATAGTAGTGTGGCATTATAACAGTGTTCAATACAAGTTTAAATGTAAATTGAGGTGGTCAATTTAAGAAATGTGAGAGAACCACCTTTCTTCTACAAGCAAACTGACAAACATTTCACACTAGAATCTGCCTGTACATGGGATTCAAACCTAGACAGTTAGGGGCAATGGGATCCTCCCACAGCCATGATAGACAAGACAGGTACTAAGACTGCCTATATCAGGCTGAGCTAAAATTAAATATACTGTATCACAACAAAGAAACCTCTGTGTTTACCGTAAATCAGGATTTTTTTTGCTGTGGTTTTATTTGTGGTGATTTTGCAGCACAAAAATTAAACCTGTAAAATAAATATCGTAAAAATATCGGATCAAATAAATGTTTTCTTCCCCGATAAACATTTTTTTGTTCGGCTTCTTATTCATCTTTTGAAGAGATTATCGTAACTACTGGCAATATAATTGAGGCACCAAAATGGGGGTATTTGATACATTTTTTTACTGTAATCCAAACAAATTACTGTAAATGAAGTGTGTCTGCACTCTTGTCTTTATATACCACAGTAGAGTTTACCTGTGGAGGTGGGACATGTACAATAGACCATGCCTGCTTTAAATTTTCATACCTGTAGAAGGAACAAAATCGGCAAATTTTCACCACACAATAATAACCCAATTTACAGTTTTATTATTTATAAGTACATAGAAAAAGTTTGAGTTTCTGAAAAAATTGATGACATGTCAAGATTAATGAAATTATAAACTGCAAATGTGAAACACCATTTCAATATCTCAGTTTTCTATCAATTCATTGAATTCAAAAGTATTGCACTTGATACCAACTTCCAAATTGCAATACTGTAAATCGCTTTATATTAGCACATAGAAATTTCAGCGATTTCAAAATGCCAGTTGTATTATCGCAAGGCCTGTGATTACCCTGTTTGGGACCCAAATATTTACACCTTTACCCCGGTTACCTGTATATATAGATACTATGAAGGCAATGAGTAGTATTAATAAAGTAAATTAAGACATACATTTACTCTGTAAAATTTTAGTGACAGTATTATTTTAAGGTTGAATCCTTCCACTAATTGTGCCAAAATAAAACTGCAGCTAAATTTTCATGGTTTACAGTACATATTTGAAAACAAACAAAAATCATTTTAATTTGACTAATTTATTACACTTGATGTTTGACTAATTTTATCAATGACTGGTTTTCTTTACATCAATATTGGTGTTGCATGCCAAAAACAAATAATAAATACAATTTTATCATGAGTTTATAACGTATAATAGGCCTGCCGAGCAAAAATAAACAAAGATTAATTGGTAAATAGGATTGCATATTTTGTTAACATTTTCATAACAAAAAAATCTCGGATTTCAAAAATCTCAAATTTTAACTCAATTGAAACAAACCAGGGTCAGATTATAAAATTTGTTTTTACATTTTGTATTGAAAGAAATATAATTAGTTCAAAATCCCTCCATTGACAAGTGCACCTTTGACTATGTGTTAATGGTAGTGAAAAAAATTGATTATTGACAGATGAAAATTTGACTTTTCGAATTCCTACTCAAAGATTACCTTTTGACTATCTTTTTAGCTGACCAAATCATGTTTTTTTTTTACTCGGCAGGCCTCCAAAAAATTGTCCAAACAATCATAAAACAAGTTCTATAATGGTTCATTGAAGTTGAACGTAAAGTCAACAAAATATTTATGTAGATAACAAAATTTTCTGTAAATTGTTCTATTTATATCCACAGTTGATAAGATGATGTTTAGAGTTAATTAATTCCTATAACACTTAGTAATTTCTCTGTTGTCTTTGATTTCTTCTATCTGAAAGTACAAATAATATTTTATAATTCTAAAATCATATAAAAACTGAAATGATCGCTTAAGAGGGTAAGCATGTAAGCAAGAAAAAGTACAAAATTTGATAACTTTTGAGTTAGATGTCCCAGAACTTGTAGTTATAAAATCATTTACAGCAAAACAATTATCTCATATCTTCAGTATTCACCTGAATGTGTTCAAGTCTATTTCACTGTTGACCTTGACTTTTGTTTAACTTTACTTTGATCTGGTTGACCTTGACTTTTGTTTAACTTTACATTGATCTGATTGACCTTGACTTTTGTTTAACTTTACATTGATCTGATTGACCTTGACTTTTGTTTAACTTTACATTGATCTGATTGACCTTGACTTTTGTTTAACTTTACTTTGATCTGATTGACCTTGACTTTTGTTTAACTTTACTTTGATCTGATTGACCTTGACTTTTGTTTAACTTTACTTTGATCTGATTGACCTTGACTTTTGTTTAACTTTACATTGATCTGATTGACCTTGACTTTTGTTTAACTTTACTTTGATCTGATTGACCTTGACTTTTGTTTAACTTTACTTTGATCTGATTGACCTTGACTTTTGTTTAACTTTACATTGATCTTTTTATGAACCACAATGTCTTAAAGATTTAAACTTTGGTATCAGTGGACTAAGCTTTATCAAGTACTGGGAATGTATTAGGTCTTCAGATGAGCATTCAGGCCCCAACTTTTGTATTTACACATGGTTGTTAAGCATTTCAGAGTATAATTAGGTTCTCAGATGAGCATTCAGGCCCACACTTTTGTATTTACACATGGTTGTGTTAATCATTTCAGAGTATAATTAGGTCCTCAGATGAGCATTCAGGCCCTGCACTTTTGTATTTACACATGGTTGTTAAGCATTTCAGAGTATAATTAGGTCCTCAGATGAGCATTCAGGCCCACACTTTTGTATTTACACATGGTTGTTAATCATTTCAGAGTATGATTAGGTCCTCAGATGAGCATTCAGGCCCACACTTTTGTATTTACACATGGTTGTGTTAATCATTTCAGAGTATAATTAGGTTCTCAGATGAGCATTCAGGCCCACACTTTTGTATTTACACATGGTTGTTAATCATTTCAGAGTATGATTAGGTCCTCAGATGAGCATTCAGGCCCACACTTTTGTATTTACACATGGTTGTGTTAATCATTTCGAGGTATAATTAGGTCCTCAGATGAGCATTCAGGCCCACACTTTTGTATTTACACATGGTTGTGTTAATCATTTCAGAGTATGATTAGGTCCTCAGATGAGCATTCAGGCCCACACTTTTGTATTTACACATGGTTGTTAATCATTTCAGAGTATGATTAGGTCCTCAGATGAGCATTCAGGCCCACACTTTTGTATTTACACATGGTTGTGTTAATCATTTCGAGGTATAATTAGGTCCTCAGATGAGCATTCAGGCCCACACTTTTGTATTTACACATGGTTGTGTTAATCATTTCAGAGTATGATTAGGTCCTCAGATGAGCATTCAGGCCCACACTTTTGTATTTACACATGGTTGTGTTAATCATTTCAGAGTATGATTAGGTCCTCAGTTGAGCATTCAGGCCCACACTTTTGTATTTACACATGGTTGTGTTAAGCATTTCAGAGTATAATTAGGTCCTCAGTTGAGCATTCAGGCCCGCACTTTTGTATTTACACATGGTTGTTAAGCATTTCAGAGTATAATTAGGTCCTTAGTTGAGCATTCAGGTCCACACATTGTTTATATTACTTCTATAAATCATGAACTAGCATTTAGGTTTTACTGAGGAATAACTGAGATGATTTTCCCATTTAAACCAATGAAATCATCAGACCTTTTTTCAAATTGTATTATAAATAATAAACTTGACTTACTATCCCAGTTTCTTTGTCCTTGTTGATATCCGTATTGTTGATCTAAAAATAGAAATTATTTTGAAAAAAAAAATTAAAATTTTTAAATGCCACTAAGTTAAATGATGCATGGTTTTAGTATAAAGATGTATGTAAAATTATTGTAATGCTACACTTTATGATTTATAAAATATAATTCAAACCTATATCAGCATAATCTACATATGATAATACAATGTACTTGTATATCTGTGATTAATCACCATCGTTTGCTCAGTTTGATTTTGGAGTTATAAAAAGTCTTGGTAATTAACATAGGTGTTTTTTCACAAACAAAAGATCTGACATCTTATATAAAGTGTAAACGGACATTCAGAATCACACAAATCAGAATCATTAAATTAGTAAAAATGAAACATGTGACCAATCAAAATTTTATATATAGAGAGAAGAAATAAATAAGTAAAGATTCTTATACATATTTAGGCAGCCATTTCTGGGATGGTGGAAGAAAAAACAAAATGCCCTAAAAAACTAATGACATACAGCAAGATAAATAACATACTCTCTTACATAAAGATTTACCCAGTAGAGTTCAAACTTAGTGAGGAGTTAACATCAATTAACAATGCTCAAGACCACTCAACCACTGAGCCCACCCCCCCCCCCCCCCCCTCCAAACACCTAGAATTGGGACAATATTTACAAAACAAGAAATCCACAGATTTAAATGTCTTGCCTTATGCCAGGCTTGACAACAGAAGCATCAATCTGAAAAGGAGCAGGTAAAATCAATCAGTGCCATTTTAACAATGTCTTAGGTTAAGTTGTTACAATGTTTGAAATCAGATAAAAATAAATTTCAGGTATTTTCAGAATGATGACTTAAGTTACCCTGAAACTACGATCATTTTTCTACACTATAACCTACAATAAAATCAATTTACCATCACCCAATTAATATATACACAAAATTTGTAATTTTCCAACGCCTAGAATCCATTAACCAATCACATAAGGTTACAGTTTACTTTCACTTTCAATCAACCAATAAGAATCCAAATTCAATGTCATGTTACATGATCATGTGACCATCAATGATAAGAGTTAGTTAATTATAAGAGATTGTAGTGGTGTGCTTATGAAGTTTTCAATTTTCATTATATTTGCTGTAGATACAAACAATGTTCCTATCATGGCCAACAAAGATCATTTTTCTAATCTAACACCGTTGTTTTACTTGCAGTTCAATAATCTAAAGGCTCTGGTATTTCCAAGTTTTATTGGTATGTAATTTCATACATCTCTCTAAGTGTTTTGTTAATTCTTTTTACACTTATTATAATGTTCGAGTGAAAATACGACGGAATTTGATGTATAATAAATGATAGATATCCATCATAATTGTAATATGTATATAATATCGCATCATTCAGAATGCAGTAATTCCACCAGGTAGCCTGCCTGTAATGATGCATCATTTTATAGAGGTTGGCCTATTCACAAGTAACACTTAAGTCGAAGAAATGCTAGGAATATTATGATGAATCTTTTGTCTTTTGTAAAAGCAAGCCCTAACCCTGAAAACAATGAGATGTGCACAAATTTATTTTGTAAACAATACATTCACAAATTAAAAATCTTAACATGGAAATAGGACAAACAGACAGACAGACATATAAACATGTACCCTAACCAACACCAGCACAAATACCCTAACCAACAATGCATGCCCCTTTATTGCTCGACCTGTATGTGAAAACATTTTGATGATCAAGTTTTAGTGTGTAAGAATAATAAATACATATGACAGAAGTTGTATCACATCACCATTAATAAACTCACCAAGGTTAATACTATGTGTATGTTAGAACATAAATTCTGTCAGTAAAAAAATCAAAAAAAAGTTTATAGTAGTTTGATAAGGCCTCTGACTCAGGTGAGCTAAAAATCTACAGAAGTAAAATAAGTACAACTGTTTATGAGTTAGTGAAGTACTTTATTTTAAAAACAGTGCTGTAAGTCAAGTGTTAGTAGTGAATTAATAATAAATCATTTCAATACTAATAAAAATACTATGTAAATGTCTATATACATTGATCCTTTTAACAGAGTCAACTCCCCTTAATTATTCGTTGTAAATAAACATTTAAGCTTTAATTGTACGACAAACTTATCAGTATCAAAATATGTGTTACTGTTAATGTGACCTTTTTAACAGAGTGACCTCCCCTTAAATGTCATGAAGTTCCTCTACGAAGGTGCTACATTTTTGCATTAAAAGTTAAAAAAATTTCTGAAAGATTCTAAGGTTTTTAATTTTCCAAATCACTCCTTCAGCATTTTAATCCTAACCTCAATTAAAATGCCATCATGGAAAGATTTTAACAAATAATAGAGCTAGTAATGAAAAACATTCTTACTGCATACAAAACTACACTTAAAGCATTTAAATCAAACTTAAAAACCTGCTAAATTAATATTAAAGTTAGTCTATTTATTAATAGGTTTAAAATTGCTAGGCATCACTATAGCAACCAATAAAATAAATCTATTAATTTATAGGGTTAAAATTGCTAGGCATCACTATAGCAACCAATAAAATAAATCTATTTATTAATAGGTTTAAAATTGCTAGGCATCACTATAGAAACCAATAAAATAAATCTATTTATTTATAGGGTTAAAATTGCTAGGCATCACTATAGCAACCAATAAAATAAATCTATTTATTAATAGGATTAAAATGGTAAGGCATCACTATAGCAACCAAAAAAACTAATCCCTACAGATTTATGCTAAAATAACATAATACTATATACTTTTGACTTACAGAATTCATTACAATTTAACTTACTTGGTTTTTGGAAGAAAAGATTGCCTTGTTTTAATTCCATGATCTTTTCATTGTTATCAACCAGAGAGGAGACCTTTTCTGATAACTGTAATGCCAGAGATTGGAGACGTGTTGGTTCTGTACGATGCATGACAACCGTCTGTGTTGGTTCATCTAGTGAAGCCTGCAAACACACAAATTACAATTTATCTGTAACTTGTCGGAAATTTAACCCATAACAGAGTTAAGGTACGGTGTTTACCTTCAGTAAGTGAATAGACAAACTAAGTCACACTTAGATCTGCCAGAATTGTATTCAAACCTTAGTGGTGGTGACAAACACTGTGATCCCTAAGTCCATACTTAATACAACTTGGCATAGCAGAACTTCAATAACAGTTTTACAAAGTTTTACTGTTTTTGTCAAGAGATAAACTTCTAAATGAAGACCATTTTTTTGGAAGTCTTAAAATTTCAATGAAAAAAATGCTGGTATTAAGATTGAAATTCTTTATATCAAGAAAACAAATCTTATTTTAAAAATTTTTATTTGACTTTGATTCCATTTTTATTTAGTCACTAATTTAAATTTAACTTGGTTTACTGAGAAAAAATATGAATGGATGAGACGGTGTACACACCGTGTAAAAAGTAACATGAATGGATGAGACAGTGTACCCACCGTGTAAGAAATAACATGAATGGATGAGACGGTGTACACACTGTGTAAGAAATAACATGAATGGATGAGACATTGTTCACACCGTGTAATAAATAACATGAATGGATGAGACATTGTTCACACCGTGTAAAAAATAAAATGAATGGATGAGACATTGTTCACACCGTGTAAAAAATAACATGAATGGATGAGACGGTGTACACACTGTGTAAGAAATAACATGAATGGATGAGACATTGTTCACACTGTGTAATAAATAACATGAATGGATGAGACGGTGTACATACTGTAAAAAAAACACGAATGGATGAGACAGTGTACACACTGTGTAAGAAATAACATGAATGGATGAGACAGTGTACACACTGTGTAAGAAATAACATGAATGGATGAGATGGTGTACACACTGTGTAAGAAATAACATGAATGGATGAGATGGTGTACACACTGTGTAAGAAATAACATGAATGGATAAGACGGTGTACACACTGTGTAAGAAATAACATGAATGGATGAGACAGTGTACACACTGTGTAATAAACAAAGCTTATGAGTTATAATCTGAAAGAGACATTAATTTGACTTGAAAACTGATTTTATTATCCGAAATCAAAAATTGTTGTGAAATGATATATTTACTGCATATAAAGTGTACTAGTATCTCTAAATATGACATTTCAAAGATGATATTTATGACAGCTTTTTACTGGATTATGTTCATGTATTTATGTTTCTGTTGAATCTGATGGAATCTTTGATATTAATGAAGTTTTTAACACCCTACTTACCATCAATTCTTCATTAATTATCATTTTACTGATAATTGAGTGTACGACGGGAATATCTAACTCAAACATCTCTGCTAACGTCACCATACTCAGAGAGTCATACACACTACTATAAGTAAATAAATATGTTCGTAGACTTTCTTCCTGTATCTTAGCCGTTATCATGTCCTTGACCTTGTCACCTCGGAAAAATAAATCCCACACCTGAAAACAAATACAAAATACAATGTAAGAACTGGAATACCTGACTTAATAAATGTACATCTTGGTGGGTGATAAAGTGTGGCAAGGTAGAATTGAGTAATGGCGTTTTACTTCCCTGTCAAAATTCTGTCACATGCAATGATGCAGTTACTTCCTGAAAAAATTATTTTATTTACACTAAGTTAGTGACTTTTGGAATGGTGGAGGAAACCAGAATACCTGTAGAAACCAAACTTTTTAATACTGCAAAACATTTAACATTAAAAAATCAAATACAGAAGATAAATTACAGAAAATTCAATTGTGAAAATTAGTCAGTAACAAACCTATTTAATATCCGGAACACTGTTTAAGTAATTCTATAATTATAATTACCTTGGTGTTCATCTTTTCATTGATGATGAAGTTTTTACAAGATTTCCAGTTTCCTGTTTTCATGGCTTTTGAAGCTGCTACAACATGTTCTCTCATACTTTCTGGTGGTCCTGTTAAAGTCTGTCTTTCACTCATGCGCATCACATGATGGAAATTCTTACTAATCATTCTGCGTCTAGCATCCATTTCATGTGCTGTAATTTATACAAAACAGTTTCTATGGTAACAAATTCACAATATAGCTTTTACTTTTATATCTTAAAAGCTTTATTTCATTTGTTGATTATTCTTTAAGTTTTCTTCTAAACAAAAATGCTCTACCTTTTCTTTTTATTTTTTTTTAAATATCACTTCTTTTAGTAATTATATACATTGGAGATGTCTCATAAACAGTTCAAGCTTTACAAAAAGATCTGTACTATGGGTAAACCAAAAATTTAAAATAAATGTAGATATTAATAGCTACGAATGTCAGTTAGAGAAATGTGGTTTAAATGTCCCTGTGATTATCAAACTATATCTACACATCACCAGCTAAAAGTTATCTTTATAGAAATCATCAACACAACTTACCGGCCATGTAGGGTACTTCCATTAACATGGCAGACACCAAGTATACACATTCTAACAATTCAAGATTTATATGCATGTGGTAGGGTAGCAGACGGCGTTTCTCAATCTTCTCCTGCTCAGGTGTTCTTTCATGTTGTCTCTGTAGCAGTAATCCCTGTAATGTTAAACAATAATATAGGTTTGTTATTGTTTTAGGCCAAAGTCAAGATTTTTTTTGTTTATCAGCCCTTTCATGGTTGGGGGAAATATAAAACCTAGGAAAACATCAACATTTGGCAAGTTAACTGTGGAGAATTTCTGATGGAGGTGGTAAGACACACACTGTCAAACTCCATTCAGTTAGATCCTGGAGTTAGAAAGTTCATCATTTTCCTTGCCAAGAGTTGATGGTTTTGACCAGTTTCTTGAGTTTCCTCCATCATTCCAAAGCTGACCACTTCAAAATAATTTACAGAATTTTGACTAAAGTGTAACGCACCATTATTTAACTCCACTTTGATACACATCTTGATAAACTTATGGTTGTCAAAATAAATTATTTCAGTCCATGGACTTCTCATACACATTAATTTTGTTTACATGAAGGCACAAATTTCAGTAATTATGCAAAAAATACAAAAATTTTGAGTTAATCAAAAAGTTAATTGGTTGATTGTAGTGTTGTTTAACATCACATCAGCAATTTTTCAGCTGTTAGGGATGACAGCGAGTTATTAATATCTAAAGATTAATCGAAGAACAAGTCCATGTATGTGTAAGAAGTTTGTCTGCCTTGTACAAACAGCGTGTCTTTTGTTGTTAAGGGGTTAGCTCAACAAGTCAGTATGCAGCAGACAAGCATCCCATTACCCCTTTAGATTACCATGGCAATGGGTGACCCAATGGATAATCTGGTGTTTAACATCCCTGTCAAAAATATTTCACTTATAACAAGACGTCACCAGCTATAGGCGAAAGTGCAAAAATGTTGCCTGTGCATTGCGCTGATGGCATTATACAGCAGGGTTCTTTATCGTGCCACGCCTACTGTGACACGGGACTTCATTTATTTTAATTTCCCATGTGAAAGAACCGTAACTTTCATTTCATAATGCCATGTGATTTGCACAAGAACAGTCACTACCCACTTTCAAGTCTTGAGTCGGACCTGGTCAGGGTTTGAACCCATGGCCTCCCTTTTTTGAGATGGATGCTCAATATTGATGATATGTATATACGCGTATTTGACCTTTACTTTATATATATGGTAGCTTGTATTTGATTATTACCTGTTACATACATGGCTTATTTATATGATTTTTTTTTCTTTACTCAACAATCAGCCAATATATTGATATGATTGGTAGAGGGATGCTGACATATACCTGTATATGGCAAGGAGATTTTTACCTGTGCCAGTAATTCTTTGGCTCTTCCACCACTTTGTATGTCTACTAGTGCATGATGTGCATCTTTTGTCATTCCATTTCTAAATGCACAAAGACCAAGTTGTACCATAGTTCTATTGTAGAGCAACTGAAATCAATCAAAAATATATACATTGTAATATAATTATATAATATATAACAACACTTGATCTAAGATCATCTTTATATAAAAACCCAGATCCCAGTCCCCGCATCTCCAAGGGGTGTGTATTTAGCTTAAAATTTAACATGTGCTATCAAAAACAGCATACTTGACCCATTAAAATCAATTTACATAAATTAAACAAGTTTACTGCATACAGTAAAACTCAGATCTATAATCAGCATTTGTTTTGTAAGACTTTGAATCTGTGCAGTGTTTTGGTATTAATTAAGAAAAGCTTGTTAAGAAAAACATAGGTTTTTGAGCTTTTAATCATCGAAAATTAATAAATTTATTGATGGGTATTACAATTTTTTTTATTAATAAAGTAATTTGCATCCCAAAAAAATTCAATCAACAAAAAATGACAACACGTACTTTTTTTTAACAAATTTTGGATTTTTATCAGAAATGCTGTATAATATTTTAGTAACAATCAATCAAGAAACTTGACATAAAATTAGGTTTCAATCGGCTCTTTGGTTTCAGAGAAGATCAAATTTTACAAAAACACGCCTGCTTAGCCAAGACATAAGCTCTGCTGGCTATTTCTGAATATTATAATCCAATTTAAGAAAGCAGCAACAGGAAAGTGGTTTTAAAACAGAGGCAACTTTCAGGGCAAGTGGTTTTAAAACAGAGGTAACTCTCATGGTAAGTGGTTTTAAAACAGAGGCAACTTTTATGGCAAGTGATTTTGAAACAGGCAACTTTTATGGCAAGTGGTTTTAAAACAGAGATAACTTTTATGGCACATGATTTTGAAACAGAGGCAGCTTTTAAGGCAAGTGGTTTTGAAACAGAGGCAACTTTAATGGCAAATGGTTTTGAAACAGACGCAGCTTTTATGGCAAGTGGTTTTAAAACAGAGGTAACTCTCATGGTAAGTGGTTATTAAACAGAGGCAACTTTTATGGCAAGTGCTTTTGAAACTGAGGCAACTTTTATGGCAAGTGGTTTTGAAACACAGGCAACTTTAATGGCAAAAGGATTTGAAACAGAGGCAGCTTTTATGGCAAGTGGTTTTAGAACAGAGGCAACTTTTATGGTAAGTAAGTAGTTTTAATTCAGGATCAGCTTACCTGTGTTGGAACATCAGAATATTGTATATTATCTTGTAAATGTGACATCAACATTAAATCTCTTGCTTTGAACCAGCGATTATGAAGTGCATGATGGTATATCTGACACAAGATGGAGCGAGTACGTAATCTGTCTGTGTTGTCTTTAGCGTAGATATATTTACACAACTTTTCCATTAGCTTCTGGGATGGATCATTTGGCTGAAAGAGAACAAAGTTAAAAATTCAAATAGACTGTGCATTCTCGAATCAGGATGAACATATGTTTACTGAAACAGTATGATTATTAATTAAAAGAAAATAATGTTTTTAAAGCTAAATCAATATTCCTGTTTATATGTTAGTACATCAAATCTCAAGATATTTTTGTTGCACCTGATAATCATGGCCAATATTCTTTGTTTTTTCATTTATGAACAACCTTTAGACTTGCAGTAGTGTCAGACAAATGTTTTACATGTGATTTCTTTAGAAGTCCTGGGTTGATTAATTCATGTAGTTTTTTAAAATCTGCATATAGCAAACATCATAATATTTGATGTAACCAAGTAAGCAAGGGTAATACCACATTCCCAAATTCAATGGACAAAGAAACACTGAGGTTCACAGCAGAACAAAATTATCACCATGCTTACACATACATGGGTAGATACAAACAACTGAAATAAAAATAGGATTACTGGTATTTTCCCGTCATGCTTTTTTTCTTTGTCAGTTTTACTCCAAGAGACAAAGTTGTATTTTTTCAAACTCATTTTAAATCAAAAACAATTTACATTTTGCAAGTTTACAAGCCTTGGTTTGAGCCCCGAGGCATACTAATGCGAAAGTTCCATTACCCAGCACTTTACACCAAAGGATCACCAAAAAGACCCATAGTCATCCATGTAAAGTCATTGTCCTAAAGCAGCATGTAACAACAACACCAGGCCACCAAAAAACCTGACATATTCTTAATTAAAGTCCTGATCTTGCCAAATATTTCTACTAATGTTACATATCTAACATAAAATAGAAAAATGCAACGTCAGAATGGGGAATGAATCCAGGACCTCCCACATTATAGGCGAGTGCTTTACCAACTGAGCTACCCAGGCCGCTATACATATATACTATTTATAAAAACATAACATATTTACCTGAGAGTTTCCATCTTCATCAAATATTGTATGATCAAACTACAAGTATAGAATCAACAACTTTGAAATCACTTTGTAATCACTCTTCCAAATCTGATAATTTTCAACTATGTATTTAAAATAAATACATCATATTTGGGCCTCGTTAAGTAAAATGTTTGTTGACATTAATTAAAACATAAAAAATAACAAAATTTAATCCCCGTTAAAATTTATGATTTTACATATATTAAATATATTAAAGTTTTTATTTAAGAGATTATGGAGAAAACATAAGTGTCTTAAGCAATCACATTCCTTCAGCAAGCAAACTGACAAACTTTGTCCCTCTAGGACCTGTCCTTGTGAGAAAAGAACCAAGGTAGTAAGTAAGAATCACTTCTGTAAGCTGAACCTTTGCAATTTAACTGAACTATTATGAACTATTATTGATAATCATCCATAAATACATGGATAAGACAAGAGGAACATAGTTAAACATATTATATCAATGGAATACATCTTCAGACATACTTTAACTAATCTTACTTTGTAATATGTATGTTCTATTCTTCGCAGATAGGCTCTGCAGATTTCCTCGGCATTTCCACGTTTTTCTATATAATCCTGTAACCTTTCAATAATGTCACAGACTGATGATTCATCTTTCAATCTGTCATGGTAAAAAAAATATTGTATGATGAAACATACACAAACTAAATGTAATATATTTTACAGCAGATATAAATTTCAAAAATATTTCGACTATATACATAATTAACCTAAGGTCAAGGTCAAGGGGTTGAATGCCTGACACATTTTTTATTCTTTATCAACCAACAACCTTTCTTAACAAATTTAGTTCTATTCAGCCTGAATGTTTAGGAAGAGAAAATTTTTAAAAAATTGGCCTAAAATAACAACTCATTTGCATAACCCCGCAAAAATGAGCTAACAAAAAGTTTGAAAAACTTGTAAAATATGTTAAAAACCCATACATTTTCTTTTAATTTATCAAATTTAAACCTAATCAGTTCGTAAGTTAAACTTCTGTTGTTGTTTTTGTTTTTGTTTTTTTAATTTTTAAAATTTTTTTTTTATCTTTCCTTAAACTAAAAACAAAATAATCTACCTTTCGACATATTCAGTACTGTGAGCGTCACACGCCTGTAACATTTTAATGAATTCTTCATCCATACGTTCCACCATTGTTAACACACAACCTCTGACACGGTAAGGTGAAGTCTGAAAATTTATAACAAAACTAAGTGCATTTTCTTTAAAACAAGATTTTACTTCTTGTTAAATGTATTTGCTAGATTGGTGATGACAACTAGTCTAAAATTGATTAGTTTTATATTGTATGACATGATTTAGATCCAAAATAAATGCCTGTAAGCTGATAACAAAATCACGATGGCCAATATATACATGTACACTGTAAATAAGAAAGTTCTACAATCAGTCAAAAAAACAAGACATTTACCTCTAACATTTCACTTTCTTCCAGTATGTGTTCTCCGACAGGTAATGTCATCATTGTCCTCTAATAACCTCAAAAGTCTTGATGCAATGGTAACACATCTATAAGAACAGAATACATGTATTCAATTTTTATTTCTGTATGTAAAAGTCTTGGTATACACAACATTTTTTGTCATTTTATCAAAATAAACTGACCCATAGCTACAATATATGTTATGGAAAATGATCAAGAAAATTATAATGAAATGACAAATGCATGGTAATGCTTGTTGTTCCTAGGCGGCTTCTGACAACATATTAACGGGTTTTGCCATGACGAGCACATATGAGCCTATAAAGGACTCTGCTACTTAACTTGGGCTTTTATGGAACTACAGAACTGCTTCAACCAAAAATATTCAAATTCATCTAGTTTTTTCCACCATACTTCAGTTATTTTTATTTAAATAACAAATCAGGGAATTTCATTTAAACTTAAACAAGAAATGATTATTTTAATAACAGAATCACTATGTTGTAGAAATACATTGTACAAGTACATATATATTTACATATATCGTCCATGACAATGTGACATCAAGAGTAAATTTGTAACAGATAAGGTCTGATTAATCCAAAAACTTAAAACAAGAAAAACTTAATTACTTTATATATAACTTACTGTTCCCACATTTATATATAGCTTACCGTTCCCACATTTAATATAACTTACTGTTCCCACATTTATATATAACCTACTGTTCCCACATTTATATATAACTTACTGTTCCCACATTTCAGCTCTCATACAAGTGGCGATGTTAGGATTGTAATCAAATATGGCTGCCATGATATTAAAATTAATTTTCACAGACAAGGCTGGACCGAGGTTATTAGCCTCAGATATAGACAGCAATTCCTTTAATAATTCAATCTGTTCGTTACGATCAGTTCCTTTCTTCCCTCTAGCAGACACAATTTCTAACAGTTTTTTCTGTACAGCTTCATGATTAACTTCCGTATCCTTACTAAACATTTTGGGTTTCTCCTGCAAATAAAACAACAATTTATAATTGTTCCTGGAAAAATTATAGTTATACAACCATAGATCAACAATGATCTGAGTTGTACACTCTGAGTCTCATTACAACTGAAATGGTGAAAACTATAGTTATGCAACCACAGATCAACACTGATCTGAGTTGTACACTTTCATTACAGCTGAAATGGTGAAAACTACAGTTATACCACCACAGATCAACAATGATCTGAGTTGCACAATCTCATTACAACTGAAATGGTGAAAACTACAGTTATACCACCACAGATCAACACTAGTCTGAGTTGTACACTCTCATTACAACTGAAACAGTGAAAACTACAGTTCTACCACCACAGATCAACAATGATCTGAATTGTACACTCTCATTACAACTGAAACAGTGAAAACTACAGTTATACCACCACAGATCAACACTAATCTGAGTTGTACAATCTCATTACAACTGAAACAGTGAAAACTACAGTTATACCACCACAGATCAACACTAATCTGAGTTGTACACTCTCACTACAACTGAAACAGTGAAAACTACAGTTCTACCACCACAGATCAACACTAATCTGAGTTGTACACTCTCATTACAACTGAAACAGTGAAAACTACAGTTATACCACCACAGATCAACAATGATCTGAATTGTACACTCTCATTACAACTGAAATGGTGAAAACTACAGTTATACCACCACAGATCAACACTAATCTGAGTTGTACACTCTCATTACAACTGAAACAGTGAAAACTACAGTTATACCACCACAGATCAACACTGATCTGAGTTGTACACTCTGAGTCTCATTACAACTAAAATGGTGAAAACTATAGTTATACCACCACAGATCAACACTGATCTGTGTTGTACACTCTCAATAGAATTGAAGTGGTGAAAACTGAGGCTTACAGTATTTCATATCCATATTTAAGAAATGGAAATTTGGTTATTATGTCTACCATGACAAAAACTTTTAGATCTATTACTTATCCTTAAACATGTAGCTCCAAATGGAACACTTAGTCAAGCGAGAATTCTCCATTCTGACCAGTTCTTTGCTTCGCCCCATAAGAGTGGAGTAATGGTGTTTTATGCCCCCGTCAAAATTTTTTCACTTATTTCGAGACGGTCAGTTCTGGGTTGGTGGAGGAAACTTGAGTACCCGGAGAAAACCACCGACCTTTGACCAATCGGCCATCAAGGCTTTGAATACATAGATATTTAAATACATAAACTTTTTATTTCTATTAATAATGAGAACCTAACTCTAGAAGGCCTGTATGCTTTAGTGACTCACCATAACCATTGGAGCACCCTTCATAACTTCCGTCCATTCTTCTTCTTCTCTCTTCTTTTTTGTAACTGTCTTCTTTATTTTTTCTTTCTTTTCTTTTTTCTTTGATTCATCCTCAGGTCTAAATTTTGAATAATAAATTTTTGAAGACTCGTGTGCAAGAAATATATCCTAATGTGGAGATTATATACATTAAAATCTTGTGTATTGACACTTAAACAATAAAACTTCAAAGCGTATATAGACCTTAATTCCAGATAGTTACCAAATCTCTAACAACCCTGACAAATGAACTTGAAATCTGTATGTGAGTGATAAAGTCTATGTATATGTTCTTTTATTTGATTTATTTTATAAAGCTTACTTTTTTAAGAACATAGCTGCTGTATATTTACTCAGACCAACACTGTCATCACCGATGTCCGAGTCAGATGAATCAGAAGAATCACTATCCCAGTCGATATCATCATCGTCATCACTATCTCCTTCCTGTCAAAAACAAATATCAATAAAGATTAGTAAGAAATCTAAGTATGATAAATTAGTAAAGCAAATGTCGTCATAATACTGTTAATATCATAATTATAAACACTATCAAAATTCCCATATCACCATCAAAATCATCATCATCATCACCATCACCATCATCATCATCACCATCAAAATCATCATCATCATCATCATATTTATATAGAATTGTAACTATAATTGTTGTTACAGTTGTTATATATATATATATATATATATATATATATATATATATATATATATATATATATATGAGTGAGTGTGTGTGTTAGTGTGAATATAGATAGATATTTTAGGGATCATACATATATTTCAAAGAATATTTTTAACAATGCTGTTTATTAGTTTTCATTTATACAGATGCAGTATAATTTAAAAACAATTTTTATCAAGCATTGTTGAAATAAAGGCTTTTTTAAAGATAAAGTTAAAATGATGAAAATCATTAAAAAAGGGTTTGAGACCAAGTACCAAACCCTTTACTTAGAAAGCAAGTATAATACCGCTATACATGTCTCATTCATACTGCTATATATGTCAATCATTAATACCGCTATACATGTCTATCACTTATACCACTATACATGTCTCTCATTCATACCGCTATATACGTCTATCATTAATACCGCTATACACATCTATCATTAATACCGCTATACACATCTATCATTAATACCGCTATACATGTCTCATTCATACTGCTATATATGTCTATCACTAATACCGCTATACACGTCTATCATTAATACCGCTATACATGTCTATCACTAATACCGCTATACATGCTATCATGTCTATCACTAATACCGCTATACATGTCTATCACTAATACCGCTATACATGTCTATCACTAATACCGCTATACATGTCTATCACTAATACCCTATACATGTCTATCACTAATACCACTATACATGCTATCACTAATACCGCTATACACATCTATCACTATACCGGCTATACACGTCTATCATTAATACCGCTAGACATGTCTATCACTAATACCACTATACATGTCTATCACTTATACCGCTATACATGTCTATCACTAATACCGCTATACACATCTATCATTAATACCGCTATACACATATATCATTAATACCACTATACACATCTATCATTAATACCGCTATACATGTCTCATCATACTGCTATATATGTCTATCACTAAATACCGCTATACACGTTATCATTAATACCGCTATACACGTCTATCACTAATACCGCTATACATGTCTATCACTTATACCGCTATACATGTCTATCACTAATACCGCTATACACATCTATCATTAATACCGCATATACACATCTATCATTAATACCCCTATACACATCTATCATTAATACCGCTAACATGTCTCATTCATACTGCTCTATAGGTCTATCACTAATACCGCTATACATGTCTATCATAATACCGCTATACACGGTCTATCATTAATACCGCTATACATGTCTATCACTAATACCGCTATACATGTCTATCACTAATACCGCTATACATGTCTATCACTAATACCGCTATACATGTCTATCACTTATACCGCTATACATGTCTATCACTAATACCGCTATACATGTCTATCACTTATACCGCTATACATGTCTATCACTAATACCGCTATACACATCTATCATTAATCCTGCTATACATGTCTATCACTAATACCGCTATACACATCTATCATTAATACCACTATACATGTCTATCACTAATACCGCTATACACATCTATCATTAATACCGCTATACATGTCTATCACTAATACCGCTATACACATCTATCATTAATACCGCTATACACATCTATCATTAATACCACTATACATGTCTCATTCATACTGCTATATATGTCTATCACTAATACCGCTATACACGTCTATCATTAATACCGCTATACACGTCTATCACTAATACCGCTATACATGTCTATCACTTATACCGCTATACATGTCTATCGCTAATACCACTATACATGTCTATCACTAATATCGCTATACATGTCTCATTCATACTGCTATATATGTCTATCACTAATACCACTATACATGTCTATCACTTATACCGCTATACATGTCTCATTCATACTGCTATATGTCTATCACTAATTTCACTATACACGTCTATCACTAATACCGCTATACATGTCTATCACTAATACCGCTATACATGTCTATCACTTATACCGCTATACATGTCTATCACTAATATCGCTATACACATCTATCATTAATACCGCTATACACATCTATCATTAATACCACTATACATGTCTCTCGTTCATACTGCTATATATGTCTATCACTAATACCGCTATACACGTCTATCATTAATACCGCTATACACATCTATCATTAATACTGCTATACACATCTATCATTAATACTGCTATAAATGTCTTTCTCTAATACCGCTATACATGTCTATCATTAATACCGCTATACACATCTACCACTAATAATACTGCTATAAATGTCTTTCTCTAATACCACTATACATGTCTATCACTAATACTGCTATACATGTCTATCATTAATACCGCTATACACATCTACCACTAATACCGCTATACATGTCTATCACTAATACTGCTATACACGTCTATCTCTCATCAGTTCTACTTACATCTGGTATAGGTTCTTTCTCTTTAGATGAGATGGTCACACCAATGTCTTCCTCGGAATCAGATTTAACTGCAGAAAAAATAGAGCTATTTTAATAAATAATGCATGCACCTCAGCTAACAGTTTACATCTCTATTTTCTTGTCACTCTTATAAGTTAACAATGAAGTTTAAACTCACTTTTTTTAAAGCCAATCAAATCAACCTGACATGATAATCTTCGATTTATCATTGACTTATTAGATTACAGTATCATCTTTAATTACAAACCAATTAGGTATCTTATTTACAAAGGTACATTGGTTATTAGTATATGAACAACTTTTTATCAGAATCTGATTGATATATAAAGAGAAAGTATGATATTATACCATCATTCAATCAACATCCAAATAAACAAGTTTGAGGAGAAAAAGATTTATTTATTAATTTTTTATCTTTCTTGGTTTTTGTTCAATTACAAATTTAGGCCTTGTTTGCGTTCGAGTTGTGTTGTTTTAGCTGGTATTTTTATGTTACCTTCTTCAACCTCTTCTTCCTCTTCATATTCTTCAGGATTCTGAAAGTGAAAATAAAGCAACAAATTTATACAGAGATAAACAATAATATCAATAATATTGTATAATAATATAATATTGTATAAAATTCAGAACACAAGTTATTTAAGAACACCCTTGAAAGCTTTGAAAATGATTGAAAAATTTTAGCAAACCTTTAAAATACATGTATGTATAACTTATATTTTTATCTTTACTCAAATAACTGACAGTTGAATATTTTTTCAATTTTCTTAAACATGATCAAGAAAACTGGTTTCTTAGTTCCCCTCTTTTCTCTCTTTATATCTTTTGGATGTAAAATTCATTATTTGAATATGATATAGTTATGTTTTTGTGTTTTAACAAGTCCACTATATTCTTATTTGAAAAAAAGACCCAACCTGTTAATATTACAATAACTTGAGTATTTAGAATATACATGTATAGCATTTTAGTAACGACTCAAAAATATGAAATCATATATGAAATCATATACCCAGAAACGGTCATTACTTTAATGTATGTATATCATCAGTTTTTGTGGTAAAATTTGAAGTAGTTATAAAAAGTTGAATGTGTAAAAATGAGTGTAAAGCATTCCCGAGATTAGTCAGAGTATACAGACAAACTATACAGTAGATAAAAATTTTGTTTATCATAAAATTTTGTACATTGTTTTAAGAATGGATGATCTGTTATCGGATTTATATTTTAATTCATTTTTCTATACCATAGTAAGTGATCTAAACAGACAAATATTTTAAACAATATTAAACTTTGAGATTTACAATTTTACATTAGAGCATGCAACGTTAGATAATTGTAATCCATGATAAAAAAAAATAAAGTACACTTACAGCTTTATAACTAAATATTTCATCATTAAAGTCGCGGTTATATTTTCTGAGTTTCTGTCTTAATGTTGTAAGTCCTTTAGCGTTGTTTTTACTCATTTGTTTTCTTCCTTCACGATCTTCCCAACACTAAAAATTACAAACATACACATACATACAAGTAACTTTATGCATCAACCACAGATAAAGTGAAGTAATCAGACTTCCTGAAAGCTGTGGGTCCGTCGGACAAACCTGACAAATTTCCACTTGGACCAATAATTGTAAGTTGGTATAGGACAGACTGAGTAATGGTATTATACTTTCTCACACTATAATCTGTACCAATTAGATTTGACTTAGACAGTGAGAGGCACTGTGATTAGACTAAAACTGAGTCTTTAGACCACTTGGTTACCAAGGCCTCATAAAACAAATGGACACAAGTGTTTGCTTTTGTAGAATTGGAGCTCTCATAAACTTCCTATCTTGTGTTACATACCATGTTTACAGTGTAGTTTAATTAAACAGATCATATCATAAACATGAAATGATTTGTTAAACATTTCTGTTATACCATTTTGTTTTAGCTTTTCTCCAAAATTCTTTCAATTTTCAACAAAAGCATGATTTAGCAAGAAAATTACCCCCACAAAGCTATCTTCAATCAAAAGACAATGCTAATCCTTAATAAACCAATAGACAAATATTCAGACTTATAATTTATATCATTAAAATTGGTGAAAAATAATGAAAGCGACTGCTCAGAAACTAGAGATATTTGAACAAACACAGTGTCTGACATTAGAACATAATACCAAACCAAACACTGGCGGGAGCTGCCGATGTATGCCATATGATCTGGTCGATTAGCTCAATCAACAAATAATTATTCACTGATCAAGGGAAACAGCATTACTTCCAGCAGACATCCGGGTCACTACCCAAACGGTTACAAAAACCCCTAAAACTGTCATTTTTGGGGTTAATAATACCTGACCAAACCATACTTGTAGTGTTGTATGAGGCCTAAAATAAAATTAACTTTGTTTGCTGTTGACTGCCCAACCCACTTGAAATACCCCTACCCAAACAATTTTATTGCCATCAATTCCTTTTTTTACTTCTCATGCAACATAAGAAAAAGTATTGAAGGGCAATAAACCTTGCAAGCGAGACAATCTGTGAGAAGGTTGATACAGTAGTAAGGTCATTCTGCTGTGTTTCTCGATGGGAGAAAACACAAGGAGGAAGAAAGAAAATTTTAGTAAGCAAAAAAATTGTAAAATGTGTTTTGAAAGAGACATATAAACCAATTTAAACTTTTTCAAAAGTGTAATAAATTAAGTTTTCAAAATCTAAAATTAAATTTTTTCCCACATGTGGATAGCATGGGTCAGAAAACAGTACCGTAAACAAAGAAATTTTAAGTTAGGCCTAAGGATACTTGTTAACAGGAAATCTCTCTGTAATGTCTACTACATACCTCAGATACAAAATCTTCTAATTCTGCTAAACACTTGATGTAAAATTTAGGTATACCAGTTTCCTGTACGACTTTCTTTGCTTTATCAAACGCCTTTCCCAGATCTTCAAATGCTAAAATAATTCAACATAAAAATTACTCCAAGATCTTCAAATGCTAAAATAATTCAAAATAAAAATTACTCCAAGTTCTTCAAATGCTAAAATAATTCAAAATAAAAATTACTCCAAGATCTTCAAATGCTAAAATAATTCAAAATAAAAATTACTCCAAGATTTTCAAATGCTAAAATAATTCAACATAAAAATTACTTTCATAGAAGTTTACATAAAGATTAACAAGCCTTAGATAGAATTTTAAATGCCACTCGGCACAGTGCCCAGTTAAAGAAGAAAACCACTCGTCACTTGGAAATTTAACTCGGCACAGTCCACTACATGAAAAATGTGACTTTCTTATCTTAAGTACCTGCCAGAGCTTGTACCAATAAATGTTTTCTGACTAGCTTCTTAAGCTTTTCAGGAACTTTGGATTTTCCACTTTCAGTAACCAGTAACTTTCGTTTTGAAATGGCAGGTTTAGAAATGCTTCCATCTGCAACTGGTTCGTCACCAGGATCAGCATAGTCTAATCAGTGTCTTCAAAAACTTCATTATCAGCTGTTTCATCCTTGTTTGTCTTTAGAAAGTCATACAAAACAGTTTACTTTTATTTGACATACTTAACGGACCGACAAGTATATAAACACTTGGAACATCCGGTTCGATTTTTACGTTACACTAAGTAAATTCCAAATGCGAAACAATAGGTTTGCACATGTGATGCAACCATTTAAATGATTTTGTTGATTGACGCTTGTAACAGAACGGCCAATGTCTGGAAAGGGCCTTGTTACAATTGACCTCCTTATACAATATTTTCCAGACAAACATTATATATCTGTTGTTTATTAATTGCAACAAGCCCTTTGATGTATATGTCTGATAAATTTAACTGTGACGAGTGGTAGTAACAATATCACTCGTCCAAGTACAAATTTCACTCGTCAGGACGAGTGGATGAGTGAATAATCTAAGCCCTGGTTGGAATACATAATAATGTAACTAATAATAATGCAATTATTCCCATAATTGATATTTTAGTGAATGTAAAATTTCCATTGCTAGGCAACCCTGGTGAGAAATTATAGTTAAACCTGCTAAAAGGCCTCTATATATATACAACCTGTCAATTACGATAATCTCAATATAAAAACCACCTGTCAATGTCCAGGGTCCCCCAGGGTGGTCTTTAATTATAAGAATTACTGTATATCTATGGCTTGTTAATGACATAATACCAAGTAACCAGCAACAAGCTCCAAATAAGTCTAAACTTGGTAGCAGGTTATAATCAAAAGTCTTATTTATATGTATGGCTTCTGAACAAATTGTCTGCAAACTAAAGTAAAAGATTGGATTCTAAGCCTGTGATATACATGTATATCAAAACATCTTAATCCAAAAATTTAAATCAAATTCTTAAATGGTCACACACATTGTTATTTCAGATTCAATAATTAAAGGTATTCAATCACCATGGTAACATGTAATCATTGTCTCCAAAAAGTTTGTGTGGCATGATATAGATAATGGTAACAATGTTCAGAAAAAAAGTAACATTGAATCAGAGATGTCAACTTGTGTAATTTTATATTCAGTAAAAACAAATGTTTTGCATGAATGCTGAAGGTACCATGTGGTATGTCTGCAGTGTTTTCATCTAACTGAAAATTTCAGGGGGACAGAAGGACCAGGAACTTCAAGGATACATTATAGACCTACCCTCTAATACTTTAGACATATCTTTAATCTTTTTATGATTATTCATTGTTTTGATGATTTCCTTCAGCTCATCGTACCTAAATAAGAGAATAAAAAAGAATATTTAATAAAATTCTTTGGACATCAATGATTGTTTCTGAAATTAAAATTAAAGCTTTTTTTACAGAATTAGATACCTGTTAAACTAAACAATTTATCTTTCTTATGGAGACAAAGATAAAATTTTTTCTGGTTTTTCTCCTTTCATATTAACTAACCAAACTTACGTTAGTTGCCCGGTTGGTTGAATGTTGTTTTACATCACATCAGCAATTTTAACAATTTTACGTAGTTTTTTTTTTCATAATCTCAATCTGAACACAAGTTCATGTAGTGTGTGAGTGTAAATGTATCTGATCTGCAATATACAACTGCACATGTATGGTGATGTTAAAGTGCTAGTACACCCACTGAAATGTTACCAACACAGATCATTAAGTCCATTATAGTGCTATCGAGCCAACAGGTGAAGGCCTACAACAAGGAATAACCCATCTCACTGGTAGTTAACCTTAATCAAACTCACAATGGTAGGATGTCTTGAGTCTGAAGGCTAAAGCCTTAATCGTTTGACTACTAAAGCGGTATTAAACTACTAGCAAAAATAAGCTTCCATCATGCAGTTACCAACATGGTGAGAATAAACAAATTAAATTCTTAACTGACTGTAAAATGTGTTTTACAAGGCCTAGAAAAGACAGCTTTTCCTTTTTATGAGTAAAACAATAAAATCTGAAACAGACTATAACTTCACTCTAAATATAAACATTACTTACCGTTTGTCTTTAGCACTACGTACAACACGTTTAGTTTCTTCTTCATCGTCGCTAAATGCCAAAGCTCTACAAAATAGGATAAAAAATGACAAAATATGATAAAATTATAAACATTATTTATTGATATGTTTTACTGTACGATGTTAACAACAAACAGATCTTCCAATCTTCATAAGGGTTCTACCAAATATAAAGGAAAATGGTTTCCGATATTACATATGAAATATGATCTTAAACTCCCGACTAACATTCCAACAAAAATCATAATTCTAACATTGGTGGCTCATCTAGATGTATGACATGGCATAGGTAATCAGCAAGCTAAATCAAATTTTCAGACTTTAAATAAGTTTACTTACGGTCTTGGAGCTGGACGAGGTCTGTCTGGTACCTGCTCATCATCAGAGGATGAACTTTCTGTTTCCGAGTCAGATGCTTGAAAAAATCGAGACTGTGACATTTTGTTACTGTATTAACCTGTAAGAAAAATATATTTTGTTGAGACAATGGAAATACATGTATATTGCTTTGTTTAAAGTCTGATCTGCACATCTCAGTAACTTGTCTACATTGTGACAGTCTTCTATTTTTTTAAATAGTCTGAACCAATCAAACTTGGAAATTCGTCTGACCATCAGTAGTAGCAAGCCAATAGGTTGGTCAGTCATATGTGTGTTTCATCAGCATCTTCCAGCCGGTGGGTATAAATGGGAGTAAAAGGGAGTAAAATTGCTATATAATTTCTCCTGTTTACTGCCTTTTACTCCAGTTCCTACCCTCTTTCAGCTATTCACAACAAGGCAATTTGTTAACCTCATGGATTAATTTAACACAAGTTTAAATGTACCAATACAACAAGGATATATATTTGTTAGGCCAACATTATTTGCACGTACAGTAGAATAACACATGTTGTTGGCTGGCATTATTTACACGTACGCATGCGCAATACGATAACTTATATCAGCCGTATATGGACAAGGTTTGTGTTCAATGAAGTATATCAGACTATTTAATATGCTTATTATTATAAATTAAACGATAAATTATAATAATAAAAGTAAAACGAAAAACAAAACAAAACTTAATAACATAAAAAAAAACCAAAAAACAATATACTTTTAAAGAAAATGATTAAAACGATAAATAAAATAATATCTATATATGTATATTATAGCTATATTATAGCCAGGAATGACAAATTAACACTATTCCAGCACTATCACAATATGACAATTTGGAAATATATTTTAGAAACATATCACCAATACACAGCACTGGTCAGTACTTGTCTGTAGAAAGCAATATAAATACAAAATCAATATATACGATATTTATATGATTTTTACTTTTAACTCTTCAGACTTTTGCTGATTTTATAGGCAAACATAATAAAAAGATCCAAAAGAATGAAAACTTAATGTGTTTAAATTAAAAAAACATACAAGATCGGAATTTCCTACTTGAAAGAGTATCTTAACCTTTTGCGAAGGAGAGCGTGTGGCGCAAGGTTATTACAAGTATTACAAATCAGAGATCAAGACAGCAAAAGAAAGAACATTGATATAAGTGCTGATTTAGACTTATCCTTGTCACAACATGAACATATGTTAAGTAATTACACATACACCTGTATTTATCTTATATTTTACAACTTAATACTTTATTTCACATATTACGCACTTTCGGAAAATCTGTTAATGGGTATCAATATCATTTCATTCCATAATCACTCAAATGCACACCATTCTAAGAATAATCATGTGGAAAGCTTATGTTGTTGAATCTTACTACATATCTTGCATACAATTGCAAAACTTTTTATTCATCTCTTGCGAATAATTTCAAATAAAACTTGGATTCACACCCGGGGATTTTACGAAATTACTTCTCCTAAAAATTTCACCAACATACATTTCTTTAACACCTGTCAATTTCAAATTATCCACCAGTTCAAAAATATTTCTAATTATATCCGTCGACCCACAAGTTGAAGAAACTCCGTTACCATTTTACTGAATAATCACTACAAAGAGTTTATAACACAATAACTGACAAAACAATTTACTATCAATGCTTTCCGCTTTCATGCCCCCTTTTCAAAAACAATGAACATTCACAGGCAACTTAAAATCACCCTTGCACAACATGTCAACTCTCTTCACATAACTCGACCCGAAAACACCAACTCTTGTCATACAACTATCTTCTCTCTCTTAATGGCATCAACATTTTTCCAAACACTTTCTCTCAATCATTATATCTTCCAACCCCACCCAATACACACCGGCCACGATATGTACAATCATTCCATCTCTACTATCTATCTGATACCGTGCAAACACTTTCACTTGTTCAAACTTCATATCCATCAGTTTATCCATAATTTTTCTTTTACTCTCATGCCAAAAACGACTTCTGGAGAACACATTCAACAATAACTTTGCATCCTTTCCAGTTCTACAACTCTTAATCTCACTTGCTAGGTCTAAATCACCATGGTCCACAGCCTTCCAAAAATCGATATGCATGTTCAACATTTTAAAAATAAGATGTTCAACATTTTAAAAATTAGACAACTCTCATTCTTCACCTCTGAAAAATAACTAGCCATTCTCAATTTTTTTTCTTTTTTGTATTTTTTGTAATTCTCTCTCTCTCTCTCTCTCTCTCTCTCTGAGACACTCAGAATGCACAATACTATATCATTTGTTTTGTATTTGATGAATTTGAAAAGGGCACTACTTAGTTGTATTAGTGATGTAGAAATTCCGAGTCAGGAAGCGTGATACATTGTAGAGAAAGCAGACATGAGTATAATATGTGGTTTGGTTCAGTATCAATGTAAATCTTATGTCTTTTGAAGTATTTAAGGCCTTATTTATAGTCCAGGAATTACTGACGCCTATTTAAGTTGTAGCATCCCAAGTTGACAGGTACTTAATTACCTTGACATGAGCGGTCAATTAATTACTCATCATCCTGTGTTCATAGCCTTAATTGCATTATGTGATTAACAGAATCCTGTGATCTTGCCTTACTGGAATAGTAATCAAAGCAAAAAAATTGCATAAATTAGGTGAATATGCTGAACACCATTTATAAATCTTTTTTTTCGAACCAATACACTTGTCTTATATTGATTATAATAATAATCATAATGTTTATTTGCAATAAAGTACAAAATACTTGTAGCAAAACAAATGACATTATTACAAGTTAATAACAGTTTAATCAAAACTATTATTACAACATATAATGAACCCAAAATAAGTATTCAATTTTAATTTTACCTGATAAATTATTATTTTACAAGAATTTAATTTCAATTTCACATAATAAATTATAAATATTTTTAAATTTTATATACAGCATTCTGATTATCGGTTGTGTGACGGTGATGAGTTTTTTGCCCTGCATATATCACTTTGTAAACAAACTCACGTTTTATAGTCATGTAGAATTTAGTTTCTGCTGCCGTTTTTCTTCAATTATACTTCTTCATTCTATTAGTTGGCTCTTATGAACTTTATAAATGTTAGTTCAACAATTTTAGCATTTAATTTTCCTGCCATTTTGCGTTCTCTTCCGGATAATTTAATCTGGATATATCGTACCATTGGTACCGATACCCAATATACCCAATCATTGGTTAAAGTTTCTAAGTGACCTGGGGTCACTCGACAACATGTATATAAGCAGGTGTATTTTCAGTGTTCGGTCACTTTGGCGACTACTACAGTTTGGTGGCCAGTGTGGCCCTCGGAAGTGATGGACTGACATATATTCAGCCGTATAAAGTCCATCCGAGGGAATTTGGGGTGAGATTTCCCATAGGATCATGGGAAACTCAAGAATAACAGGGGAGGAATGTAGCGGTCTGGGTAGCTCAGTGGTAGAGCACTCGCCTATAGTGTGGGAGGTCCCGGGTTCGATCCCCGGTCGGACCCTGCATTTTTCTCCCTCCTGTTACAGTTGCAACATCTTATCGTCATCAAACTTTTTGCATTAAATAATCATTTTATTGTAAATGGTTTCATAGTTTGATAGGTTATTTTACCAGAGATATAAAGGCATTTGGTTTACATTGCTAGTTATATATGAATCTGACCCGATACCCTATATATGAGGTAAACAAACCTTGTCTGTATATGGCAAATGTAAGTTATCGTATTCACTATCGTATTGTGCATGCATAAATTATGTCAGCCTACTACAAGCATTATTCTAACATACAAAATAATCCTGCCCAATTTTGAAACTTTTATGACATAAAAGCTTTTGAAAAACTTCCCTTTCGTATCCTCAAATAAAATATTACAAATTAAATTGCATGAAATGATGAAATCAAACCATACTGAACATTATTTCTGTGATTTTTTTAAATTTACATATAATCAAAGAGTATAGGGATACAAAAAGAAGTTTTAAAAAGCTCTGATAGACAAGTTTCATATATAATGCTCATTATGCTGCTCTGAAAATAATACGGAATGGTTTTCCGGGTTTAAGCATGCAAATTCATTGGCCAGTCGTGAGTTTACCTTTGAATTTTTATGGATAATATCTCTATAACGGATTTTTATAAATAACTAACTGAAACAATTCCATAAATAATGTAAACCTATTGAAATTATTGGTTAATAAATCCCATACGGCAGCTTTTCGCAATTCACCACATGGTCTGTTAAAAACGTCACTGATTTTGCGATGTGAACCACTAAAAGCAAAACAGAACAACGTTCGAGACAAAAACACAATTTTTTCGTGTTTTTCTTATTACGTTTTAGATGCAAATTCAAACCAAAATAAAATTAATAAAACTTAAATAACTGTACAGCACTACCGATTTTGACAAAACTTTTACAATTTCAAATCAATTAATTAATGATATTAGATCCGGAAATAGGAATTAAGCTAGGGTTATGTGCCGTTTCACAGTTTATAATCGCCAAATTACAAATTTTGTGACGTTTTTCACATTGGTGTTGGGCCATGTGTTTTCCTGTTTAGTTTTGCATACTGAATTTGTACATAAGAAAGTTTTGTATTGATAAACACTAAAACAACATGGGGAAGAAATCTAAAACAGGAAAATCTAGGAAAGATAAATTCTACCGGCTTGCTAAAGAAACAGGTGCGAGATAAATGCTAATTGTTATAAATTCAATTTCTACTTGTTTATTTATCCATGCTGAAGATTTTTTATCTGAAAATCATCACATACATCTGTAACTGTTGTATTAATTTTTGTTTATTTAACCTAAAAGTTTCATTGTTTAAGATTTAAGAATATTTCCGAAATTGCATAAATAGATAAAACGTTTTTAACTAACAGTCTTAACAATGAAAAGTAATCAAAAAGTTAGATGGAACCGAAATTGTGAACAATGTTGTATATTGCAACAAGGAGGAATTGCCTGGGGAAAACATGAGGATTGAACCTGTAACAGAAAGGAGAAAATTGCTGGCCCCATGATTGAACACAGGACTTCCCGTACTATAGGCAATTGCTCTACTAATTGAGCTACCCAGGCAGACTGCTATAAACACTTTGCTTCTGGGTGATTAGCCTAACACACTTTATGCCCAACTGCTTTGTGTAGAGTCAGAACAACTTCCATATCAAAAACCCAGGATTTTCTGATATCAAGTGGTGTTGGAAGGGGCACCACCTCATTTTGCTTCAGATTAAAGATATAAGAAGAACTGTAGATAAATTACTAGGCTCAATCCATAGGTCAAGAATTTGTCATCCAAAATATTGAAATATTTCCAGAGTCATCGTCATTGATTCAGATCAGTTTCTTTGGTGATAAATCACTCAACTGTCGATTGAGTTTGGTAATTTTTCTAGTTCCACTAATATTTTCAGTCTGAAGTGAAATTAGGTGGTGCCTGTTTAAACACCAGTTAGTATCAGAAAATCTCAGGTTTTTGGTATAGAAATTGTTCTGAAACCTTTGAAATCAGGCAGAAGGTGCGTTAGGGTCAGAAGAAATTCAGACTACTGGGTAATAAGTAAGCACTCTACCACGAGGCTAACAGATCGAGACTAGACAAAATATCTGGCAGTAAATTACTCTTTTTATATCTTCTGTATACATCATTACAAGACCACCACTACTAGCTCACCCCCACTTTGGTTGCCAGTGTTAAGAGGAGGAAGAAACACCTGAAAAATTTCAAATTCCTCTCAATTTTGTTGTGATCAATAGAATTACATGCAAGTAATCCAGTTATAAACAAAGTTTATTGTTTCATTAGATACAGTAAAACACATTGTTTATGTTTTTCAGCTACAAAGTTCTAATTTTTATTCCATTTTAGGTAATTTTATTGTCGAGCCTGGCATTGCCTTAAAGCAAGACTTAGGTGTTACTTTTCCGGTGTCTTTGTAGGCGGCGGTGGCAGCATATCAAAATGTGAAAGTTTATGTGAAAGTAATGATTTTCTACTCAATCAAAAACTAACCAGTTGAGACATTTAAATCTGTGGAATTCTTGTTAAACTAAGCAAGTAATAATCTTCACACAATTTCATTACTGATGAGATATGTTTTTTATCTTGTTTTCAGGATACAGAGCTCGTTCTGCATTTAAACTAATACAACTAAATAGAAAGTTTGAATTTTTACAAAAGTCAAGAGTAGTAATTGATCTTTGTGCAGCACCTGGTGGTTGGTTACAGGTAGTTGCTGAAAATACACCTGTATCTAGTTTAATAGTAGGTAAGTCAATAGATAATTAGGTCAGCACAGATAGACATATGACCTTATGATAGAGATAAAAATAATGGTACATTTTCTGCTTTAACTACAAAGCTTATTTATAAATCTACTGCAAATTTTTTATTGCTATAGAAAATAACTTTATGATAGAGGTAGAGCCAAGAGAAAAATATGTTTTCTGCTTTTTCCACTTTTTATTTTTTAGACTTATCACAGTTTTTTAATTGCTATAGACTCTACCTGAAGTAGCACAATTATACATCTTGATATTCCTGTTAGTAAAGATTAGATTATTATTATTTTTGTTGATTTTTTTATTTTCCTATTTATGATCTATTTATCTGTGTCTGTGTATTTTACCAGGTGTTGATTTGGTGTCTATCAGACCAATACAGAATGTCACCACACTTCAAGAAGACATTACAACAGACAAATGTAGACAGGTAGGGTTATTATGGTTAAATTTAAAGAAATACAGTTTAATTATATGTTAACACTTGTGTTATAATTCAAGTAATTAGGAATTAGACTGTTGCTTATATATAGTAAAAACTGAAAATCTGTATTGTTATAAATTGTCAGTTCTGAAAAAAGGTCTCATTCACCAAGTAGTTTGAAGCACTCTCATAACAATTACAGCACCACTTACTGCTTACCATCTCGGTGGCTCAGTGGTAGAGCATCTGCCTCAAAAGCTGGAGGTTGGGGTTTGAACCCTAGTTGGATCATACATAAGATTTAAAATTTGAGATTAATGTGACTGGGGAAATGGCTTGCTTGTCTCTGGCATCCTGACTCATAAATTGTAGATAAAACAGATTTTGCCGTAGCTACTTTGATTTATTTAGACTTCAAGCCAATTAAATATTTTATTGTTTTATAAAAAGTTGAGAGACATTAATAAACTATTTCTACATGTTTGATGTGGGTAAATTTTATTTTTATGTTTAGTCACTACGTAAAGAACTACAGACCTGGAAAGCAGACTGTGTACTCAATGATGGTGCACCAAATGTCGGTAAAAATTGGATACATGATGCATTTCAACAAGGTAAATTTTCTTTCTTGTAATCTGAGGTAGGTGTTAGATTACATGTCCCTTCAGTTGTATTACAATCTCTGATAATGGCTTGTGATATGTTGGATTAGGATTTTTAGCTCACCTGAGCTGAAAGCTCAGATGAGCTATTGCTATCCATCTCCGTCCGTCGTGCGTCGTCCGTCGTGCGTCGTGCGTAAACTTTTTACATTTTAATCTTCTCCTCCAAAACCACCAGGCCAAATTTAATGAAACTTGGTAACCATCATGCCTGGGTGAAGCCCTTTCAGATTTGCACAAATGAAGGAGTTATGTCCCCTTGGGGCCCCACAAGGGGGGAAATAGTAAAAAACTTTAAAAATCTTCTCCTCTGAATGTACAAGAGATATACCTTAGTTATTTCATTTATAACATCCTTAGGTCATCTATTTTCAGATTTGCACAAATGATAGCTATGGGGCCCAAAATGGGGAAATTGTAAGGCACTGATTGGGGTAATTGCTAGAAATTATATATTTGTCACTATATCTTCAAAACTATCAACTTTTTGTTTAGGCATGTATATTAGAATATTGTAGGTATTGACATGACAATCATTTTGATGTATGGTTCAAGGTCATATGTTGAAAGGTCAAGGTCACAGATGCAAAAGAAGACTTAAATTGCTAATTATCTTGAAAACTATTACTTTTTTGTATAGGCATGTATATTTGAATATTGTAGGTATTGCAACAACAATCATTTTGATATATGGTTCAAGGTCATATAGTTGAAAGGTCAAGGTCACAGCTGCAACAGAAGACTTAAATTGCTAATTATCTTGAAAACTATTAACTTTTTGTATAGGCATGTATATTAGACAATTGCAGGTATTGACATGATGATCATTTTGATATATGGTTTAAGGTCATATGTTGAAAGTTCAAGGTCACAGCTGCAAAAGAAGACTGAACTTGCTAATTATCTTGAATACTATTAACTTTTTGTATAGGCATTATATATAGTAGAATATTGTAGGTTTTGCAACATCGATCATTTTGATATATGGTTCAAGGTCATATATTGAAAGGTCAAGGTCACAGCTGCAAAAGAATACTTAAATTGCTAATTATCTTGAAAACAATCAACTTTTTGTATAGGCATGTATATTAGACTATTGTAGGTATTACCATGACGATTATTTTGATATATGGTTCAAGGTCATAAGTTGAAAGGTCAAGGTCACAGCTGCAAAAGAATACTTAAATTGCTAATTATCTTGAAAACTATTAACTTTTTGTATAGGCATGTATATTCAACTATTGTAGGTATTGACATGACGATCATTTTGATATATAGTTTAAGGTCATATGTTGAAAGTTCAAGGTCACAGCTGCAAAAGAAGACTGAACTTGCTAATTATCTTGAAAACTGTTAACTTTTTGTATAGGCATATATAGTAGAATATTGTAGGTTTTGCAACAACGATCATTTTGATCTATGGTTCAAGGTCATATATTGAAAGGTCAAGGTCACAGCTGCAAAAGAATAATTCTTTCTCTGCGTTATAAATAACTCGCTCACTTTTCCGAAATAGACTATAATCTATTCGGAACTCTTCGGTGTATATTACAGCACGGAAATCCGTGCATCCACACACCAGTTTTCTCTGGCGTTGAGAAGAACTCTCTACAGAGAAAAACTTTAAAAATAAGTGGGGTAGGTGGGTGGGCCGTACATATGTCAGGTAGGTATAATTTACTCATAAAATTATTACTTGAAAACAAATTTTCAATTTCATTTCGTAAATTAACCTACCTGACATATGTACTATAGAATTACCCCTGATTTCTAAGCAGTATATATGCTAGGAGGAGGGTTTTAAAGTTTTAAAATAACAGACTTACCTCATAATAAGTCTTCATCTGTGTATTTCAACTGTACACTTTAAAAACCATCACCCAAATAACCAAAACAGTGCAAAAACATCAATGTCCAAATAACAATAACACTGTGTAGCACATATATATATATATATATATACATGTATATATAACAAAGTCTGTATACCAAACTAAAAACTATTTACAAACTGTCCACCAACTCGCCGGGAAAAAATTACCCCTGCAAAAAATCAACATTTACATGTTTTAAATAACATTTAATAAATGTATTTTCATTACTCCAATCTGCACTCTTCATGATATCTGTCATGTTTGCACCTGAGAATAAAGCCCATGAAGTACCAATAGATCTAGTAGAGTGTCCCTTAACCCTACTATTAAAATTTGTATTCTTGTAGGCTAATCTAATTGTTTTAACAATCCATTTAGATATTGTCTGTGCTGATACTGGTTTATGTGGACTATTTATGGTTAGAAAAAGTTTCAACTCATCTTTACCTGATACATTTCTAAAAGGTTCAGTCTTTTTTAAATAAAAAGTTAGTGCCCTTTTTGGGTCTAACAATTTATTTTCCACAAAATGAGGAACAAAAATGGTTGGATTCTGGTGATTTAATCTTGTAGTCTTTTAGATCCAAACTTGGGCTTTTAAAATTTTTTTTCCAAATTATAATAAAAGTTCAGCTTCCATTGGTTTTGATATTGACTTAGAATAAGCTTGGTTAATCTAATTTAAAAACAACTTCCAATAAAAATAGTGAGCAAATGATAGCTTCTTGTTAACAGTCACAGATTTGCTGTAATAATTCACTAGGTTTCCGAAAGTTATTGCAATACAGTCCTATCTGTGAAATTATGGCAAAAAATCCAGTTAGTTTTGATTGAAGCCAAAATCTAGTTTGTATGGTTTACATTGCCTAATTTTGGTGAATACATGCAATGAAACATATCTTGAACTTCATAGCATTTGTTGTTGAAATGCAAGTTAATAAAACCTAAACAATTCAGAAACCAGTCACTAACTGACATTAAGTTTAAGTCCCTCACTGACACAAAGTACCCAGGCTTACATCTTTAATGTGATCTGATTTTAACATATAGACATTCTGATAATGTATATTTTGTCTTTCTGTGGTTTTCAGCTCAGCTGACATTACAAGCTTTAAAACTAGCCACAGAATTTCTGAGAAAAGGCGGATGGTTTGTGACAAAAGTCTTCAGATCTAAGGACTACAATGCTTTAATGTGGGTCTTCCAGCAACTGTTTAAACGAGTTCATGCCACAAAACCGCAGGCTTCACGTAACGAGTCAGCAGAAATATTTGTTGTGTGTGAAAAATACATTGCTCCTGACAGATTAGATCCGAAGTTTTTGGACCCTAAACATGTGTTTAAGGAAATCAGTGAAGAACCAAAACAACAAATAAATCTTATACATCCAGAAAAGAAACAGAGGTAAGAATACACCCAGAGAAGAAACGGAATTGTAAGGCCAAGGGTTCCTTTTTTAACATAGGATATTTTTAATTGGAAGCTTTTGGGGCTCATCAGAATTCATTGTCTCATTGTCACCATTTTAGGTATTTATTAACTAAGATTTTAGCATAATGACGGGATGTGGTTACGATGAAGTTGTAACCAGGAATAGATTAGTGGCGTGTTGAAGCTTTTTTTTTTTTTATTTTTTAATTTTTTATTTTTTTTTTTTTGACATGAACACATTGACCTTGATGATGTTATATTGACCTTGTCTGTGTTACAGTGGCGTTGATGATGTTATAGTGACCTTGATTATGTTATAGTGACCTTGATTATGTTATAGGGACCTTGATGATGTTATAGTGACCTTGTCTGTGTTACAGTGGCGTTGATGATGTTATAGTGACCTTGATGATGTTATAGTGACCTTGTTGATGATAAAGTGTCCCTAACATAGTGACCTTGATGATGTTAAAGTGACCTTGATGATGTTATAGTGACCATGATATTGTAAAAGTGACAATGATGATATAATAGTGACCTTGATGATGTTATTGATTCCTCGGTGATGATGGTGTGTTCTTGATGATGACTTAGTGACCTTGATGATGTTAAAGTGACTTTGATAATTTTATATCACCTGATATATTGACCTTGATGATGTTATAGTGACCTTGATGATGTTATAGTAATCTTGATGATGATAAATTGACTTTGATGATTTTAGTCATTGACAAAATAAATTTTGCTTCAGCAAGCATTTTGAAATTTCAGTGTTAAAGTGTTAACAGTAGTCTGCAAAAATTCAACATAATGCAGCACATTATTGAATTGACATGAGAATTTTTTCAGGCCATTCAGATTTATATAGTATTTAATTTTGTGAATACTCGGATAAAATATGATTGACATTTACGGCAATGATGTATGATGTCAGATTACATGAAACATTATCATTACTGTACATATAGATACACATGTACAATGAGGCTACTGTTATAATATATTATTCCTTATTGTTGAACGAAGAAGTAGTTTTATTTATATTTATATTACCAGGCAGCGTGATGGATATGCAGAAGGAGACTACACGTTACATCATACACTAAAAGCAACAGATTTTATGACCAGTGACAATCATCTAACACTCTTAGCAGGTGCTTCTGAGGTAAGTAATCATACAGAGACTGTATTGCAGACATGTCCAAATAGAACTTTATGAAGCTTAAAAGTCGAGGGTTATTGGATGGAGATTCACTCAGGACCAGCTCTTAATCTGCCAGAAATGTTGTCTTTTGTACAAAACTGAGGTCTCCTGACAAGACAAAGCAAATAAAGAAAAAAAAATTGTTTCCTACTTTTAATAGTGCTTTTTAAAAGTAAATCCTAATGTTCGGATTTTATCCTGTCATCATTTAAACTCACTTTGACAGACCCTAGAGCCTCTACAGTAGAGTAGTCTTATCACATGTTAATGGATGACAGTACATCTTACCACGAGAGTTTGAATCCCACTCTGAGCCTCAATGGTAGAGTGGTCTAATCACATGTTTATGGATCACAGTGCATCTTACCACCAGAGTTTGAATCCCACTCTGAGCCTCAATGGTAGAGTGGTCTAATCACATGTTTATGGATCACAGTACATCTTACTGCCAGAGTTCGAAACCCAAAAGTCAGTTTTCTCCTTGAAGCGAGTTTCTTCCACCATCCTAGAACTGACTGTCAAATTATAAATGAAAGGTTAGTACATTTGTAAGAATGTTAATTAGTGTGCTTGTGGAAGGAATGTGGTTTTCTCAGAAGTTTACTGTTTCCTCCAGAATTCCAGAATTGACTGCCTCAATAGAAGTCAAAGTCTTGTCTATAAGATATTAATATTGTTTTGTTTACTTCGGAGTTTTATGTTTGTAAATTTGCTACATTTTATGATTTCTTCATTTAAGGTTGTCCTTGACGATCCAGGCATTGTATCACACAGAGACACAACCACAGAAATAAAGGAATGTTTGAAAGATATAAAAGTACTTGGTAAAAAAGACATCAAGTAAGTGATATGATTTGTAATACATATTTGGTTATAACAAAAAAATTTAGTAAAAAAATCAAGTTTATGTTGGTACAAGATGGGTTGTATTTCATAAATTTTTTATAAATGTTAGTGGTTGATTGGTCAAAAGTTGTTACTTGTGGATTACTAAGTTTTCTCTGATTGGTCAAATGCTCTTACTTGTGGATTACTAAGTTTTCTCTGATTGGTCAAATGTTCTTGTGGATCACTAAGTTTTCTCTGATTGGTCAAAAGTTCTTGTGGATCACTAAGTTTTCTCTGATTGGTCAAAAGTTCTTGTGGATCACTCAGTTTTCTCTACTATCCTATAATTGACCAACTCAATATAATTAAAAGAAATTAACTGGGGCTAACAACAGTACACTGCACTTCACTTATACATTCTAACACACATGGCTTTTACTACATATTTGTATTTGATCACCAATACATCGTTTCTTTGTTACATTTTTTTTTGTTTACTGTCCATTTGTTATCACTATGTAATGATTTGTGATACTTATTTGTAAGTTTGGATAAACTAGGTAGTCATCAGTTGGTCATTTGTATATTTATAACATTATGTAGTTTTAATGATATGATTTTTCTGTAGATTAATACTAAATTGGAGAAAAAAGTTAAAGAAAGATTTGTTTACAGATGAAACAAAGAAAAAGAAAGAAGACAGGTAAGCAATAAACACTAAGTCTTCCTCCATCAGATCACTGTGTCTCAGACCCTTGGCCTTCCTCCACCCCATCAGACCTGTGACAGATCACTGTGTCTCAGACCCTTGGCTTTCCTCCATCCCATCAGACCTGTGACAGATCACTGTGTCTCAGACCCTTGGCCTTCCTCCACCTCATCAGACTTGTGACAGATCACTGTGTCTCAGACCCTTGGCCTTCCTCCACCCCATCAGACCCCTGACAGATCACTGTGTCTCAGACCCTTGGCCTTCCTCAACCTCATCAGACTTGTGACAGATCACTGTGTCTCAGACCCTTGGTCTTCCTCCATCTCATCAGACCTGTGACAGATCACTGTGTCTCATACCCTTGGCCTTCCTCCACCTCATCAGACTTGTGACAGATCACTGTGTCTCAGACCCTTGGCCTTCCTCCACCCCATCAGACCCCTGACAGATCACTGTGTCTCATACCCTTGGCCTTCCTCAACCTCATCAGACTTGTGACAGATCACTGTGTCTCAGACCCTTGGTCTTCCTCCATCTCATCAGACCTGTGACAGATCACTGTGTCTCATACCCTTGGCCTTTCTCCAACCCATTAGACCTCTGACAGATCACTGTGTCTCAGACCCTTGGCCTTCCTCCACCCCATTAGACCCCTGACAGATCACTGTGTCTCATACCCTTGGCCTTCCTCCACCCCATTAGACCCCTGACAGATCACTGTGTCTCATACCCTTGGCCTTCCATCACCCCATTAGACCCCTGACAGATCACTGTGTCTCATACCCTTGGCCTTCCATCAACCCATTAGACCCCTGACAGATCACTGTGTCTCATACCCTTGGCCTTCCATCACCCCATTAGACCCCTGACAGATCACTGTGTCTCAGACCCTTGGCCTTCCTCAACCTCATCAGACTTGTGACAGATCACTGTGTCTCATACCCTTGGCCTTCCTCCACCCCATCTGACTTGTGACAGATCACTGTGTCTCAGACCCTTGGCCTTCCTCCACCCCATCAGACCTGTGACAGATCACTGTGTCTCATACCCTTGGCCTTCCTCCACCCCATCAGACCTGTGACAGATCACTGTGTCTCAGACCCTTGGCCTTCCTCCACCTCATCAGACTTGTGACAGATCACTGTGTCTCATACCCTTGGCCTTCCTCCACCCCATCAGACCTGTGACAGATCACTGTGTCTCAGACCCTTGGGCAAACACACAGACAGGCCCATAAAAGATCACAGTTCATCTCGCTGTATAGGCCCCATTCACCCAACAGTCTAATTTAGAATCACAGCACATCTAACTGACAAGCTCCTAGTTTTTCTTCACATCTTACAAATCACAGGTTCTCTCTGTCGAGGGTCCATTCATCCTTTATACATCACCTCTCACTTTCCCATCTTATTCTTTCTGAGAAATATGACAGAATATTGTGTGACATGACAGATCAAAGCCAAACAGACTCATGATGAATCAAAGCACCTCTCAATGGCTAGGTTCAATTCAACCTACATACAGTAGAACTTTGATGGCTCGAAGTCCAAGGGACTTTGACTAAATATTCAAGCCATCAGGGGTTCGAGCGATCGAACATCGAGATATGATTGGAAGTTCGCGTTCTCATGTTTACCGACCATTAAAGAATCTTTAAATTTGTTATACTTTTAAATAAACTAAAAGGTCAAATTATGAAAAGTCCAAATTAAAATCCATTATTTATCAAGAAATATTTTAAAAAAAATAATAATAAAAAAGAATAACATGTCACATTAATATACATAATTCCAGAGACATGTCTCTGATAATTCATTTCAAATTACATGTTGACCTGCAATCTGCCGTATGATGTTATATGGCTACGGAGTTAGAACATGGCACTTTATTTTTAAGTCAACAGGTTATGATACAAAATAAACTTACTTTATTCTTTGTTGCACATGTCCTACTTTAAAGAAAAATAATACAAAACACAATCATTACCGGTCGTTTTAATCACGGTAAATAACGATACACATTACTATACATATTCCAAGGGCATGTAAATTACAGAATCCTGATGTGCAATTATAAGGCACGAGAGACTGAGGTGTTTTAAAAATAGCGATCAAACACTTTCTGTGTGTCGTAATCGGATTAAGAGATTAAAGAACTGAGTATATCGACACTCTAAGTAGGTTAATAATTAATTAATTAATTAATTTTAGGTAACTGTCTAGATTAATCATTTCGTTCCACTCTATTACTTTTGATGAAATCTGTAATATGGCTTCAACTTGTGTTTTGTTTACACTGACCAGGACAACATGTCCTTCTGGCAAAAACTGTATTCGAGCGAAAGAAGTTGAATTTTCACTAACTTTATACTTTTGAAAAATATTTATTGTTCGAGCGAGCGGGGGTATTCGAGTTAACGAAGTTCGAGCCATCGAGGTTTATTTACATAGGATATAATAGGAAATTGGTTGGGACCAACAGATGACTTAGAGTTATCCGGGGTATTCGAGGCAACGACGTTCGAGCGATCGAAGTTTTACTGTACTTGTGACAAATCACAACACTTGTCACTGTCCAGGTTCCATTCACTTCACAGTCTCATGACAAATCACAACCATGATACCATTAATATATTATATTATTCTTTCTTTAATGGGTCCGTCCTTTTGCAAATTTGGTAGGAAAAATTAATAAAATTGATTTTTTTTATTTTAACAATTTATTTAATGGGACAGTCCATCTGTGGAGCAGGTAGAAGAGGATAGTGAAGATGAACAGGCCCAGATTGAAGAAAAATTAGCAGAAGTCAAAGAAGAGGAGAGAAAAGCCCTTAAACGGTAAATACAGTGGTGTGCTAGCTGCCAAAAATATAATCTTAATAAAATAAAATATAATCTTAATAAAATGAGTTGAACATTTTGATGTGATTTTAATCAAGACAAAATTGTATTGAAATGGAAATTGGTAAAAAGATCTATTATCAATGGGTTTGATGGGGGGGGGGGGGGATCTTAGTACAAAGCATGTCAACTATATACATATTTGTGTGTGTGTGTGTGTGTGTGTGTGTGTGTGTGTGTGTGTGTGTGTGTGTAAAAAATTGACACTAATCATGGTCCTCTGAAATAAAGCATTGTCAATTTGTGAAAATTTGACATCTGGTAATGCCAGTCTGTGAAAAATTGACATCAAACATGGCTATCTGTGAAAATTTGACATCAAGCATAGTCCATCTGTAAATTCACATCAAGCGTGTTCTATCTTTGAAAATTTGATATCAAACATGGCCCATCTGAGAAAAATTGACATAAGCATTGTCCATCTGAGAAAATTTGATGATGGGAAAATAAAGCATTATGCAGTACTTCATTTATTAATCTTAAGGCATGCACTAATCCTAAAAAAAATATGAGATTTATAATTTGTATCTAGAAAACAGAAAAAAGTTCGCAAAGAAAAGATAAAGTTGCAGCATAAAATGGATTTAAAGATGGTGATTCCAGGAGACAGGCTTGACTTAGCTGATGATGTCGGATTGTTTAACCTCAACAAAATTAAAAATAAAGCTGTAAGAAATATATAAAGTTGGTGTTTATCTGAAACTTAAGTATGTTGAGACATATTCTATAGAGTTCTATAAGAAAAAAATAAAAAGGTTATCTGACAGAATGGCAGACAATTTGGCTACAAAATAAAAAATGGAGTCTGTAATGTGGCCAGAATTGCTGTTTTGCCTTGTTTGTCTTTTGTAGGTTACCTTAGTCAAAGATTCATGAGTCCCTATTGTGATTGTATATCCTATCGGATTGTATACCCTATTATGATTGTATATCGTCTGTCTTCATGTATCTCTGATTGTGAATTGTTATTTTCTTTTTTACACATTTTGTGCCAATGATAATGAAACTTGACATGGATGTCTTCAGGTCAAAATCCTTTTATGTTTGTGAAATTTTTTATTCTACATTCAGGGTCACATTGTTCTTTAAATGTAAAAATGTTAATTATCTTCTTGTCATGAATTGAGTAAATTTTTTTTATTTACTGTAGCAACTGAATGACGTAGAGTCCGGCGATACTAGGTTTGCTGATGAATATGCTGCTGAAAACCTGATACAGGAAAACGGGTTAACGAGGTCACAGAAGATGGTAACATACGATAGAGATACCAAAGATTATCTTGACAGAGAAGATTATACGAGTGATGAAGAAGGGGAAGAGGAACTGGACCTAGAGGATATCTCTGATCAGGAGCAGAGTGATGAGGATATCAGCAGGTATGGGGGATAGGTATAGGGCAGTTATGGGGGATAGGTATAGGGCAGGTATGGAGGATAGGTATAGGGGGGTAGGGGTAATTAATATAAAGCAACATAAAGCAATATAAGGCAGTATAAAGTGGTTTTATTTTCCTTGTTTTGGGGTTTTTCCGTTGAATAATGGTTTCTAACAACATATAACACTGTTTAAAATAAATTTCAATCAACTTTATAGAAGAAATATGCGCTTTATACTCATTCTTTTCATCGATATTACATTATTTGCCGAGCCGCCATATTTCCTTAAGTGCGCATGCTCAGTTCGTGTTTCCTTATGAATGAACTACCGAAAGATGGAACACCTTTTTTCCTTTAAGATTTTCCTGGTGCCGTAAATAATTAATAATGTGCACTAAATTTATAATAATAATTAAATTAATACAGTAGATTCCGCTTAATTGCATAGTCTGTGTGTCAGAAAATTTTATGCAATTAAGCGGAATATGTAAATAACCGAAAATGCCCCTGGGGCACAATTGATTGATGGATACATCGGTTGGGGCCATTTTAGTACTTGTGTAGGCATCATAGAACACTGTAGAAACAACAGAAAATTAGTTATTACTTTGAAATTAAAAAATGAAATAAATAATTCAGAATAAAAAAATTTAAAAAATTATTTTATTTAATTTGTATATAATGTTTTAAAAATTCTAGCTGATTGATTGACGGATACTCCCGGTGAGGCCGTTTTTTTTAGTTAACATCAAAGTCGGTGTACTGTAGAAACAGCAGAACATTGTAATTCCTTTGACATAAAAAAATAAATAATTAAAGATAATTGAAAAAAATATTTAATTAATTAAAATCTCAAGACTTGTAATATATTTTCTTTACTAAATAAAGATTTAAAATTCTAGCTGATCGTTTTAAACCTCGTATTTACATGAGATTCCAAAATGTGGTATGGGTGGACTTTTCTTTCAGACCATTGATCTGTGTTTAATCCTAGAAAATGTATGTAACTATAACATCTGTTGGTATTTAATTCATTGTTGCTTAACACTCGCGATATTCGTATTTCTTGTTTATTTACTTCTTTTTAAAAATCCACGTGTTCGCACATGGCACTGAGTTATACTGTTCGAGTTATCTCCCTTTAAGGGTACGATAATCTATTTTTAAATGTGACATAGAAAAAATCCAGTTGCTTGACAACGTGCACGATGTCCGGTAAAATTAAATTTCAAATAGATTTTGTGTAAATAAATTGAAAGATGTCTTATCTTGTTATTAATTTTATACAGAGTTATATTTTAATTGTTTATTGACCAATTATTCGATCAGTCATAAATTGGAAATTCCCGTTGTTATGTGTAACTAGGTCTGATCCAATGAAATTAATGAATAAAACGTCACTTCCTTATGTGAAAAAATGTCTTTGATGTTGAATCTGTATACCGACAAAACTTGCTACATAAAGGGTTTTCAGCCGTAAACGATGATTTCAACCAGTTTATCTTAAAGAGGAAATAATAAATAAAGAATAAAGCATTTGATTGAGGTATGATTGATTGAGTTTACCCAAAAAGAACTGTATATACGCGTTATTAAACTTGCTATGGGATAACAGTCAACGTACATACAATGATACACATTCCTTAACCATGTTAACAAAAACATTAATTTAAAAAATGTTTTTGGCTTTATTTAATCTTTGTTTGAAAAACCCAGCACCGAAGTTCCAGTAAAACCATGTCTGGGTTTAGAAAATGTAATGGAAATAAATTTCAGTTAAAAAAAATCGTTATAAAACTTGTGTGACCGGGTACAAATTTTTCACCTGTCATAGCCCTTTTTAATTGGTTTAACATAATTAATTACGTTTCCTGACAAACGCGTATTGACAGACCAATTGAATGACTACTCTACAAAGTGAACACTAATTAACTGGCTTCATATCTCACCTGGTGTTAGCTGTACACATGTTTATATAATGTAAACATCTGTCGAGGTTACCTTTGCATTGTCGGCAAATATATTTTGTAATCATGAAACTTCAGACCAAGATCGCATACTTTTCAAAATTTTTATGCAATTAAGCGGAATTTAGACTTTTGTTTATGCAAATAAACGGAATTTTTTACATTGTTTAAATAGGAAATGGTTTGGTGCAGAGAAAAATTATGCAATTAACCGGAATATGCAATTAACCGGTATGCAATTAAGTGGAATCTACTGTATTAATAAAAATTATAATAATAATAAAAGTAATAATTTTGCTTTATCATTTTCTTATGCTTTTCGTTTCTGTTTTTTAATAATTAAAATTATAAAAAAAATAATAATAAATAAAGTTTTTCACAGGCTTCCCTTTTTTAAAAAAGAAAATTTATTTAATTTTATAATTTTTTTTTAAAGTTCAGTCTGGCAGCACCAGAAAACTTTCGACCCCTTTTAATACTCAACAAAAGTTATTAAACTAGTGAAACTGAAATAATAAATGATTTATAAGTTCTCCGGGGGACCAAAATATTTACATAATATACAAAAAGTATGATACAATATATACATAAAAATTATCAAGAAAAAGTCGGGTTTCACACATATGTGCGTGTGCTACAGGCACAGCACCCGGGACCAGTATGTTAAAAATAAGTACTGAATACGACAGATGGCCTTATGGTAACAGATAAAATAAATAAAAAATAATAAAGTCGGGTGGCGCACATTTGTACGTGTGCTACAAGCACAGCACCCTGACTAAGAAGTTACAATTCAATAAATAATAAACTTTTAAATCTTAGCTATTTTGGGTAGCGAATTCTTTTTTCGGATCGAGCTCTTTGTTTCTGACCCGGTTTAGTGGCAATGGCCCTTGTTTTAGGGACTTGTAATAGACCATCGGTTGATGTGACCAGTTTTGAGTTTGAATGCTTGAATTCATAATTTTTTTAAGTATGCTTTCTTTCTCATGTTCCGATTTCCGTTCCCAAACAGTTTCTTTAATTTTTAGGTACTGAAATTTAGGAGCGAGTTCGAATTCCCCAATGCCCTGAATCGCTATTTTAATTAAATTTTCCTGAAATTTAACCTCCCTTTCTAAAACTTTATCAAATCCGGACACCTTTGAGGTTTCCATTTTATAGCAGCTTTTAATGAATGATTTATCGACTAGCAGTTCAGTATTATTTTTCTAGGAAGTTGAAACTTTCCCACAAACCTGTCTTGTTTCGAATCCAAAATTCAGAAGTTTTAAGATCAAAATCTAAAAGTGTATTGGAATTAGATAAACCATTGTCCCCGAACAAGTTGTCCGTAATAGGCCTAATTTCCACTCCTGACATGCCGATTTTATGACGAAGATGATATTAAACGTTATTTTCAATATGCCTAGTGCATAACGTCATATTAACCCAGGGAAAGGCTGATTTTAAAGCCTTGATAAGAGCTTTTTTCCTCATCTGTTCCTATTACCAAATTATCCAAACTTATCTCGGTATGGATTATTTTTGCATTTAGAACTCCCGAAATATGCGAAAAAATCTCTGGTTTGATGTGGACTCCTCATCCCAGTGTAAAAAGATCGGCCCTAGAATGACAGGACAAGTAGATTTAGACCTTTTTATTAAATTCGTGTTTAATTCTATTCGTCGGTGCATGGCTTCCCATTTCCATTGTAAATCTGCTTGTACGCAATTATATCTAATTAATTTAATTATCTAATTATAAAGGCTATAGGTTTATGTAAAAAATAAACTAAATAAATAAAGAAATAAAAAAATAAGAAAATAAATCAATTTATAAAAATAATATAATATAAAAATTATAAATAATAAATAATAAATTATAATTTTATAATTATAATTTAGATTTATTATATACAAATTATAGTTGAGAATTATTATTTTAGATTCATTGTATAAAAATTAAAATTTATATTCATTATATAACTATTATAAATTATATTTTTTAAATAATAAAAATTGTAAATAATATTTTATAAATAATAAAAATTGTAAATTATATTTTATGAATAATAAAAATCGTAAATTATATTTAATAAATAATAAAAATCATAAATTATATTTCATAAATAATAAAAATCATAAATTATATTTAATAAATAATAAAAATCATAAATTATATTTTATAAATAATAAAAATCATAAATTGTATTTTATAAATAATAAAAATCATAAATTATATTTTATAAATAATAAAAATTATAAATTGTATTTTATAAATAATAAAAATCATAAATTATATTTTATAAATAATAAAAATCGTAAATTATATTTTATAAATAATAAGTATAAAGTATTTCTTTTTTAAATAAAAATTATATAGTATGTTAAATATATCCTTTGATCTTTTGATCTTTCATTTTATTTTAATCCTTCAGTAATCACAAGCACGCGTGTCAGTTTCAGTCATAAAAGTCGGTTTTTTAATTGGCGGTTGATAAACGTAAAAAAAATCATAATTTACGGCACCAGGAAAGTCTTTGAGGAAAAAAGGTGTTCCATCTTTCAGTAGTTCATTCATAAGGAAACACGAACTGAGCATGCGCACTTAAGGAAATATGGCGGCTCGGCAAATAATGTAATATCGATGAAAAAAATGAGTATAAAGCGCATATTTCTTCTATAAAGTTGATTGAAATTTATTTTAAACAGTGTTATATGTTGCTAGAAACCATAATTCAACGAAAAAAAACCCCAAAACAAGGAAAATAAAACCGCTTTATATTGCTTTATTTTGCTTTATATTAATTACCCCTATCGGTATAGGGCAGGTATGGAGGATAGGTATAGGGCAGGTATGGGGGATAGGTATAGTGCAGGTATGGGGATAGGTATATGCAGGTATGGGGGATAGGTATAGGGCAGGTATGGGGGATAGGTATAGGGCAGGTATGGGGGATAGTTATAGGGCAGGTATGGGGGATAGTTATAGGGCAGGTATGGGGGATAGGTATAGGGCAGGTATGGGGGATAGGTATAGGGCAGGTATGGGGGATAGGTATAGGGCAGGTATGGGGGATAGTTATAGGGCAGGTATGGGGGATAGGTATAGGGCAGGTATGGGGGATAGGTATAGGGCAGGTATGGGGGATTTTTGATGCGATACTTTTACTAATGGACTATTGTTATCATATTATTTCGCCCACTGTTAGAGTAAAGATGTAAATTTAGTTGTCTTATTTATTTAATTTTGTATGTAACTTTACATGTTAAACATTAATTCTCATTCTTTGTAATAGACAATTTAATTTGACCCTTTAATTAAACCTTTTAGTATACGTTAATGAGTAGATTACTTTTTATTGTAGTGAAGAAGAGGCAGATAATCCATTAGTTGTCAGCTTGGAACCAAAACCAACACTAACAAACAGAAAAATGAATTCTTGGTTCAGTAAGGTAAGTCATAAAGTAAAATGGAGTAAAAGGGTTTTACTTCTCGTTCAAAATTTGTATTTACTAACAAGTTGTCAGCTCTAGAATATTACTAAAAATAAACAGAAAATAATCAACATTAAGAAAGTGAACTGACAAACTTTCTCACAAATAATAGGGATTGGTAACCAAGATTTTTACCAGGGGACAAAAATTTTAAATGGCTACCTAATTTTTCATTGGTAGCCATATGGCTACCATTTTTAAAACTCACTTAGAGCACTGGTATTTTTTTATGACAGTCATAAGGAGAAAATTGTTGTTTTATGACAGTTGTAAAGAGACGAGCTATACCTTATGAATGTCCTAAAAAGACTAGCATTATGTTATTTCATAATTGGTTCAGTTTTATTTGTGATAGACTTTGTGTGTAAGATGCCTGTGACATGACAGTATTGTTCCAGTTTTATCGATTTGTGATTTCCGGTATATAATTGTAGAATGCCTGTTACATGACAGTATTGTTCCAGTTTTATCAATTTGTGATTTCCGGTATATAATTGTAGGATGCCTGTGACATGACAGTATTGTTCCAGTTTTATCGATTTGTGATTTTCAGTATATAATTGTAGAATGCCTGTGACATGACAGTATTGTTTCAGTTTTATAGAATTGTGATATCTGGTATATTTCTGGTATATAATTGTAGAATGCCTGTTACATGACAGTATTGTTCCAGTTTTATCAATTTGTGATTTCCAGTATATAATTGTAGGATGCCTGTTACATGACAGTATTGTTCCAGTTTTATCGATTTGTGATTTTCAGTATATAATTGTAGAATGCCTGTGACATGACAGTATTGTTTCAGTTTTATAGAATTGTGATATCTGGTATATTTCTGGTATATAATTGTAGAATGCCTGTTACATGACAGTATTGTTCCAGTTTTATTGATTTGTGATTTCCGGTATATAATTGTAGGATGCCTGTTACATGACAGTATTGTTCCAGTTTTATTGATTTGTGATTTCCGGTATATAATTGTAGAATGCCTGTTAAATGACAGTATTGTTCCGGTTTTATCGATTTGTGATTTTCAGTATATAATTGTAGAATGCCTGTGACATGACAGTATTGTTTCAGTTTTATAGAATTGTGATATCTGGTATATTTCTGGTATATAATTGTAGAATGCCTGTTACATGACAGTATTGTTCCATTTTTATCAATTTGTGATTTCCGGTATATAATTGTAGGATGCCTGTGACATGACAGTATTGTTCCAGTTTTATCGATTTGTGATTTTCAGTATATAATTGTAGAATGCCTGTTACATGACAGTATTGTTCCAGTTTTATTGATTTGTGATTTCCGGTATATAATTGTAGGATGCCTGTTACATGACAGTATTGTTCCAGTTTTATTGATTTGTGATTTCCGGTATATAATTGTAGGATGCCTGTTACATGACAGTATTGTTTCAGTTTTATTGATTTGTGATATCTGGTATATTTCTGGTATATAATTGTAGAATGCCTGTTACATGACAGTATTGTTCCAGTTTTATCAATTTGTGATTTCCGGTATATAATTGTAGGATGCCTGTTACATGACAGTATTGTTCCAGTTTTATCAATTTGTGATTTCCGGTATATAATTGTAGAATGCCTGTTACATGACAGTATTGTTCCAGTTTTATTGATTTGTGATTTCCGGTATATAATTGTAGGATGCCTGTTACATGACAGTATTGTTCCAGTTTTATTGATTTGTGATTTCCGGTATATAATTGTAGGATGCCTGTTACATGACAGTATTGTTTCAGTTTTATAGAATTGTGATATCTGGTATATTTCTGGTATATAATTGTAGAATGCCTGTTACATGACAGTATTGTTCCAGTTTTATCAATTTGTGATTTCCGGTATATAATTGTAGGATGCCTGTGACATGACAGTATTGTTCCAGTTTTATCGATTTGTGATTTTCAGTATATAATTGTAGAATGCCTGTGACATGACAGTATTGTTTCAGTTTTATAGAATTGTGATATCTGGTATATTTCTGGTATATAATTGTAGAATGCCTGTTACATGACAGTATTGTTCCATTTTTATCAATTTGTGATTTCCGGTATATAATTGTAGGATGCCTGTGACATGACAGTATTGTTCCAGTTTTATCGATTTGTGATTTTCAGTATATAATTGTAGAATGCCTGTTACATGACAGTATTGTTCCAGTTTTATTGATTTGTGATTTCCGGTATATAATTGTAGGATGCCTGTTACATGACAGTATTGTTCCAGTTTTATTGATTTGTGATTTCCGGTATATAATTGTAGGATGCCTGTTACATGACAGTATTGTTTCAGTTTTATTGATTTGTGATATCTGGTATATTTCTGGTATATAATTGTAGAATGCCTGTTACATGACAGTATTGTTCCAGTTTTATCAATTTGTGATTTCCGGTATATAATTGTAGGATGCCTGTTACATGACAGTATTGTTCCAGTTTTATCAATTTGTGATTTCCGGTATATAATTGTAGAATGCCTGTTACATGACAGTATTGTTCCAGTTTTATTGATTTGTGATTTCCGGTATATAATTGTAGGATGCCTGTTACATGACAGTATTGTTCCAGTTTTATTGATTTGTGATTTCCGGTATATAATTGTAGGATGCCTGTTACATGACAGTATTGTTTCAGTTTTATAGAATTGTGATATCTGGTATATTCTGGTATATAATTGTAGAATGCCTGTTACATGACAGTATTGTTCCAGTTTTATCAATTTGTGATTTCCGGTATATAATTGTAGGATGCCTGTGACATGACAGTATTGTTCCAGTTTTATCGATTTGTGATTTTCAGTATATAATTGTAGAATGCCTGTTACATGACAGTATTGTTCCAGTTTTATCGATTTGTGATTTTCAGTATATAATTGTAGAATGCCTGTTACATGACAGTATTGTTCCAGTTTTATTGATTTGTGATTTCCGGTATATAATTGTAGGATGCCTGTTACATGACAGTATTGTTCCAGTTTTATTGATTTGTGATTTCCGGTATATAATTGTAGAATGCCTGTTACATGACAGTATTGTTCCAGTTTTATTGATTTGTGATTTCCGGTATATAATTGTAGGATGCCTGTTACATGACAGTATTGTTTCAGTTTTATAGAATTGTGATATCTGGTGTATTTCTGGTATATAATTGTAGAATGCCTGTTACATGACAGTATTGTTCCAGTTTTATCAATTTGTGATTTCCGGTATATAATTGTAGGATGCCTGTGACATGACAGTATTGTTCCAGTTTTATTGATTTGTGATTTCTGGTATATTTCTGGTATATAATTGTAGGATGCGTTTGCTGGTTTAGAGGATGATTTAGATGAAGATATTGAGATAGAGGAGATGATCTCAGATTACAAGAACAAAGGGGGAAGTATAACTGGTAAATACTTACATATATAATAACAAAAATTTATACTCAAAATAAACTGAAATACATCTTCTTAACGTTGATTCCCTGGACACAATTATCCATAAATAAGCCAGTATCTATATGCAAAAGATTATGTTGATGGAGAAAATAACTGGCGTATTAGCCAGACATTCATCACCACATAAAAATTTTAGATTTTTTTTTTTAATCCATTCAGTTGAAGCCTACTGATTATAGTGCTTTTCTTTAGGATTTCATATTGACTGACTAGATATACATCTCCAATCAATTTATAGATGATAAGCTGTGGTACTGTTTTGTCACATTTTGTGGATCCTTCTGCTTCATCAAGTTTGTGGGAATCCATCTTCTTCCTCAAGCTTGTGTGGATCTGTCTGCTTCAAGACACATTGGTGGATCAATCTTTCTTCAAGCATTGGTGGATCCTTGTTTTTTTGTGAATTCTTCTGCTTTGATAAACATTCTATTTTCAGTATTTATTTCTTTTTTTCAGAAGGGGTTAAAAAAGACAAAAAGTCACAAAAGTCCAAACAAAATTCAAAGATGGAAGAAAAAGATAGTGGTTTGTCAGACAGTGATTCTGAGTCTAATGATAACAGTGACAGTGATAGTGACACTGGTAGTGATAGTGACTATGATGAATCTGAATTCATAAATAGGGAGAAACTACAGAAGTCCAAGAAGTCAAAAATTAAATCTGGAGATTTTGAGGTTGTACCTGCAGATGGTAAGAAATTCTTTTAAATAAGTTATACAATTGCAATGTTACTCCATGTTGTGATTCATAAATGGGAAGAAACTACAAAAGTCCAAGAAAATAAAACTTAAATATGGAGATTTGGAGGTTGTACTGACAGAAGGTAAATCATAATAACTGCATTAATCATCCTTTCAGTCGTTTTGCTACACTTTTACGTAAACTGGAGTTGAGATGCCCTCTAGACCTCCTCTTTGTGACCCTGTGATACATACCCTTTACTCTAGACCTCCTCTCAGTGGCCCTGTGATCAGGGCTCCACAAACGCCGGTAAGCTCAATCGGCGGTAGGCCAAGGGTACATCAACCCCACTCCACCCCCTTCCTCTCAACAATCGGATTAGGGTACCCCCACCCCCACCCGTCCCGGATCAATTTTCTGTTTTTGTTTTTTAAAAAACACACATCAGATGGGTAAAGAAATAAACATAAAAATTTTTATTTGAAAATATGTTGTTGACATACTGCTTTTTATCGTTCCATAACTGTCCAGTCATTGGCAATGCAACATAACGTCATTAAACAGTTAAACTGAATTCTGTTTGGTACATCGGGATATCTGTCGTTTTAATTATAAATGATAAGTCGATATGTGACAATGTCGCATATATAGATAAATGTTCATAAATACCGTTTATTAATATCTTGCAAAAATCCCATCACTCGTAACTTAAAATAGATCCACATATAACAGATACAAAAACCGCGTGTAATGCCGTGATCATGTTGTTGTTGGTAACCCGAAAAACAGTCGTTATCTAGTCAGTTCTTGTCTTTAGAATTCAAGGGCGGTTATTAACTATCTATAAACTGGATCGATCAGGCACGTGTATGTGTTTGTATACTCTAGTAGAGACGTTGTAAACAGGTGAAGCCATTAGTAATCAATTAACTTGTAAGGTATTAGGTAATTACCTGTGAATAGGGAAGTTAAGTGAATCATGACACTGTCCTGAGTAATTTTAATAAGTAACAAGCTGGTATTAAAGTTTTTTTAATCAGATTTTGTCTTACTATTATGGGGAAAAAGCCGATTTGGATATTTTTCAATTGGCTTTTTTAAGTTTGAATCGGCGTTTTTTGCCAAAAAATCGGCGTTTGTGAAGCCCTGCCTGTGATAGATCCCCTTTACTCTAGACCTCCTCTCAGTAGCCCTGTGATAGATCCTCTTTACTCTAGACCTCCTCTCAGTAGCCCTGTGATAGATCCTCTTTACTCTAGACATCCTCTCAGTAGCCTTGTGATAGATCCTCTTTACTCTAGACCTCCTCTCAGTAGCCCTGTGTTAGATCCCCTTTACTCTAGACATCCTCTCAGTAGCCTTGTGATAGATCCTCTTTACTCTAGACCTCCTCTCAGTAGCCCTGTAATAGATCCTCTTTACTCTAGACCTCCTCTCAGTAGCCCTGTGATAGATCCTCTTTACTCTAGACCTCCTCTCAGTAGCCCTGTGATAGATCCTCTTTACTCTAGACCTCCTCTCAGTAGCCTTGTGATAGATCCTCTTTACTCTAGACCTCCTCTCAGTAGCCTTGTGATAGATCCTCTTTACTCTAAACCTCCTCTCAGTAGCCCTGTGATAGATCCTCTTTACTCTAGACCTCCTCTCAGTAGCCTTGTGATAGATCCTCTTTACTCTAGACCTCCTCTCAGTAGCCTTGTGATAGATCCTCTTTACTCTAGACCTCCTCTCAGTAGCCCTGTGATAGATCCTCTTTACTCTACACCACTTCTCAGTAGCCCTGTGATAGATCCCCTTTACTCTAGACATCCTCTTGGTGGCTTTGTGATAGATCCCCTTTAATCTAGACCTCCTCTCAGTAGCCCTGTGATAGGTCCCCATTACTCTAGACCTCCTCTCAGTAGCCCAGTGTTAGTTCCCCTCTTCTAGACCTCCTCCCTGTAGCCCTGTGATAGATCCCCTTTACTCTAGACCTCCTCTCAGTAGCCCTGTGATAGATCCTCTTTACTCTAAACCACTTCTCAGTAGCCTTGTGATAGATCCCCTTTACTCTAGACATCCCCTTGGTGGCTTTGTGATAGATCCCCTTTAATCTAGACCTCCTCTCAGTAGCCCTGTGATAGATCCCCTTTACTCTAGACCTCCTCTCAGTAGCCCAGTGTTAGATCCCCTTTACTCTAGACCTCCTCTCAGTAGCCCTGTGATAGATCCCCTTTACTCTAAACCACTTCTCAGTAGCCCTGTGATAGATCCCCTTTACTCTAGACCTCCTCTCAGTAGCTCTGTGATAGATCCCCTTTACTCTAGACCTCCTCTGAGTAGCCCAGTGTTAGATCCCCTTTACTCTAGACCTCCTCTCAGTAGCCCTGTGATAGATCCCCTTTACTCTAGACCTCCTCTCAGTAGCCCTGTGATAGATCCCCTTTACTCTAAACCACTTCTCAGTAACCCTATGATAGATTCCCTTTACTCTAGACCTCCTCTCAGTAGCCCTGTGATAGATCCCCTTTACTCTAGACCTCCTCTGAGTAGCCCAGTGTTAGATCCCCTTTACTCTAGACCTCCTCCCAGTAGCCCTGTGATAGATCCCCTTTACTCTAAACCACTTCTCAGTAGCCCTGTGATAGATCCCCTTTACTCTAAACCATTTCTCAGTAGCCCTGTGATAGATCCCCTTTACTCTAGACATCCTCTGGGCGGCTCTGTGATAGAGCACATGCCTTTTGGTTTTCAGTGTTTTCTTATGACAAGGCCCTCATCATTTTAAGTGGTCAAAAATGTGTGGTTACAGATCACAGTGCCTCTCACCACCTAGAGTGCTAAAAGCCATTGTTTACTGAAGACATTCCAGTATCCTCCACTCCACCATCTCAGAACTGACTGCTGTTATATATATTATGTAAGTGACAGAGTTTTGACTTGATTGGATTGGATCAGATAAATGACATTATACACCACAGTCAATATTTATTTCATTCTTAGGCTAATCAAGGCACTTACAAAGTTTTATGGCCGTCATCACAATATTGTTTATAAGTATGCAGTCACTGTATCCAAACTTATACTAGATATATTTGACTTACCATGTTCCTTTTATTCTCAAAATTGACTTGCACGTGACAGGTGTTGCTAGCTAGACAGGAGGTGCTTACCCTTCCAGAGCACCCCACCTTACTTCCTTGATGGAAGTTCATGTATAACTAATTTTTCCAGCTTTCAAAGTTTTTACTTTGTTTTTGGGATTGGGATTAGGACAAGGACTTGTATGTTTGTTTTATTTATTACTTATATCAAGGTTGTCAGTTCAGAGATGGTGGTGAAAAAAACAAGAGAAAAAACACAAACTTTCTAAAAGAAAACTGCAAACTTTCCCACACTAGGATCTGCCAGGGTGGGATTCAAACCAATATAGTGAGAGGTGCTGTGATTTGTAAGCTGGCACAAAAGAGAATCTTGACTCTTGTAAAAATCCATTTCACTTCACGAGACCATTCATCACATTATTGTAGTTTGATTGCACAGTCAGATATGTTAAGTTTTTATTTCTATTTTAGGACCAAAGTTGGGTCCTGAGGGTTTAGCTATCGGAGCAGCTATGGTACAGTCCAGAAAAAGAAAAAGAGATATAATTGATGATGCTTATAACAGGTGAGAAATAGCTTACATGTAATTTATATATTACTTACGGTAATATTTTCATTGGTTAAAAGGTAAAAATGTTCAGGTAATTAGAAATAATTTCAATGCTAATTAATCATGCTCGTACTTGTTGTTAATGGGGATAAATTGTTTGTAATAAACGGCGTCCTAATGTTTTCTTGGTAAGTGGATTAGCATGTACTTTTATTCAATTTTTTTTATTTAATTAAATAGTAGTTTAACTTACTAAATTGATATCTTCTTCTCAACTCAGTTCACTTCACCTATCCTTACCTACTTCACCCAATCCCACCCCACCCATCTCTTGGTAACCAATCCCAACTCACCCATCTCTTGGTAATTTGCTTACCTCACCCAATCCCACCCAACCCATCTCTTGGTTATTTGCTAACCTCACCAAATCCCACCCCAACAATCCTCTGGTAATTTGCTTACCTCACACAATCCCACCCCTTCCATCTCTTGGTAATTTGCTTACCACTAACAATCCCCCTCCCCACCTATCTCTTGGTAACTTGCTTATCTCGCCCGATCCCACCCCTCCCATCTCTTTGAAATTTGCTTACCTCACCCAATCCACCCCTTCCATCTCTTGGTAATTTGCTTACCACCAACAATCCCCCTCCCCACCTATCTCTTTGTAACTTGCTTATCTCGCCCGATCCCACCCCTCCCATCTCTTTGAAATTTGCTTACCTCACCCAATCCCAACCCACTCATCTCTTGGTTATTTGCCTACCTCACCCAATCCCAACCCACCAATTCCTTGGTAATTTGCTTACCTCACCCAATCCCACCCCACCCTTCTTTTGTTAATTTGATTACCTCACCCAATCCTACCCCAACCATCTCTTGGTAATTTGCTTACCTTACCCAGTCCCAATATTTTGGGGAAAATGTGAGATTTATTGAGATGCAAATACTGATATATCATGGTATTTCCAAAATGAAATTTATTGTTATTTATTTTATATTATGACAGATATATGTTTAATGATGAAGGACTTCCAGATTGGTTTGTTAAAGATGAAGCTAAACATCAGAAAAGAGAATTACCTGTTACCAAGGTAACTTAAACTTTATATGGGCACTCTGGTTATCTTTACCTTACTATTTCTATAAAGCTACTCTGTTAATATGATCGAAAGTGGGAGATGGAGGGTTCAAACCCAGGTCAGATCTGACCAAGACTTGAAAATTGGTAGTGACAGTTCTTTTGCCAAGCACTCGGGCATTTAGAAATGAAAGTTGGGGGTCTTTCAGATGATCCTTAAAAACCAATGCCCCATGTCACAGCAGGCATGGCACGCTAAAGAACCCTCCCTGCACAAAGCAAACTGGAAAGGACAAACTTTCTCCAACTTCACCTGTAGCAGGTGATGTCTGGATATATGTAAAATATTCTTGATTGGGATGTAAAACTCAATTAAATCAAAATCAATTAATATGTATGATCTGTCAGTTTAAGTTTGATAAGGCATTCTGGACCATTTCAAATTCTGAGGCTAGTATCAAATTTTAATGAAATAGTCTTCAGTTATTGTTACAATGTTGTTTGGCATCACATCATTAATTTTTCAGCTTTTTGAGACTAGAGCAAGTGTATTGATCTCAATGTATTAATTTAAGAACAAGTGTGTGTGTGTGTGTGTGTGTGTGTGTGTGTGTGTGTGTGTGTGTGTGTGAGTATGTATTATGGTCTGCCTGTACTAGTTCAGACCCATGGCAACCTTTTGATAAGGCTCACCCAGTCACTATGCCACAGACAAGCATATTATTCTACCAGTTCATCATCCTGGCACCAAGTGAACTATTTGGATACACTGATTTTAAGCATCTAGCAAGGAAGCAATATCTCAAATTTTGAAATCTTATATACAACCAGGGTTGGGTTCAAACCCACAACCTCCTGATCTTGAGGCAGATGCTCTACCACTGAGCCACAGAGGCAGTGTGGGTTATTTCTAATAATGATCACGATAATTTTCTGTTAGTAGATAAAAGCAAGACACCAACATCTTCAACTCGCTGTTTATTTATGGATAATAACAGTTACTGTCAAGCTTTTGACTTGGTGGTGCTGTGTGGTTTTATCTTCCAGTACTTAACCCCATCGAACCACCTGTATCCTATTTCTTCCATCTTAAATGATCTATAACTCACATCAGACTACAATGTGTGGAGATGTTTACCTTTGATTTACCAAACACTGTTTGTCATAATTAATTTTAATTTTCATATTACATAGGCTGAAATAGCAGAATATAAAGATAAAATGAAGTCTATTAATGCTAGACCAATTAAAAAGATTGCAGAGGCAAAATCTCGAAAGAAAAGAAAGGTAGGTTTTTATTGATTCACATAAATGTTAATGTGTAATAACATGTTGAATGAGTTGAAACTTCTGCTGGATTCATAATCTTAAAGCTGGATTTCCTCATGGAAACAATCATCTACAATCACATTTCATGGAAGCTTAAATTTAAATTGTCTATTTTATAAAAAATCTTCCAGAAAAAATAGAAGTTTGCATACATGAAAGATTTAGTAATGAGAAAAATGTTTGAAACTTTAAACAGATAAATTCTTCTCATATTTCATTATCATTGCCTTCTGATTAGAGAGTTTGCATGGTGATTTGAGTCAGTAATTAGAGAGGCAATTAGATGACATCACAGTTTGTTGACACCACAATTGGATGATATCATAGTTTGTTGACACCACAATTAGATGACATCATTGTTTGTTGACACCACAATTAGATGACATCATAGTTGGATGAAACCACAATTATATGACATCACTGTTAGTTGACACAACAATTAGATGATATCACAGTTAGATGATATCATAGTATCATCATAGGACTAAGGTTTCTGACAAATAGAGCCTTATATGAAAACTTGAAGTAAATTTAAGTTTTAAGACTTTGATTTACATGTACTTCAGACTTCAAGTGTACAAGATGCTCAAGATTTCAAATTCTAAGAGATAGAAAACCAGTTTTGACATTAAGATTTACCCATAATTAACCCCAAAACAGTGAGTTACAAATATCAAAATGCTGTTGTACTCAGGATATTGGGAGCAAGTACTCTTTGGTCCAATCAGTTTTCAAATCGGAACTTGTTTCAAATTATTCCCCTACGATTATTTTATTTTATTAACTTTTTTCTTCTTCAGGAAATGAAGAAACTTGAAAGAGTAAGAAAGAAAGCAGAAAATATATCAGACACAACAGATATTTCAGAAAGGGAGAAATGGCAACAGATAAAAAAGTAGGTTATGATCTCTCTTTCTCTATATATATACTTCAGTTATTCAAACTTTTATTTTTTGGAATAATAAGTTACTTGAAGTTCTCAGTAGGTCTTGTCTACTCTGCCCTAGAGTTTTAAACTTTTTAAACTTGTTTTAAAATTCTTTTATTTGAACTTCTTAGTTTGAATAAGTTTGAATACCTGTAATTACTCAAACCTTATTTGAGTCTGTAGTTAGATTTTTCAATGAAAATATACTCTCAAAAATATATAAATTGTTTTGCTGGGGAAAACATGTAATCATTGAAGATATTACTAAATTTTCACTTTTATCATTCATTTAACAGAAAATAAAATTGATTTAAAATTCTACAAATAAATGCCCTGAAGTAAAGGGGAGTAATGGTGTTTTACACCCCGTTCAAGATTCTTTCACATATTTTGAGGCAGTCAGTTCTGGGATGGTGGAGGAAACCAGAGTGACTGGAGAAAACCACCAACCTTTAGCAAGCATACTGACAAACTGCCTCACACTAGGATCTGTCCTGAGGGGGATTCAAACCTAGGCGGTGAGAGGCGCTGTGATCCATAAATGGGCACTTTAGATCACTCAGCCACTATTTGACCTGAAGTTTTGTTTTTATTTTGTTACTGCTAAAAGTTATTGTTTTTATATTAATACAAAATCATACAAATGAACCCAAGTTTGTACATTTGTCTTATTTCTTCAGTTCATATCAGGAACTTTGATCTCTTGACCTTCCATGTCGTTTTTTTTTTTTTTTTTTTTTTTACTAAAAACCTTCCATGTCATTTTTTTTTTTTTTTTTACTAAAATGTAATTTATAACTTAATTATTTGTTTTTTTGTTTTGTTTTGTTTTTTTTTTTTTTACTAAAATGTAATTTATAACTTAATTATTCGTTACATTTTAGTGTATACAAAAAGGCAGGATTATTATCACAGAAAAAGAAAGAAATCACTTATGTTGTTGCTAAGAAAGGTACGGGAAAACGTGTAAGGCGACCTCAAGGAGTTCAAGGACCCTTTAAAGTGGTTGATCCACGTATGAAAAAAGACAATAAACATCAGAAGAAAACACAAAAACAGGCTAAAGGCAAGAAACAGCCTAAAGGAAGAAAGGGTAGACAGAAAACATAACTGGATAATAAATATATATATTTATACGAGGTGTTGGTTTTATTTGACAGACTGCAACTGGGTGAGAGAGAGAGAGGTGGAGAGAGGGGATTCAGTGGCCATGTAATAGTAATTTGACCAGCTGAACACAGCTTTGATTAGTTGAAAAACGAACCATGTTACCCTCTGTGGTCATTAGGTGCCACAGTAGCCAAGTGATCCTAACCATGCACCTACAGTTTACAGTGACTCGCCACCTAGATTTGAATCCTGCATGGACAGATCCTATTGCAAGAAAGTCAGTTTGCAGGGCTTAGGTCAGTGGTTTTCCTGGGAGACTCTAGTGTTTTCAACAATTCTAAAACCTACTGCCTTGATATAATGAAAAAGAATGTTGACTTGGATGTCAAACACCATAACTCCACTCGAAATACTTATACACAACTGATATGCAAAGTTCACGTGCAAAAACTTCTACACAATTGATAAGCCAAGTTCACTAGCAACAACTCATACATAACTGTTAAACCGCTGTGCTGATGCAAACCTTTTGTTCTAACTATGAATTACTGTGTATATTTGAGAATCAACTGTCTTACTTTTTAGTGTGCGTCAACTGACCCATAACTGCAAAAAGTTCAAATTTAACTGAAACAATAGGCCCATGGGCCTTAACGCTTACTTGAGGATATGTCCAAAATCCTTTGAAAAGAATTACAAAAACTTTCAAAAATTCCTTAAGTTTGGAAATGCCACAATAATTAATCAGAAAAATTTAGTCACATTTCATTTATAAGTAGCTAATATGCATGTATAAACTTTAGTACAATGAATAATTTTCCAAATCATTAACCATTTCATTATGCTTATGCAGCGATGACCTTTGAATGTATGACCTTGAACCATAAATAAAAAAAGCCGCAATATCAATGCCTACATTATTCTGATATACATACTTGTACAAAAAGTTATGCAGCTATGACCTTGACTATTTGTTGTATGACCTTGAACCATATATCAAAATGATCATCATATCAATATCTACATTATTCTTATATACATGCCTATACAAAAAGTTCATAGTTTTCAAGATAATTAACAATTTGTCTTTTAATTTTTAAATTTAAATGCAAAAACATGTAACCCAATTTTCAACCTAATTTCACAAAATGAACTAACTATGCTTAAGACCCTAGAGAAGCCAAATATCCCATCAGATTTTTTCTCCCATCACCAGTTTTGGAGAAGAAAAGTTTTAAAGATTTTTGCACCCCTAGGTCACTGTGACCTAGCCATGGCAACGCCATAAACAATCTGAATTGCACCAGCCCATACATGCTTCTGACCAAGTATCATTGAAATCTATCCAGCAGTTTCGGAGAAGTCGAAAATAGGTGTTAACGATGCACGCACATACGCATGCCACTCCATGCCATAAGCTCACATGAGCTAAAAACTCAAACAGTTCTTTTGAAAATTTAATCGTGAAAAATTTGTTAGATCTCTTGCCAATAGACAGTACGTTAGATCTCTTGCCAGTAAACAGTACGTTAGATCTCTTGCCAGTAGACAGTACTTTAGATCTCTTGCCAGTAGACAGTAGATTTCTTTTGATACTCTGGTTTTTTCCACCATCCCAGAACTGATTGCCTCTTTATGAACAAATCTTGACTTGGATGTAAAATTCGTTTATTTATTCTCTCTAAATTACTTAACAATAATACCGTCGTCTCCCAGCATCCTATAGTATATATCTAGGTCATTTTAGCCGTTATAACGTTTTCCAACACCTTTATTGTTAGGACACAAACATGTCTCACGGTTGACTTAAATCTTAGTACACCAACATGTTTTATCTTCCCCTACATCATTAGGGCAGTACAGGTATAATGAATCATACTTTTTCCCCCAAACACATTTAACAATAAGTTACATTATCCATTTTACCGTCAAAAGTAAGGACATTTAAGCTGTTGTGCTGTTTTCAGAATTTTTAAGTTTGGTTTGTTAGCTGTTGTTACATCTCCCAACATCTTAAATCCAAGATTAATAGCTATTGTACATCTGCCTGTCAACTTTTGTAAGAACACTTTAGCTGTTGTACAACTGCCTGACAATTTATGTAAGAACACTTCTGCTGTTGTACAACTGCCTGTCCACTTGTGTAAGAACACTTTATCTGTTGTACAGCTGCTTGTCAACATTTGTAAGAACACTTTAGCTGTTGTACAACTGCCTGTCAACTTTTGTAAGAACACTTTAGCTGATGTACAACTGCCTGACAATTTATGTAAGAACACTTCTGCTGTTGTACAACTGCCTGTCAACTTGTGTAAGAACACTTTATCTGTTGTACAGCTGCTTGTCAACATTTGTAAGAACACTTTAGCTGTTGTACAACTGCCAGTCAATTTATGTAAGAACACTTCTGCTGTTGTACAACTGCCGGTCAATTTATGTAAGAACACTTCCGCTGCTGTACAACTGCCAGTCAATTTAGTAAGAACACTTCCACTGTTGTACAACTGCCCGACAACTTTTGTAAGTACACTTTATCTGTTGTACAACTGCCTGACAACTTTTATAAGTACACTTTATCTGTTGTACAACTGCCTGACAACTTATGTAAGAACACTTTAGCTGTTGTACTGCTACCTGTCAACTTATGTAAGAACAATACCAAGACATTTTAGCTGTAGAAATGTCTCCAAGTACGGTTTCTCTACTGATTTCTAGTCTTTCATGTTATGATTTTCAGCTGTTGTACCATTTTTTCTGGCATCTTTTCGATTAGAAACTTAAGCTGCCAGAGTTTCAAAATAATTCCTTAACATTTTGAAATTTGTATAATTAAGTTAATTGTTAAGATTTTCAGCAAAATTAGGATACAATTTTGAAGATCGTTTCAAGACAATTTTATCTGTATTTTTGACAAATACATTTATCATTCCATAAGAAATTATCAAATTTTTTGCTAAATTTAAGAAAATTCTTAGTTAAGGAATGATTTTTAACTGGGGCCGATTGTTGTTTCCGAGTGATTGGTGTTTGAATACATAAGCCATTTTACCATTTCCCTTTTTTTTTTCACACAAACGCTTTGACTGATGTACAGCTATTTATCCTGGCATTCAGATATATATTTTTATGCTTAGAGAAACAGTATTGCTGTATAAATCATGTTGTGATATTATTTTTACTCTGTTTCACAGAAAAGCTACTTGCTTGTGATTGTAGATAATGTCAGTCCCTCAAATATAAAGTGCTATACATACAGTCAAAAGGAATATTTCTGGGAAATGCCAATTAAAACTATTTCATATTATTGTAGAATACTTAAAGAGTTTTAAAACAACAAATGATTTGGTTCCAGAAATGGCTTAATTTGTCACAGTCAATTACCTTCAAAACAAAATACAACATTAAGATCGTTTCAGCATTTTTGAATTTACTGTTAAAAGCATGACATTGTTACAAAGTTACATTATAATGTGTATCTAGATTAAACTATGTCTGACAGAATCTGCTGCTGATCATTATAATCAAATTTTGGTGAACAATAATTTTATTTCAAACTGTGGTTTTTATTTTTATCATCGTCAGGTCATCATCACAACACTAGACATACAAAACATTACATTGAAGTACTTTACTAACTATGTAAATATAGAATTAGATAGAAATAAGGATAAAAAACAGCAGAAAAATCAAAAGACAACAAGACTATGAAAAATGTTGACAACTGGATTTTGTTTCATACGTACGAACTGTACCTAGTGAAAAAACATCAGTCAAAATTTCCTTTCATCTAAACAATTTTTGTTGCAGTTATACTTTACAGAAAAGAAAGATATAAATTATTTGTGCTAATACTGAAATATACTCCACACACAGATTCAATTTGAAACAGAAAAATAAAACTATACCTATCCATTATTTTATACCATATAATCTAGTGCATGATGCACTAATATAGATAGATAGTCGCTATAATAATAATAATAATAATATTCAATATTAATGCTTGTAAGATGTGACATCATTAAATAATAAATACGACACCCATGATGTACATGTATATCAACTTTAGTACAATTATCAAACCCCAATAAAACTGCTACATTCTGACTTTGTCCATGTCTCTAGTCCACAAATTTCAAACCCTTAAAGTGTTTCTTATTCAAAAACTTGGTAAAAATCTTGGGGCAAAATTAGAAATAAGAAAATAATTTCATGTTTAAGACTCGTTCATTGATAAATTTATTGTATTTTCTTGTAAAAAAAAATGGCTGGAATTTGAAACAGAAGCTTTAATGAAGTACTATGACCCTGAATGATAAAGCAGGTTAAACTTGCAAAGCTTAACAATGCATGGATATCATTTTTTTTTTTTTTTTTTTTTTCAATTTAATGGAGGTATTGATAATTACACCTGTAACTTCACACCTGTAAACCTTTGGATATAAAACGAAAGGATTAGACTTGAGAACAATCAAAGCTAACAATTTCTGAATTGCACTGTCAAAGTTGAATAATGAAACATGGTTTACAGAACTGTTTATAATAAGCTTGATCAGACTTGTATTATCTTTTAGATGAAACAAGTACATGAACAATAAGCAGAGAATAGAAGAAAATCTTCATACAATGTTTATGAATTGAGTAAATGATCAGTGGGGAGACTTTGTTGTTAGCAGTATCAGCCATTTTCTTGCTTGTCCAAAAGATATTTCACATTTCAATGAACCATCTGTTGTTGTTTTTTTTTTTTTTATTTTTTTTATTTTGGTCCTTACAGATCAACAATATCAGATGACGTTTATGAATTCATACAACCTTCCTTTCATTAATAACAACAGATTTTACACATAAACTATATGTACTATATAGGAGTAGATCTATAAATTGTACGCTCTTTTTCTAAACAATGACATCTGTGATGGTTTGGTACCTTATAATGTTTTGCATGAAGAAAAATACATGTACATCATTTTTGGAAGGAGATACAGAAATCAGATTGTCCAATTCAATCATTTATCCCAGCTTTATTTCTCTGGCTAAAAGATGACATGCAGAGGAGGTGGACTTATATATGTATTATAACATGAAGTAACACAAAGTAACAATGCTCAACTTGCTTCATTTCAAAGTCAAATAAAAACTTATAATTCAGTTACAAGCATCAAGAGCATATTCCAACCAAATTACCTTCCCCCTAATTTAATGTTGATTGACTTTTTTTTTTTTTGAATTGAAGTTTCTTTTTCCACCAAGAATTTTTCTAAATTTTATTAAGCAACTCGTTTCAAAAACCAAAAAGTTCAAAAATGCTGCAACTTTGAATTGGAAAACCAGATCTGATCCCCCATCTTAAATAAACAACACAAAATTATTATAAATGTCATATAAAGTTGTTTCACATGCTCTGAACCTTTTTTTAATTATTATTTTTAAATACATTTTTAACACATTTCATCCAACAACTACATTGTCTCACACACGCTGTACACATTTTCGTTATTTTAAGTGGTAAACCTTTCCTCATAACTATGTTGACAACAGACAATGATCTTTAATCAGTCTCCTCAAATTATTTTCATTGTCAGCCCTTTTTACTTTAAATATCTGATGATGTATTAGTGCAAAACTAAGAATGAAACAATACTTCACGTCATAAAATCCATATTTCTCAAACAGGAATGGTTAGTCTCAAGTCAGTCATTCAAGAACATGATTCAACAAATTTTATTTAATAGTAGGCAGACCACATCTCTTTGTCATTAATGGACAACACAGTATGTATTTCATCAAATTAATGAACAATTGTTTTCTGTTTCACATTTTAACTAAAAGCTTTCCATTCATATTATATGAAACTTTAAATAAAATAATTCTTATGATCTAGCTTCATCATCTACATCTTGTAACTGTTCTCTCTGTTGGTCATTTTCTAAAATAAAACAAAAAATACATTTTTACTGTCTAAACGACAAAAAGCGTCCAATTAAATACATTTTACTGTCTTAACGACAAACAACGTCCAATTAAATACATTTTACTGTCTTAACGACAAACAACGTCCAATTAAATACATTTTACTGTCTTAACGACAAAAAACGTCCAATTAAATACATTTTACTGTCTAAACGACAAATAGCGTCCAATTAAATACATTTTACTGTCTTAACGACAAATAGCGTCCAATTTAAATACATTTTACTGTCTTAACGACAAACAATGTCGAATTTAATACATTTTACTGTCTTAACAACAAATAGCGTCCAATTAAATACATTTTACTGTCTTGACAACAAATAGCGTCCAATTAAATACATTTTACTGTCTTGACAACAAATAGCATCCAATTAAATACATTTTACTGTCTTGACAACAAATAGCGTCCAATTAAATACATTTTACTGTCTTGACAACAAACAACATCCAATTCAACAATTCCATTCATTCACAAAGGAGTTTTTATTAATTTTTTTAAACAAAAAATCAATAACAGTAATCCATTACATAAAAGATTTTCCTATGTTAAATCTAGCAATTTTGAAAAATATGAATAATTTTATTATCTTTTAAAACATTAAATTTGATATAATTTTACAAAAGCTGTAACCAAAAATGGCCTATATTAAGCATTTCAATTGCCTATTCTTCAAACAACAAATGAATATGTCCATTATGAACATTATTATTCGCTGGCTTTTTAATGCAGATATTCTTGTACTTTATACTTTGTTTATAAATGATTGGCCAAATTAATGTTGTTAACCATCTCACAGTACCACAGTATACCATCAGAGTCAGTGTTTACAGAATGTTTGTATGTACAACTGTTAACTATTGTAATAAGATTATCTAGGACAATTTTATTGTGATTATGACAAGTTTATCCATAAATCAGAAATACACTAAATTGATTTTTTTTATTTATGGATATTGCAAACTAGTTTTATGGTCTCCAACAGCTCACAGACCAGATTTTCTTACATTCAGCAGGTCATGGACCAGATTTTTCAAGATGACAATCTTTTTTTTTCTGAACCAGAAGAATTTTGTTAATTATAGTCATTAACTAGTGCTGTATTGGTGAATTTTTATTCTATGCTTAGGGACTTCCAACAGTGAATCTTATACTAGTGTTTAATCTTAATGCCAGTCCAGTACAGGATAGCAATATCTACACGTTTCTATAGATACCAGTGATATTTCGAGATCGTGTCGAATACAATTTTAATCAGATATTTTAGCTATGAGTAAAAATTTTATGTAAGTTAAATCTTACCTCCATCTCCATGTGAGTCTGATGTCCAGAGTGTCAAATTGTCTCTAAGCAACTGCATAATTAGAGTTGAATCTTTGTAACTTTCTTCATTAAGTGTATCCAATTCAGCAATGGCATCATCAAAAGCTTGTTTGGCCAATGTGCAAGCTCGATCAGGTGAGTTGAGAATCTCGTAATAAAATACAGAAAAGTTAAGTGCTAAACCTAATCGTATTGGATGTGTTGAGGGTAGCTCATCCTGAGCCAAATCAGTGGCAGTCTTATAGGCCATCAAACTTTTCTCTGCTGCATCTTTTCTATCTGCTCCCACACAAAACTCAGCAAGATACCTATGGTAGTCTCCTTTCCTGTAAAATACAATAATAGAAAAACATAAGAGACCATGGGCCTAAAAGCTCACCTGAGGATATGTCCAAAATTGTTTGCAAAGAGCAATATACAATGTATTAATTACAGAAACTTTCAAAATGTTCTCAAGTTTAGAACTGCCACAATACTCAATCAGAAATAACTAATAACAGTTCAATTAAGGTAGCTAATATGCATGTAGTAACTATAGTACAATGGATAATTTCCAACTCATTAAACATCTCAGTATGGTTATGCAGCTATGTCCTTGACCTTTGAACCAATGACCTTGAACCATATTTAAAATGACCATCATATCAATACCTACAATATTCTAATATACATTCCCATACAAAAAGTTAATAGTTTTAAAGATGATTAACAATTTAAGCCATCTCATGCAAATATGACCTTGACCTTTGAACCCATGACATTCAACCATATATCGAAATGATTATCATATCAAACCTACAATATTCCATTATCTTACCAAAATGATTTGATAACAAATATCTTTTACAACATGAACCAAAGCTGAATTTTATGAAACTTTTGTGATACAGACTATAACAACCCAATAATTAGTGTGCAAGAGTAAAATACTGCTTAAAGTAAAATCTGCATTATTACAGCTTATGATTGCTTTAGTTAAATAACACTTTCTGATTGGCACAGATTTCAATTCTGTTTGCACTTTAAGATCGTTTTAACAACAAAAACATTAAACATGGTTACCCAATACCTTTTGTGTTTTCTTGAAATACTGACCTTTGACACATAAATAGCTAGCATCATTATGTTCCATGTGTAGTACCAACCTTTGACAAACAAACAGCTAGCATAATTATGTACCATGTGTAGTACCGACCTTTGACAAACAGCAAGCATCATTATGTTCCATGTGTAGTACCAACCTTTGACAAACAAACAGCTAGCATAATTATGTACCATGTGTAGTACCAACCTTTGACAAACAAACAGCTAGCATCATTATGTACCATGTGTAGTAATGACATTTGACACATGAATAGCTGGCATCATTATGTTCCATGTGTAGTACCAACCTTTGACAAACAAACAGCTAGCATAATTATGTACCATGTGTAGTACCAACCTTTGACAAACAAACAGCTAGCATTATTATGTACCATGTGTAGTTCCGACCTTTGACAAACAAACAGCTAGCATCATTATGTTCCATGTGTAGTACCAACCTTTGATAAACATACAGCTAGCATCATTATGTTCCATGTGTAGTACTGACCTTTGACAAACAAACAGCTAGCACGATTATGTTCCATGTGTAGTACTGACCTTTGACACATAAATAGCTGGCATCATTATGTTCCATGTGTAGTACCAACCTTTGACAAACAAACAGCTAGCATCATTATGTTCCATGTGTAGTACCGACCTTTGACAAACAAACAGCTAGCATCATTATGTTCCATGTGTAGTACCGACCTTTGACAAACAAACAGCTAGCATCATTATGTTCCATGTGTAGTACCAACCTTTGATAAACAAACAGCTAGCATCATTATGTTCCATGTGTAGTACCGACCTTTGACAAACAAACAGCTAGATCATTATGTTCCATGTGCAGTACCGACCTTTGAAAAACAAACAGCTAGCATCATTATGTTCCATATGCAGTACCGGCCTTTGACAAACAAACAGCTAGCACTATTATGTTCCATGTGCAGTACCGACCTTCGACAAACAAACAGCTAGCACTATTATGTTCCATGTGCAGTACCGACCTTCGACAAACAAACAGCTAGCACTATTATGTTCCATGTGCAGTACCGACCTTTGACAAACAAACAGCTAGCATAATTATGTTCCATGTGCAGTTCCGACCTATGACAAACAAACAGCTAGCACTATTATGTTCCATGTGCAGTACCGACCTTTGACAAACAAACAGCTAGCACAATTATGTTCCATGTGCAGTACCGACCTTTGACAAACAAACAGCTAGCACTATTATGTTCCATGTGCAGTACCGACCTTTGACAAACAAACAGCTAGCACTATTATGTTCCATGTGTAGTACCAACCTTTGACAAACAAATAGCTAATATCATTATGTCCTATGTGGTATTGGATGGCATGTTGCTGGCATTTATTTTGGGGAGAGAGAGAGAGAGAGAGAGGGGGGGGGGGGGGGGGAGAGAGGGGGAAGAGGTTGCTAGGCCATCATTCCCATTAGATAAAACTACTTACATTTTGTGATAGAAGACTTTTGATTCACCAGAACTAGATGGAGGAATTAAGGTTTTTTCTAATAATTCTATCACTTCTTTACAAATTTCTTTCAACTCATTTTCAACCTGTTAACAAAAACATATCGATTATTTATAAACATTTTTAAATTTTCAAGTTCAACTATAGAAAATAAAACAATGTTTATTAAATTATACAACTGTAGTGAACAATAAAGGTCACTGATCCCAAATAATAATTTTGTCTTCAAAAAATACCACTCATGTTCAGACTTGTATTAGATATCATGAATAATCCCTGTATTTAGCATTAAGCTGTTACAACATTGACAGAAAAATATAAAATTATCATGTTAAAATTATAAAACATGATCTAATCAGAAAAAAATTACCATACCAAATCCTGCTATGTTTGGGCAATAACTCTGTAAATAATGGGAGTAAATGTTATAAAACACAAACTTGTCTTGGATATGATCATACTTATCAAGTTTTTTGTCAATTCTGTTAAAAGGAGTTGAGTTGAGTAATGGTGTTTAACATCCCAGTCAACAGACCTGCCAACCCCATTAGAAGTCTATCAGTAAAGTCAGTAAATTTTTCAGTAAGAATGGGCCATTTTTGGATTTTTTTCCGTAAGATTTTTTTACTCAATAACTGCTGCTAACTGCTACGTTTCTGGAGGTATTGGCGCTTTGATGAAGACGGTTGTTCATCTTGATCAGCTGTTAAATCCCCCTTATTTTTGCGGTTCATTATAATCAAGTTGAACTGTCACAACATGTGATTCTATTACCTCCCAATAGACGCTTAAATTTCGACTGCACTTGAAATCATTACTTACAAACGCAGTTAAGATGTTACATACACTTAGATGCTTGCTTAGTTTCAATGTTTAAATAGATCAATTTCAAACGTTTTGATGACAAGTGTAAAAACTTAGTAGAAAATGGATAGGACATGAACCAAAATCCGGATTTTACTTCAAATCGTAAGATTTTAAACCTATCCGTAAAATCGTAAAATGGGTAAAAAAATCAGTAAGAATTACGGAAAAATCGTAAGGGTTGGCAGGTCTGAGTCAAGAATATTTCACTTATATCGAGACATCACCAGCTGTAGGGAAAAGTGCAGAAATTTTGTCTGTGCGTTATACTGATGGCATTATACAGCAGGGTTCTTTTTCATGCCATGCCTACCGTGACACAGGACCTCGTTTATTGTCAATCCTTTGGTCTCTCTTTAAAACAGTTTTCATGAATTTCTTATAACAACCATACATAAACAGAACTTTACACTGTCACTTTGATTTGCAGTTGAAAAAAAAAATCAGAGAAACTGAACTGCATGTCACTTTAGGGTTGTATAGTGCAGTTAACTGGTACTTAAGCAAACCATGTCACTCATAATAACCAGGCAAGACTTACTGTAGCTTTATATTCCCTGATGGCCTCCAAGCTATTGGTATTACCACTATCCTTTGAGCTTTCTTTTTGTTCCAAGCTTGATAAGATTCTCCATGAGGCACGTCTCGATCCTATAACATTTTTATAAGCTACAGAAAGGAGATTTCTCTCTTCTACAGTCAACTCTGTGGTGTTTTCATGTCCTGCTTTAGCGACATTTTTCATATAGTTTACCATTTCTACAAATAAGATGGAATAAACAATTCTTAAAATTAGACTTAAAAAATTCCTAGATCTTTTATATAAATTCCTAGAACAGCTTTATGTGAGTGTTATTTTAATCAGATAATTTCCTTGTATCATGATCGAACTGCTGGGGAAACCTTAAAGAATTTTTACTAACTAAGGTGGAAATTTACTAGCCAGGGTTAAGTAATTTGAAACAAAATCAATATTTCTACATTTATCACCATGCAATTGTAAAATTTAAATGCAAAACATGCATCAGTTTTTCACATTTAACCAAAAAATACAGTGTTATTTATCCAAAGTCCCCTCCTAGATTTTAGCCAGCATGTTTAGAAGTGCAACTAAAGCATTCTATTAAGATCTAACAACGAGCCCATTTTCAAATAAAATAATCCTGACAAGTTTTCAGACCCTCTATATTTTCAGGCATCCTAGTAACTTCATGACTCTGGCAGCTTCCCATGTGCTGTCTGTCATACAGGTGTAGGCAACAATAGTATATACTGCAATTAATGCCAGAACTGGGTGCAATAAGAAATGCAGTGGGCTCAAGTGGCTGACCGTGAACCCTGCCTTCAGATGTTCTAGATGCCGGGAAACTGCTTAATGGCAGACCACAGTGATGTCCAGGTACGAATGGAGAAGCTGGAAGTTGTACTTTCATTCTGCTATCTGGGAGATATGCTTTCCACAGCTGGAGGCTGTGACCTTGCTACAACTACAGGTCAAGGCTGTCTGGAAGAAAATGAGGGGCTGTCTGGAAGAAATTTAGGGAGCTGCTTCCAGTCCTTATGTCATAACACCTGTCATACAAGACTCATGGCTGAATGTACAGCACTTGTGTGCAGAGCGGTATGTTCCACATCAGTAAGACTTTGGCACTGACCAAGTCAAACCTCTGCCGTCTAAAGCGTAATGACAGGGGCATAATCAGATAAACAGTGCAATCATGTGCGCACATGATTTACAAGTTGCTGGAAAGCAAGGAGTTAGCTGTCCAAAGATGTCTTGGAAAGAGCTAAAAGAGAGACTGTAGAGAATGGAAGCTGTCAAATTCCAACCCTCATGATCGTAAGAAATGGAGACATGGGGCGAATTCTGCCATGCGTGCAGCAAGCCAGTCATGTTGAAGGGAGCATATTAATGTACACAATGCTTCTGCACCTGCACACTGATAGAAACTGATGATGATGATGATAATGATAATGATCCTAATTTAGAAATTTTAATAAAATACTGAATTTCCCCTATTTCAGATGACAATTTTTGGATCTAAATCTCGATACAATTTTGCTGGAACCCAATCAGAGTGTTTGATACAGAGAACGTATAACAATAATTGAATAAAATCATGATTTACATGTACACTGTGTTGTGTTCACTGTATTAGTTTAGTTGACTGTTTCATTGTAACTTAAGACATGTATGTGCTAGGTGATAACATTTTCAAGTAAACTGAATAAATTCCTATACCCCTATTATTTTCACTGCTGAGAAAAATTGTACAAGTCTGTATACTATATTCTACAACAAAGGTTTTTTCTACAATAACAAAAAGTGAAGTTAATGGCTTCAATCTATTTGTGACTTAATCTATTGTTCTTTCATTCTGTTTTGCCATTCCTAAAATTATGGACATATGCATAACAATATATGGTACATATATATCACTAACTGAATTGAAATATTCTTGAAAAATAATGAAAATCATGATGGTTGTTAATCAGCAACTCATGATGGATGTTAATCAGCAACCCATGATGGATGTTAATCAGCAACCCATGATGGAAGTTAATCAGGAACCCATGATGGAAGTTAATCAGCAACCCATGATGGAAGTTAATCAGCAACCCATGATGGATGTTAATCAGCAACCCATGATGGATGTTAATCAGCAACTCATGATGGATGTTAATCAGCAACCCATGATGGATGTTAATCAGCAACTCATGATGGAAGTTAATCAGCAACCCATGATGGATGTTAATCAGCAACCCATGATGGATGTTAATCAGCAACTCATGATGGATGTTAATCAGCAACCCATGATGGAAGTTAATCAGCAACCCATGATGGATGTTAATCAGCAACTCAAGATGGATGTTAATCAGCAACTCATGATGAATTTAATCAGCAACCCATGATGAAGTTAATCAGCAACCCATGATGGAAGTTAATCAGCAACCCATGATGGAAGTTAATCAGCAACCCATGATGGAAGTTAATCAGCAACTCATGATGAAGTTAATCAGCAACCCATGATGGAAGTTAATCAGCAACCCATGATGGAAGTTAATCAGCAACCCATGATGGAAGTTAATCAGCAACTCATGATGGAAGTTAATCAGCAACCCATGATGGATGTTAATCAGCAACCCATGATGAAGTTAATCAGCAACTCATGATGAATGTTAAACAATAACTTGAGAGACAGTAAGAAATAACAGTATGACAGTACAATAATGAATCTTGACGTTGGAAGTTACTGACAACTCCTATAATTTACTTGTAAACAAATTTGTGTTCAAAATATGTATTGCATACTAAATCATGATTATCAGGGCTCAAATTAGATTTTAAAACAGGGAGAAGTGACTTCTCCCTCAGCCAAAGTTTGGGAGAAGTTTTTCAAAACAGGGAGAAGTTTTAGTGGAAAAACCTCTTATACAAGGCACACTTGAAATTGGAAGCAAAAGTGATATCTTTAATAATTTGCTTAAGTTTGTCATCAACTGGCTCCTTAATGTTAAAGTTGGCTAAGTTTTTGCTCATACTTTTCAGGAGCAAGATCTCACCGATTTTGTTTCAAAATTTTATTTATTTATTTATTTATCATTTATTTATTTATTATTATAAATATTTTAAATATTTATTTATGTTTTAAGTATTTAAACTCTTTTTAATAAATAATGATAAGAGAGGTGAGCAGTTTATAATCAGTTTATAATTTTTTTCATATGTAACATTAAACAGATATAAATTTTATGTGAAAGTAAATTATAAAAATATTGTTAAAATAATTTTAATATAGTTTATTTTATTAAAAACAAACTTATATTTTCACAAAATAATTTTCCTCGGTGAACGTAATTTTTGAGATGTTGTCTTATCTATGAAAAGAGAAGAACCACCTTACATTCCAAAAGCATCACTTTGTTCAACTTTGACCTGACCAATAAAATTTGTCTAATTCATAAGTTGGTCAAATGGCAGCATTGTAAACAAATCCATTGGTGATGTCTCATTTTGTGATGTTGATACTTGTGTTCAAGTTTATACAATGATTTTATTTTGAAAATAAGTTATCTGTCTTTGATAACACGGTGGTTTCAATCACTTTCAATTTCAATGAAAAATAACAGGCGCGATCCCATACAAATATCGCCGAAAATCCGTAACACAAGGAATACTGTATCAGATAATCGATGTATACTCGGGCTGTAAAACATCTTTGATTAACTGCCCATTATCTTAGGCGCGTGGAAGAAGTCCTTTTGTGAAGTGTTAATCCGCTAATTACTCCACCAATCAGGATAATTAACATGCATCATGTCACCTGTAATTCACTTGTTCACAGCAGCCGAACACCTCGGATTTTATCGTTAGATTAGATAACTTAACACAACAGAGTTCCCGATAATGGTTCCAAAAATAAGGGCGACTTCGACTTCGCTTTTTCTGAAATATAGGGCGAAGTTTTTTGAAACAGGGCGAAGTTATCGCCCTACTTCGCCCTTATTACTGATTAATAAACACCTATAACTGTATGTTACTTAAAGCTGCATAAAGTTTTTCATTTTTCTGAATTTTCTCGATTTTCTAAAAATATATTTTTTTAAAAATAGATAACTTCTAATCATGATCCATGAGATCCATTTTCTAAAATTTCATTCCTTATAGCTGCAAATAAATGTACACCTTTAACGGGTTGGTCAATGATTATCGATGATTAAATTATGAGCCGGGAGCATGCGCATGGATGTACGGAAACTCTAGTAAATCGAAAGTGAAACCCGACAAATGGTATTAATTGTCAGACATTGACATCCAGATGTATTTGCAATGGCCTTATGTATCCCTTACTAAGGCACAAATGACAAATTCAATGAGGTTCTATGTTTAATTTATCGTACTTTACTTTTGTAAATGACCCGTTTTTTATGACGTAACCATGTTCTAATATTAGATCCCACATGCTACATCTCACTGCGAAATTATTGTTGTTTCTGTATTTATTTGAGCTATTTTCGTTGAATCAAATGTAACATTGTTGATCAGGAACATCATTAATTAGATCAGTACTGTTTTTTTTTCTTGGAAAACTTAATGCAGCTTTAAAATATGTCTGTATTGTCATTATTTTTTGCCAATTCTCTTCCAGGTACAGAAAAGAGAAAATCTGTGTTTGAAGCAATCACTTATGGAATAAGAGTGGAAATGAGAATGGAATGATATTCTTTTTTTACAATTTCGTATCTCCTACATATTTCACTTCCATATCACATTTTTTCCCTTCAGAAAAAACTCAATGAAACAATTGCTAGCTACAGTAAAACCTGAAGTCATAGCTACCAATGGTAAAAGTCATATTACAGAACACACCACATCTTATTTTTTACTCCCAATGCATGACAATGTTTTTAATTATGAAGACCAGTGACTGCCTGGTTGAAGAGAAAAATTTAAATCAATGAAATCAACAAGACTCACAGCTCTGTTCTGTTTTTCCACATTTTATAGAGTACCAAACAGCCTATATGTTTAACATGGTTTTGGTTTTTAAAATATAAAAAATAAAGCAAGGTAAAGATAATTGCAATGCCATCAAAACATTTATAGTCATTGTAGTCAGCTTAAGATGGGTATGTTAATGTTTTCCCCCAATGATTTTGTAGGCCATTATTAAAAATTTAATAATTTTACTATATAAAATTTGTGTTTCACAAGAAATTCATGTTTAGGAGGCTACTTTAACACTTTCACTACTGAATAAATTCTCGTGACGTGTCGTCATGACCGGGGGAGTTTCGTCACGCGCCCCTCACCTGCCCGAGTTAATTTGCCCGTATCTGACTAAAAAGCAGGTGCTCGTTCATGAATGGACAAAATAATAACAAATCAAAAAAATTCAAATGCGATGAAAATGAAAAAAGATCGTATATCGCTGCCAGAATGAAAGTTCCACACCGTGTAGCCGACAAACGTGGAAAATCTGTGAACACGGTGGCCATGAAGTCGGATCGCGGAAGCAATGTTTGTATCTCGTTTATAACTAAAATACATTTTCATGTTAAATGCTACTCACGGCCTGTCAGACATTAATTTTAACTTAAAGGATGAAATTTTCTTTTTTAGAATATACGCTCTCGTTTGTACATAGTTGTTAGCGTTGTCAATCGCAACATTTCTGTTTTCGATATATCCCTACTTTATATCGAAAATCCCTCCATTTGAAGGACTACCAATACGACAACACACACTTTAACTTATGTTGTACTAATGTACTGTTTTCATTTACGTCTATGATCACAGTAATATTTGATTACCTTGCTCAAAGTATCCAATAAGACTTTGAGAGAGAGTAAATATAATAATTTTTCAAAATAAATTAAAAATAACTGATCCTCAATACAACTAAAACTATATATTGCTGGACTATATCAGTTACTCTTCTTATTTGAAAGTTTTTTTGTTTGTTTGTTGTTTTTTTTCATTTATTTATTTATTTATTTATTTATTTATTTTTTTAATATAAAAAACCAAAATAAACCAAATTTTGTAGTTGTTGATGTCATCAAACTGACTTGTTTTTTTTTCTCTCCATTTTAATGATTTTAATAGATTATTTTCTAAGAGTGCACTGATTTATCCAACTGATTAATAATTACTTACCCCCAAAATTTTGATTTCCAATTTTGAATCCATGTCTAAATGTTTAAATTCATCAAAAAGACTGTAGTATATTCAGTTATGTTCACTATTTAAACTATTTACACTATTTACACTATTTATAAAAGTTTTAGTTTACTGATTTATGTAATCTCTCAGACTGTGGTAGTCTGAGAAACAATCAGGCAAACACAGGTGTTTCCCACACTGCAAACATCCATACTTAGTTTGCTTCCTACTCTGTTGGTAACCACTGGATACCCTCATGTAACACACATGACACCAACTTCTAGTAGCAAAAGTGCCTGGTAAATGACGGTGTTGTAATCTGTTTTCAAGTGCCATGAGAGGGGGTCTACCTTGCCGTCTATCCTGCTGGTATCCATTTATCAATCCTCTTATTACCTCCTGAGTAAATTTCAGATAGGTAATTGGAGCTTTACCTGGTTCAGGCTGATGGTTTGGACTTTTAAGGAAGCAAACAAATGCACAGTATTTAACAATCTCTAAAAGTCGAAAAAATACTCTCTTTGGCCACTTCAAGGTTTTCTGACTGAAGGCATAATACTGAGTATATTGGTCAGCCTTATCTACACCTCCCATGTACTGTGTATACTGGGCAACTGCTATAGGGCAAGCAATATCCTGCTGTTCAAATTGTCCAGTTTCTCTGTTGTGTGATGACCTTTGAACTGTGGTCTCGGAATTGCTATGGATGGTGCTTAAAACTGTAACAACCTTTTTGTCCTTCCAAGCCACAGCTGCAAGTGGTCCTTTCTGGCGGAACTGTATATCTCCTCTGTTGTTCAAATTTAAGATTTTTTTCTTTCTGAATTCTTGTGGAAGATCTCGCCAAACTTTTCGAACAGTACCACATGCAGCTGTTCCATAATTATTCCACAAGGATAAAAAAAGCTCAGGATTTGTAAAATAATTATCCATGTAAATATGGTAGCCTCTGTTCTGAATTTCAGCTGCCTCAATACACTTTTTGACAACATTTGATGCCAAACCATGCTCTGTACGATTATCTTCCCGGCCAGTGTATACATCTACATAACACACGTAGCTGCTCTGGGCATCAGCAACAGCCCACAATTTTATTCCCCATTTTACAGGCTTCCGAGGCAAATATTGCTTGAATTTTACTCTTCCCTTGAATGGTACCATGCATTCATCAATTGAGATTTGTCTACTTGGGATGAAGTGATGTTTCATTTTAGAATTTAATTCATTAATAACATGTCTTATCTTAAACAAAATATCATACCCTGGTTGCCCAGGCTGGAGAGACATCTGGTTATTACAAAAATGTAAATAACGCATTAACTGCAAAAATCTGTCTCTTGTTATTGTCTTGCTGAAAAATGGAGTAGAAAAAAAATCTTCAGTAGACCAATATAATCGGACAGATGGTTTTTTGTCAATGCCCATTAAAAAACAAATTCCAAAAAATGCTTTCATTTCAGCTAAAGTAGGTCTACTCCATGCCATTTTGTTCCTATCTGGGTGGTTTTGTTTTTCTTGATTGGCAAAGCGGTCAGTCTCATTCAAAATAAATTCAATAAGTTCATCAGTTAAAAACAATTGAAAAAAATCAATAATATTTTTTTCTGGTGCTAAAATTTGGGTGGGGCCTGTTGCACCCCTCGGATCAAATGCATGTGGAAACCCCCGCTCATAAAAATCAAAGTTTTGGTGCCAACCATCAGCTGGAACATCATTACCACTTTCACTTTCACTCTCAGATTCACTTTCAGTGACACTGATGTCGCCGATTCCATCTCTTTCCAACATAAGCTGCTGAAAAGCAGCTGCTTCTGCAGCTTCATTTGGGCCCCATCCTTCAAATTCCTCCCCAGAAGAATCAGATTCCATTATTCTTGGTCAGAAAACAAAAACACATGTTGATATGTATATAAATAGATTTGACCTGGTTACCAAACGACATGTAAACAAAAAGGCGGGGCTTTTGTTACAGCTTCCGGTATTATCAGACCGACGTTTCCAGGCGCTTGGAATTTATTTTTTGACAAAAATTAAAAGTAATGATCATATTTCCCTGTCGGTAGATTTATTATAAAATTCATTTATATATGATTTAAACGTCGTATACATTTTTATTAGTTTAACGACCCATTTAAAATAACATCACGTCTCAGTTCCTTTAACAGTTCTGTGTCCTGTTTGAGGTGATCAGATGTTATCCATGCATATAACTCGTTTTAACCATAATTTGGCTTAAAAAGTCGGTATAAAATATAATTTAAAGAGATTTTTTAGTTTTTTAATATAATTGATTTTAAAGTTTAAACGCTTTATGCAAAAGAAAAATAATTCAGGATCGGCGATCAAGACTACACACTTACACGATTGTCATACGAAACCCGGATGTAAACAAATAAATAACAAAGTCGATCTTATAACGATTTCGATTAAATTTTCTGCATTTATTTTACATGCTATCAATTTTGATAATGTTTTCTGTCACATGGATTGAAAATTAAATTTAAGTTGAGCATAATTATCGGGGTGTCAAATTTTAAATTCACTTGACTGCAAATGATGCATTCATGCATCATCCGGCAAATCCCCGGTGATGCTTGAATGCATCACCCGGCATCTCCCCGGTGATGCCTCAATGCATCATCCGGTTCGAAAGGGTTAAAGGGTAACAAAATAATTCAAATTGTATGTGGCCTTCTGAGGAATCTCTCCCATCCTTGGTCTCTTAAAGGCCATTAGACTGGCAATCACCATCTATATGGTTTGAAGTCAATCAAAACTTAACACTGTTTTATTTATTATTAAAATCACTAATGGACTTCTGATTTGCATTTTGGTGACTAAAATCCTCTACACTTTATTATTAACTTCAGACTTGACTAAGAAATAACAAAGCCAGAATGTACAGAATACCAAATTATTCTTGCATCACTTGATGTGTAGATTTGTGGCAACTTCCTGGTAACGACCATACCATCTACAGAACATCTTCTAACTTAAAAATTCTGATCAGATCAATCAATTTTTATCAAAACCAATATTGTGTTACAAACTATGACCAAACAATTCTGCATCATTGCAAAAGCTGAAGATACAATTCTTTCAAAACATTGGCTGAAATATTCCGAAAGTTGTCACTCCCAAAAATTATTACTAATCACTTAAATATGCTGAAGGCTTCATCTCGATCAAAGATGCTCTTGCTTAACTTACATTTAAAACCACATCAGTGGTCAGACTAAAATAGCACGGTCAAAACATGTATTTTGCATTAAAGGAATAAATAAGGCCATACTACTGATCTCTACAATTTCCTCATAGTAGCCAATGGCTACCATTAGGTCGACTGGTTCAACTTCCGTCTCCAAGCGTCATGCTAGAATATTTTGGACCACTCGGGACAATTTTTTGTGCAAAAGTGGAAGATTGTATGTAAAAGATCTTTTACAAATACACAAATGTACAAATGCATGCATCAGAAGGACAAGATCGTAAATGAAACTCAGGAATGCGACGAATGACGAATCTTGACAAGTACAGAAAATAGGCCCTCGGATCACCAACATAGAAATAAGACTTTATCATGAAATATACACAAATGCAAAATATACAGGTTATCTTTTGCTTATATATTTAAACACTATTAATTAAATGTAATAAAAAAACTGATATATGCAGAAAAAACATTACAGGAAATGCATAATCTAGCCTACATAATTTGTCATGGGGACCATAAATATACAATACATTTTGACAGGTGTGTTTACCATCATATCGTTCAGCTTGTTCGGCTAACTTCGCCATATACACATTATCCTCTCTGTCGTCCGATTTAGCCATGATAAAACGTTTAGATGATGAAAACTTTCAAAGATTGACGGGGATTCAATTAATATCCGATCTGAAGAAGTTCTACAATGGCCGCCTATGTATAAAAAGTAGTTCGTCTTCCGATAATATCTATGCGCATGGGCAAAGGTTGAATGCATTATCTGATGTTAAGTATGGTGGCCCAACTGCACTTGGTAATCCGTTCAGATTATCTATAGTTGATTTAAAAAAAAAAAATAAAGACTATTCTTAATTTATATATCCATAATGATTATTCGAGATATCTATGATTCAGTTTATGGATATTAATTATCTGAGTAATGGATATCCATGATTCGTTAAATAATATCCAATGGCCATAATTTGCCCTTATTTACATCCCGATATTTTGAGTATGGCCGGGTATCCACATATGATGCACATGTTGAAGATATTGTATCTGCAACAAATGATTTACTTAAACTGATAAGCATAAATTTAAATCAAAACAAAATATGAGTTTATTTATAACGAATTAATAATGGAAAGAGCCTTTAATTTTAATGTAGTGTCTAATAATTCTAAGTCAGTAGCCTTGTACAGCTAGTAAATTAAACTTCATGATGTAATAACCATATAAGGAACACTGTTTAAAATTAAAGAATTTTAAACATAGACAACTGATTCATAATTTAGAACGAGCGATCACTGACTAAAAATAGGAATGAGGACGATACAAAAATATACCAAGAACTAACAGAATTAGCGACAAAATTAGTTCTCCGGGAATTGAAGACGAATGTAATTTTATTTTTACGTGTTCTGTCGATAATCACTCGACGTTTGATCTTGTTAAGCATAATGAACATTTATTTACTTTGAATGAACAATCTTTGAAACTGAAAAATGGATCCATACTGGTCAATGGTTCATAGTCTTGATGTACTTGATACTATTTCTTGTACTCATATTTTTTTATTTAGCAACTTACAATTTAGTTGTATTGTGCAGAATTTTATGTTGCATATTATGGGAAAATTGTAAGCTTGACCCTAATAGGCCGGTATACATGCTTAATGTTCTTATTATTTTATCATATCAAAATAATCCTTATGGATATCCATAATTTGGTTTATAGATATCCGTAAATGAATTCGGATATTCAAAAATTAAAAACGTATACATGTATCTAGTTGTCTGCATTTTTACTGAACATATAAATACATTTACAAGTTCTCTCGGCCATATGATTGTAGACACAGCCATATATAGACAGAACAACAAATAATTATTTGGACATTTCTGGACGCTATCATGCAGTGTCTTAAATTCAAGTTAAAGTCTTATGGAAATTTGAACTGACCGTACCTCCCGCTCTCGAGGCCGTGTCGCGCTTAACCAGTGATCTACCAAGGCGGTGTTGCATTTTAGAAGTTTTTAGCCTAAAAAATCTGCAGGCAACCGTGAGATACCCGTTCGGAAAAGCCTTATGTTAATATTTTGGTTTTGTTCAATTTTTTTTTTTTTTTTGAAAACTATTCCAACTGAACTGATTAAATTCAGACATTTATCCGTGAGACAGTTTAAAACAATCACAGGTAGTTTTATTATTTAAAATGATCATATTAAAAATTGGTGTGACAAAATCTATCACAGACATAAGTACAATGTGATAATAATTTTATATTGGCATTTACATCCACTAGTGGATCATTTACATCTACCCACAACCGTGGATCATTTACATCTACCCACACCAGTGGATCATTTACATTTATCCACACCAGTGGATCATTTACATATACCCACAACCGTGGATCATTTACATTTATCCACACAAGTGGATCATTTACATCAACACAAGTGGATCATTTACATCCACATTAGTGGATCATTTACATCACACACACCAGTGGATCATTTACATCTACCCACACCAACTATATCAAGCAACTAACCTTCCAGTCCTTTAGTGATATCTAGTGACCGTTAGATCATCTATATACAGTCTTATCCCATCCTAAATGCCTGTCTTATCACGTCCATTTTAAGTACCTGTCCATCCAACTTTATCCAGTGTACACCGCCCAGTCCATATCCAGTACTGCCCTTCAGTCCTCATCCAATATCCAGTACAAGCCAGTATATAATGCCCAACCTCAGTAAACGCTTATAATGGAGTTTCTTTTTTGTTCCTTTAGCTATTGTATGGTACGTGTTCCTTTAGCTATTGTATGGTACGTGTTCCTTTAGCTATTGTATGGTACGTGTTCCTTTATCTTTTGTCTGGTACGTGTTCCTATGTTACGTTTATTTATTGTCTAGTATGTGTTCTTTTATCTATTATTGTCTGACATGTGTTTCTTTATCTATTGTCTGGTACGTATTCCTTTATTTATTATATGATATGTGTTCCTTTATCTATTGTCTGGTACGTGTTTCTTTATCTATTGTCTAGTATGTGTTCCTTCATTTATTGTCTAGTACATGTTCTTTTATCTACTATCTAGTGGGTGTTCTATTGTCTCCTATGTGCTCTTTTATCTATTGTCTACTACATGTTCCATTATCTATTGTCTGGTACGTGTTCCTTTATCTATTGTCTGGTAGGTGTTCCTTTATTACATGTGTTTCCTTTATCTATTGTCTACTACATGTTCCTTTATCTATTGTCTGGTACGTGATTCTTTATCTATTGTCTGGTATGTGTTCCTTTATCTATTACATGTGTTCCTTTATCTATTGCCTAGTATATGTTCCTTTATTTATTGTCTACTACAAGTTCCTTTATCTATTGTCTGGTACGTGATTCTTTATCTATTGTCTGGTAGGTGTTCCTTTATCTATTACATGTGTTCCTTTATCTATTGCCTAGTATATGTTCCTTTATCTATCGTCTACTACATGTTCCTTATCTATTGTCTGGTACGTGATTCTTTATCTATTGTCTGGTAGGTGTTCCTTTAACTATAACATGTGTCCTTTATCTATTGTCTAGTAGGTGTTCCTTCATCTATTGTCTAGAATTTTCTTTATCTATTGTCTGGTACGTGTTTCTTTATCTATTGGCTGGTAGGTGTTCCTTTAACTATAACATGTGTCCTTTATCTATTGTCTAGTCGGTGTTACTTCATCTATTGTCTAGAATTTTCTTTATCTATTGTCTGGTACGTGTTCCTTTATCTAGTATCTACATATTCCTACATTGCATTTATTTATTGTCTGGTAGGTGTTCCTTTATCTATTGTCTTCTACATGTTCTTATGTTACGTTTATTTATTGTCTGCAATTTGTTCCTTTATCTATTGTCTACTACGTGTTCCTATGTTATGTTTATTTATTGTCTGGAATGTGTTCCTTTATCTGTTGTCTGCAATGTGTTCCTTTATCTAGTATCCACTATGTGTTCCTATGTTAGTTTATTTATTGTCTGGTACGTGTTTCTTTATCTATTGCCTAGTATGTGTTCCTTCATCTATTGTGTAGTATGTGTTCCTTTATCTATTGTGTAGTATGTGTTCTTTTATCTATTGTGTTGTGTGTGTTTCTTTATCTATTGTCTGGTATGTGTTCCTTCATTTATTGTCTAGTACGTGTTCCTTTATCTATTGTCTACTACGTGCTCCTACGTTACATTTATCTATTGTCTGCTATTTGTTCCTTTATCTATTGTCTATTACATGTTCCTATGTTACATTTATTTATTGTCTGGTTTGTGTTCCTTTACTATTGTCTACTACCCGTTTCTTATCTATTGTCTACCGTGTGTTCCTATGTTACGTTTATTGTCTGGTTTGTGTTCCTTTATCTATTGTCTACCTTTGAAGAACAATCTTTCTTCATGATCAATATACATCACCCCTATGAAGACCTTGACCTTTGAAGAGCAATCTTTGTTCATGATAAACACATATCACTGCTATGGAGACCTTGCCCTTTGAAGAATGATCTTTGTTCATGATCGACATACATTACTACTAATGCGACCTTGAACTTTTAGATATGAACTTGGTACATCATATGGACTGTGAATAAAAATACAATGCATACTGAAGATACCATCAACAAAATATTAAGTGATTTTGATAGACAATATATTTGTTGTATTTGGTAAAATAATTTTCTGACAAACAATTGTTATGCCAATAGGGATAAATTGTGCACCATTGCTTGAAGATTTGTTTCTTTATTCAAAAGAAATAGAATTTATAAAGCATCTTGTTAAATCTGAAGAGAAGACAGTCACAAAATCATTTAACTTGCACATTCAGATTTTTAAAAACAGACGATGTTCTATCGCTTAATAATCCCAAATTTGGAGAATATTTGAATGCCATTTATCCTGGAGAGCTGAAAATAAAAGATACGATTGATTCTTCATGATCTACTTCATATTTGTACTTATCACCTTAATTATGACACCCACGGAACTTTACACCTGGAACTATACGACAAACATAACGACTTTAAGTGTTTTTGTCAACTTTCCGTTTCTTTGCAGTAATAATACTGCTTCTCCTACTAAGGGGACTTTCTGCAACAAAGCAAGCTGTTTACAAAAAATTGTTGACTCAAATATATTTCAAGCCTAGTCTTATCAAAACTTTATGAATTTTATGGCCATCACACAATATTGTTAATAAGTATGAGGTCACTGTATCCAAACCTATTCTAGATATATTTAACTTCCCATAGTTCCACGTTCCTTTAATTCTCACATTTGTTTTCATATGTGGCGGATGTGGTTACTTAGACAGGAGGAGCTTACAAGTTCCCATGTTTAACTGAGTTTGCCAGTTTTTAGAGATGTGGTTACTTAGACAGGAGGAGCTTACAAGTTCCCATGTTTAACTGAGTTTGCCAGTTTTTAGAGATGTGGTTACTTAGACAGGAGGAGCGTTTGTCGGTTTTTAGAGATGTGGTTACTTAGACAGGAGGAGCTTACAAGTTCCCATGTTTAACTGAGTTTGCCGGTTTTTAGAGATGTGGTTACTTAGACAGGAGGAGCGTTTGTCGGTTTTTAGAGATGTGGTTACTTAGACAGGAGGAGCTTACAAGTTCCCATGTTTAACTGAGTTTGCCAGTTTTTAGAGATGTGGTTACTTAGACAGGAGGAGCGTTTGTCGGTTTTTAGAGATGTGGTTACTTAGACAGGAGGAGCTTACAAGTTCCCATGTTTAACTGAGTTTGCCAGTTTTTAGAGATGTGGTTACTTAGACAGGAGGAGCGTTTGTCGGTTTTTAGAGATGTGGTTACTTAGACAGGAGGAGCTTACAAGTTCCCATGTTTAACTGAGTTTGCCAGTTTTTAGAGATGTGGTTACTTAGACAGGAGGAGCTTACAAGTTCCCATGTTTAACTGAGTTTGCCGGTTTTTAGAGATGTGGCTACTTAGACAGGAGGAGCTTACAAGTTCCCATGTTTAACTGAGTTTGCCAGTTTTTAGAGATGTGGCTACTTAGACAGGAGGAGCTTAAAAGTTCCCATGTTTAACTGAGTTTGCCAGTTTTTAGAGATGTGGCTACTTAGACAGGAGGAGCTTAAAAGTTCCCATGTTTAACTGAGTTTGCCGGTTTTTAGAGATGTGGCTACTTAGACAGGAGGAGCTTACAAGTTCCCATGTTTAACTGAGTTTGCCGGTTTTTAGTGATGTGGTTACTTAGACAGGAGGAGCTTACAAGTTCCCATGTTTAACTGAGTTTGCCAGTTTTTAGAGATGTGGCTACTTAGACAGGAGGAGCTTACAAGTTCCCATGTTTAACTGAGTTTGCCAGTTTTTAGAGATGTGGTTACTTAGACAGGAGGAGCTTACAAGTTCCCATGTTTAACTGAGTTTGCCGGTTTTTAGAGATGTGGTTACTTAGACAGGAGGAGCTTACAAGTTCCCATGTTTAACTGAGTTTGCCAGTTTTTAGAGATGTGGTTACTTAGACAGGAGGAACTTACAAGTTCCAATGTTTAACTGAGTTTGCCAGTTTTTAGAGATGTGGTTACTTAGACAGGAGGAGCTTACAAGTTCCCATGTTTAACTGAGTTTGCCAGTTTTTAGAGATGTGGTTACTTAGACAGGAGGAACTTACAAGTTCCCATGTTAAACTGAGTTTGCCGGTTTTTAGAGATGTGGCTACTTAGACAGGAGGAGCTTACAAGTTCCCATGTTTAACTGAGTTTGCCAGTTTTTAGAGATGTGGCTACTTAGACAGGAGGAGCTTACAAGTTCCCATGTTTAACTGAGTTTGCCAGTTTTTAGAGATGTGGTTACTTAGACAGGAGGAGCTTACAAGTTCCCATGTTTAACTGAGTTTGCCAGTTTTTAGAGATGTGGCTACTTAGACAGGAGGAGCTTACAAGTTCCCATGTTTAACTGAGTTTGCCAGTTTTTAGAGATGTGGCTACTTAGACACGAGGAGCTTACAAGTTCCCATGTTTAACTGAGTTTGCCAGTGTTTTAGAGTTTTTACTTTGCTTTTCTTTTGGGATTGTAATTTAAACCTGGAGCAGCATGCTTGCATTTTGATTGTGATTTGGTCATGGACCAGTATGCTTGTGGTTTTGGGATTGTGATTTGGTCATCGACCAGTATGCTTGTGGTTTTGGGATTGTGATTTGGTCATCGACCAGTATGCTTGTGGTTTTGGGATTGTGATTTGGTCATCGACCAGTATGCTTGTGGTTTTGGGATTGTGATTTGGTCATGGACCAGTATGCTTGTGTTTTTGGGATTATGATTTGGACATGGACCAATATGTTTGTGTTTGATTTAAGACAACAACATACCTGACCCATCCCTGGACCAAGGGTATCATTTGCATATAATCTACTGAAATCCCTTCAGAAAGTTATGACCTATACACAACTTTCAAACATACATTTACAATGTCAAGATCCACTTAGTGATGATCAGTTTTATATTTTGGAAGACGATATTTTGGGGCATTAAGTTATATTGGCTTAAGGTTTAGAGAGATACCACACACTTTTGAACTGTTAAACTGTACATTGTTTAGAGTGTGTACAAAGTTTGGTTGGTAAAAACCTCAAATCAAGTTGTACTTATTGAAACAAAAAGCTATATAATAATTTTTGGGCTAAATTTAATCATTAAATTTTAGGCAACTTTTTTAGATGATGATGACAGTGTTGGCTGACCTCTCCATGTTATTATTTCATTTTGTTTTAACCAATATACAAATGATCATGTTATTATTTTATGTTGTCCTGGCCCAAGTTTCACAATCATTCACTCGACTGAGTGTACACTCAACTCAAATTAGGGAATATTTCAATGTCAATTTTTAAGACATTAAACAGTTAAAATTGAATATCTAATGTTATATTTAAATTGTTTAGTGTAGGTTTGTTGAACAAAACAAAAAATTGTCTCATAAAACTTAAAAAAAAATAAAAATAAAAATATTGATGAGAGAAAAATGGAAATATTTGAGTTGAGTGTACACTTAATTGAGTGAATGATTAGGCCTGTTCTATATTAGCATCAGATCTTAGAATAGGATGTATCAGTTTATAGTACAAACGTAAATGGTTGGATCTAGTAACAATGGCAACCATTATTATTTTTGTCCATTTCATGTCACTTATTAACTATTTGTAAGTTAAGTATTTCAGATGAGTTGTCCTTCTTTCCAAATTTTTTTAGAGAAACATAAGCTTACAATCCCTTGTTCAGGAAGCAGTACACAGTCGTAAATTGATACATGAAATTGGCCATGATTGGTCATAACATATTAAATGTCATGCACCCATATTTTAATTTGTATTGCAGAAACTATATGAATGTTGTTGTTCAGAAATATTTTTACACCATATTTATGACAATAATACATATCCACAGCATTTTGAAAAACAACATTTCCATAGCAACCACACAAAATTAAGATAGAATTTTGTGTTTTTCTCCAGATTCTTATTTCCTCCTCCATTTTTAGGTCTCCACCTAGGTATAGGTGAAATAATTATACAAGGAGCATAAAACACCATTTCACTTCCTGATGTAAGGGTAGGAGAGACTATGTGTTCTGTAGGAGTAAGGAACTACTGTAGTTTACAATATGTGTCAAATCTTGTGTTTTACCATAAAATCTGGATTCATTCTCAGCATGGTAAATAGAACATTGATATTTAAAATGAATGAATTTTATTTTTATTTAAAATTAACAATTAAAATTTCTATCATTCAGCCATGTCAAGGTCTTCCATAATTGAGGACTTTTTCAATTTTTTCTTTGGAACATCTGTAAATAAAAGACAACAGAAATAATCATTATCATTGTTTGTACAATAAGTGGGACAATTATCACAGCATACAAAATACATTACTGAAAAACATTAATATATGTTGTAGTAAGTTTTATGGTTAGGGATTATTGATTCAGGAAAAAACTGGAACTGGGAATTATTTTAATTAGGGATACACTTTACTGGGGATTCATTGCACAACTTGTGCTCAGAACTACTAGTAATTTTTCAAGGAACACATGGTGCTGATAATTTGTTATTTAGGTTATTATTTTGGTGCTGAGGATTCATTCTGCAGAAAACAACTTATGATCAATTATTTTGGACACAACTTGTGCTGAGTATTAATTATTTAAGACAAAACTAAATCTGAGTATTAATTATTTAGGACACAACTAAATCTGAGTATTAATTATTCAGGACATAAATAAATCTGAGTATTAATTATTTAGGACACAACTAAATCTGAGTATTAATCATTTAGGACACAACTAAATCTGAGTATTAATCATTTAGGACACAACTAAATCTGAGTATTAATCATTTAGGACACAACTAAATCTGAGTATTAATCATTTAGGACATAACTAAATCTGAGTATTAATCATTTTGGACACAACTTGTGCTGAGTATTAATTATTTAGGACACAACTAAATCTGAGTATTAATCATTTAGGACACAACTAAATCTGAGTATTAATTATTTAGGACAAAACTAAATCTGAGTATTAATTATTTAGGACACAACTAAATCTGAGTATTAATTATTTAGGACACAACTAAATCTGAGTATTAATCATTTTGGACACAACTTGTGCTGAGTATTAATTATTTAGGACACAACTAAATCTGAGTATTAATTATTTTGGACACAACTAAATCTGAGTATTAATTATTTAGGACACAACTAAATCTGAGTATTAATCATTTAGGACACAACTAAATCTGAGTATTAATCATTTAGGACACAACTAAATCTGAGTATTAATTATTTAGGACACAACTAAATCTGAGTATTAATCATTTTGGACACAACAAAATCTGAGTATTAATTATTTAGGACACAACTAAATCTGAGTATTAATCATTAAGGACACAACTAAATCTGAGTATTTATTATTTAGGACACAACTAAATCTGAGTATTAATAATTTTGGACACAACTAAATCTGAGTATTAATTATTCAGGACATAAATAAATCTGAGATCTGAGTATTAATTATTTAGGACACAACTAAATCTGAGTATTAATTATTTAGGACACAACTAAATCTGAGTATTAATCATTTTGGAGACAACTAAATCTGAGTATTAATTATTTGGGACACAACTAAATCTGAGTATTAATCATTAAGGACACAACTAAATCTGAGCATTAATTATTTAGGACACAACTAAATCTGAGTATTAATCATTTTGGACACAACTAAATCTGAGTATTTATCATTTTGGACATAACTAAATCTGAGATCTGAGTATTAATTATTTAGGACACAACTAAATCTGAGTATTAATTATTTAGGACATAAATAAATCTGAGTATTAAGTATTAATTATTTAGGACACAACTAAATCTGAGTATTAATTATTCAGGACATAAATAAATCTGAGTATTAATTATTCAGGACATAAATAAATCTGAGTATTAATTATTTAGGACACAACTGAATCTGAGTATTAATTATTTAGGACACAACTAAATCTGAGTATTAATTATTTAAGACACAACTAAATCTGCGTATTAATTATTCAGGACATAACTTGTTCTGGAGATTTATTTTTTATGGAACAACTTGTGCTGGGCATTAATCATTGAGAGACAACTTGTGCTGGGCATTAATTATTTAAAACTCAACTAGTGCTGGGCATTAATTATATACTAGTTGTGCACATTTATTAAGACAGAACTTGTGCTGGACAATAATTATTTAGGACACAACTTGTGCTGGGCATTAATCATTTAGACAAAACTTGTGCATGGCATTAATGTTTTAGGGAACAACTTGAGCTGGGCATTAATTATCAAGGACACAACTTGTAATTGGCATTAATTATTTAAGACACAACAAGTTATGCTAGGCATTAATTATATAGCACACAACCTGTGCTGGGCATTGGCTATTTAGGACACAACTAGTGCTGGGGATCCATTTTTTAGGGAACAACTTGTGCTAAGCAATAATTTTTCAGGACACAACTTGTGCTGGGCATTAATTGATTAGGACATATTTAGTGCTGGGCATTTTTTATTTAGGATACTCGCCATGCACGTTTATTAATTAAGACACAACTTGTGCTGAACATAAAGTATTCAGGACACAACTTGTGCTGGGCATTATTTATTTAGGACACTGGTCATGCACATTTATTAATGAAGACACAACTTGTGCTGGACATTTATTATTAAGGACACAACTTGTGCTGGGCATTAATTGTTAAGGACACAACTTGTGCTGGGCACTTATTATTTAGGACACAACTTTGACATTTAAACAGTGCAATGTCAATTATACATAACTTCTAGTATCGAACCATTTAAAACATATTTAATACCTTCATGATAATGTTTGGCGGTCTTTTTTCTAAGTTCATCTAAATCTTCTGTAGTCTGGGCCCATTCCAGAACCAATCTTCTCCCAAATAAATGTGTACTGTGGCAAAGTGCTTCAAATGCTCTCTATAAATCATAAACTAACAAAGTCAGCACATATAACTAACAAAGTCAGCACATATAACTAACAAAGACAGCTCATATAAACTAACAAAGTCAGCACATATAAAAATAACTAACAAAGTCAGCACATATAAACTAACAAAGTCAGCACATATAACTAACAAAGTCAGCACATATAAACTAACAAAGTCAGCACATATAAACTAACAAAGTCAGCACATATAAACTAACAAAGTCAGCACATATAAACTAACAAAGTCAGCACATATAACTAACAAAGTCAGCACATATAAACTAACAAAGTCAGCACATATAAACTAACAAAGTCAGCACATATAAACTAACAAAGTCAGAACATATAAACTAACAAAGTCAGCACATATAACTAACAAAGTCAGCACATATAAACTAACAAAGTCAGCACATATAAAAATAACCAACAAAGTCAGCACATATAAAAATAACTAACAAAGTCAGCACATATAAACTAACAAAGTCAGTACATATAAACTAACAAAGTCAGCACATATAAAAATAACAAACAAAGTCAGCACATATAAACTAACAAAGTCAGCACATATAAAAATAACTAACAAAGTCAGCACATATAACTAACAAAGTCAGCACATATAAAAATAACTAACAAAGTCAGCACATATAACTAACAAAGTCAGCACATATAAAAATAACTAACAAAGTCAGCACATATAAAAATAACTAACAAAGTCAGCACATATAAACTAACAAAGTCAGCACATATAACTAACAAAGTCAGCACATATAAAAATAACTAACAAAGTCAGCACATATAAACTAACAAAGTCAGCACATATAAACTAACAAAGTCAGCACATATAAACTAACAAAGTCAGTACATATAAACTAACAAAGTCAGCACATATAAAAATAACTAACAAAGTCAGCACATATAAAAAAACTAACAAAGTCAGCACATATAAACTAACAAAGTCAGCACATATAACTACCAAAGTCAACACATATAAACTAACAAAGTCAGCACATATAACTAACAAAGTCAGCACATATAAAAATAACTAACAAAGTCAGCACATATAAAAATAACTAACAAAGTCAGCACATATAAAAATAACTAACAAAGTCAGCACATACAAAAATAACTAACAAAGTCAGCACATATAAAAATAACTAACAAAGTCAGCACATATAAAAATAACTAACAAAGTCAGCACATATAAAAATAACTAACAAAGTCAGCACATATAAAAATAACTAACAAAGTCAGCACATATAAAAATAACTAACAAAGTCAGCACATATAAAAATAACAAAGTCAGCACATATAAAATAACTAACAAAGTCAGCACATATAAACTAACAAAGTCAGCACATATAAACTAACAAAGTCAGCACATATAAACTAACAAAGTCAGTACATATAAACTAACAAAGTCAGCACATATAAAAATAACTAACAAAGTCAGCACATATAAAGTAACAAAGTCAGCACATATAAAAATAACTAACAAAGTCAGCACATATAACTAACAAAGTCAGCACATATAAAAATAACTAACAAAGTCAGCACATATAACTAACAAAGTCAGCACATATAAAAATAACTAACAAAGTCAGCACATATAAAAATAACTAACAAAGTCAGCACATATAAACTAATAAAGTCAGCACATATAACTAACAAAGTCAGCACATATAAAAATAACTAACAAAGTCAGCACATATAAACTAACAAAGTCAGCACATATAAAAATAACTAACAAAGTCAGCACATATAAACTAACAAAGTCAGCACATATAACTAACAAAGTCATCACATATAAAAATAACTAACAAAGTCAGCACATATAAAAAAACTAACAAAGTCAGCACATATAAACTAACAAAGTCAGCACATATAACTACCAAAGTCAACACATATAAACTAACAAAGTCAGCACATATAAAAATAACTAACAAAGTCAGCACATATAAACTAACAAAGTCAGCACATATAACTAACAAAGTCAACACATATAAAAATAACTAACAAAGTCAGCACATATAAACTAACAAAGTCAGCACATATAAAAATAACTAACAAAGTCAGCACATATAAACTAACAAAGTCAGCACATATAACTAACAAAGTCATCACATATAAAAATAACTAACAAAGTCAGCACATATAAAAATAACTAACAAAGTCAGCACATATAAAAATAACTAACAAAGTCAGCACATATAAAAATAACTAACAAAGTCAGCACATATAAAAATAACTAACAAAGTCAGCACATATAAAAATAACTAACAAAGTCAGCACATATAAAAATAACTAACAAAGTCAGCACATATAAAAATAACAAAGTCAGCACATATAAAAATAACTAACAAAGTCAGCACATATAAACTAACAAAGTCAGCACATATAAACTAACAAAGTCAGCACATATAAACTAACAAAGTCAGTACATATAAACTAACAAAGTCAGCACATATAAAAATAACAAACAAAGTCAGCACATATAAACTAACAAAGTCAGCACATATAAAAATAACTAACAAAGTCAGCACATATAACTAACAAAGTCAGCACATATAAAAATAACTAACAAAGTCAGCACATATAAACTAACAAAGTCAGCACATATAAAAATAACTAACAAAGTCAGCACATATAAAAATAACTTACAAAGTCAGCACATATAAAAATAACTAACAAAGTCAGCACATATAAAAATAACTAACAAAGTCAGCACATACACTGTATAAACAAACAAAGTCAGCACATATAAACTAACAAAGTCAGCACATATAAAAATAACTAACAAAGTCAGCACATATAAACTAACAAAGTCAGCACATATAACTAACAAAGTCAGCACATATAAAAATAACAAACAAAGTCAGCATATATAAAAATAACCAACAAAGTCAGCACATATAACTAACAAAGTCAGCACATATAACTAACAAAGTCAGCACATATAACTAACAAAGTCAGCACATATAAAAGTAACTAACAAAGTCAGCACATATAAAAATAACTAACAAAGTCAGCACATATAACAAGAGGCCCAAAAGGGCCTGTGGAGCTCAACTGACAAAAATGGTTCTTGTGCCTTCATTTATATAAACTCGGTACAAGGACTTGAGCTGACGTTAAATGCTAAATATAAAAGCTGAAGGCCTTACAGTTTCAGAGAAGAATATTTTGAAATTTGACTTCCCATATAAGTATATGTAGATATATGTGCCCCTTGGTGGGACCAAAAATGGACCGGGGGCCACCATTTGTACAAACCTGGTAAAGGGACTTGAGCTAATGTTAAATGCCAAATATAAAAGCATTATGCCTTACAGTCTCAGAGAAAAAAATTTTTAAATTTGATTTCCAATATATACATATGCAGATATATGGACCCCTGGGGTGGGGCCAAAAATGGACCGAGGGCCACCATTTGTACAAACTTGGTAAAGGGGCTCAAGCTGATATTAACTGCCAAATATGAAAGCTTAAGGCTTCATGGTTTCAGAGAAGAAGATTTTCAAAGTTGATATCTCACTATAAGCCATATATGCATATGCAGATATATGGACCTCTGGGGTGGAGCCGAACATGGACCCAGGGCCACCATTTGTACAAACTTGGTAAAGGGGCTCAAGCTGATATTAACTGCCAAATATGAAAGCTTAAGGCTTCATGGTTTCAGAGAAGAAGATTTTCAAAGTTGATTTTCAATTATAAGCCATATATGCATATACAGATATATGGACCCCTGGGGTGGGGCCAAAAATAGACCGGGGGCCACCATTTGTACAAACTTGTTAAAGGGGCTCAAGCTGATATTAACTGCCAAATATGAAAGCTTAAGGCTTCATGGTTTTAGAGAAGAAGATTTTCAAAGTTGATTTTCAATTATAAGCCATATATGCATATGCAGATATATGGACCCCTGGGATTAGGCCAAAAATAGACCGGGGGCCACCATTTGTACAAACTTGGTAAAGGGGCTCAAGCTGATATTAACTGCCAAATATGAAAGCTTAAGGCTTCATGGTTTTAGAGAAGAAGATTTTCAAAGTTGATTTTCAATTATAAGCCATATATGCATATGCAGATATATGGACCCCTGAGGTGGGGCCAAAAATAGACCGGGGGCCACCACTTGTACAAACTTGTTAAAGGGGCTCAAGCTGATATTAACTGCCAAATATGAAAGCTTAAGGCTTCATGGTTTTAGAGAAGAAGATTTTCAAAGTTGATTTTCAATTATAAGCCATATATGCATATGCAGATATATGGACCCCTGGGGTAGGGCCAAAAATAGACCGGGGGCCCCCATTTGTACAAACTTGGTAAAGGGGCTCAAGCTGATATTAACTGCCAAATATGAAAGCTTAAGGCTTCATGGTTTCAGAGAAGAAGATTTTCAAAGTTGATATCTCATTATAAGCCTTATTTTCACTTTTTACGAAGTATGACAGAAAAACGTTAACAAGAGGCCCAAAAGGGCCTGTGGAGCTCAACTGACAAAAATGGTTCTTGTGCCTTCATTTATATAAACTCAGTACAGGGACTTGAGCTGACGTTAAATGCTAAATATAAAAGCTGTAGGCCTTACAGTTTCAGAGAAGAATATTTTTAAATTTGACTTCCCATATAAGTATATGTAGATATATGTGCCCTTTGGTGGGACCAAAAATGGCCCAGGGGCCTTTATTTGTACAAACCTGGTAAAGGGACTTGAGCTGATTATGAAAGCTTAAAGCCTTACAGTTTCAGAGAAGAAGATTTTTAAATTTGATTTCCCATATATGCATATGTAGATATATTGGCCCTTAGGGTGGGACCAAAAATGGCCCAGGGGCCACCATTTGTACAAACTTGGTAAAGGGACTTGAGCTGATGTTAAATGCCAAATATAAAAGCATTATGCCTTACAGTTTCAGAGAAGAAAATTTTTTAATTTGATTTCCAATATATATATATATGAATATGCAGATATATGGACCCCTGGGGTGGGGCCAAAAATGGACCGTAGGCCACCATTTGTACAAACTTGGTAAAGGGGCTCAAGCTGATATTAACTGCCAAATATGAAAGCTTAAGGCTTCATGGTTTTAGAGAAGAAGATTTTCAAAGTTAATATCTCATTATAAGCCATATATGCATATGCAGATATATGGACCCCTGGGGTGGGGCCAAAAATAGACCGGGGGCCACCATTTGTACAAACTTGGTAAAGGGGCTCAAGCTGATATTAACTGCCAAATATGAAAGCTTAAGGCTTCATGGTTTCAGAGAAGAAGATTTTCAAAGTTGATTTTCGATTATAAGCCATATATGCATATGCAGATATATGGACCCCTGTGGTGGGGCCAAAAATAGACCGGGGGCCACCATTTGTATAAACTTGGTAAAGGGGCTCAAGCTGATATTAACTGCCAAATATGAAAGCTTAAGGCTTCATGGTTTCAGAGAAGAAGATTTTCAAAGTTGATTTTCCATTTTAAGCCATATATGCATATGCAGATATATGGACCCCTGGGGTGGGGCCAAAAATAGACCGAGGGCTACCATTTGTATAAACTTGGTAAAAGGGGCTCAAGCTGATATTAACTGCCAAATATGAAAGTTTAAGGCTTCATGGTTTCAGAGAAGAAGATTTTCAAAGTTGATTTTCCATTATGAGCCATATATGCATATGCTGATATATGGACCCCTGGGGTGGGGCCAAAAATAAACCGGGGGCCACCATTTGTACAAACTTGGTAAAGGGGCTCAAGCTGATATTAACTGCCAAATATGAAAGCTTAAGGCTTCATGGTTTCAGAGAAGAAGATTTTCAAAGTTGATTTTCCATTATAAGCCATATATGCATATGCAGATATATGGACCCCTGGGGTGGGGCCAAAAATAGACCGGGGGCTACCTTTTGTACAAACTTGGTAAAGGGGCTCAAGCTGATATTAACTGCCAAATATGAAAGCTTAAGGCTTCATGGTTTTAGAGAAGAAGATTTTCAAAGTTGATATCTCATTATAAGCCATATATGCATATGCAGATATATGGACCCCTGGGGTGGGGCCAAAAATAGACCGGGGGCCACCATTTGTACAAACTTGGTAAAGGGGCTCAAGCTGATATTAACTGCCAAATATGAAAGCTTAAGGTTTCATGGTTTCAGAGAAGAAGATTTTCAAAGTTGATTTTCCATTATGAGCCTTATTTTCACTTTTTACGAAGTACGACAGAAAAACGCTAAAAACGCGTAACCTAGTTTTTGACAGAATTTCACGAAATGTACAACCTACATGTTTAAGGGTGTCTAGAAGCTAAATATCACATCAGATTTTGAAAATAACCTATGGTTTTAGAGAAGAAGCTTATTTTAGGTTTTTTACATTCTAGGTCGCTGTGACCTACTTTTGGTTGCCATGGAAACCAATTGTACAAATTTTCATCTACTCCTTCTAAGGATCATTCCTGCAAAGTTTTGCTAAAATTGGCCCAGTAGTTTCTGAGTTTTTGCTGTTAACGGACGGACGCACGCATGCACGCACGCACGCGCGCATCATGACATAAGCTCATCTGGCTTTAGCCAGTTGAGCTAAAAAACCATTATTTCACTCCTAATTTACTATATGAGGGATACAACACTCTACAACACTAGCCAGACAGCTAAGATTGGTGCAAACTAAAAACTATATGCCATAATGATGCTAGATATGAAATAATGTAACTATGATCTAAACTGAGTATGTGCAAATCTGAAAGCCAGTCAACTTGCTATAGTTTTAACCCCAAAAAAAAAAAATAATAAAAACAAGAGGCCCAATAGGGCCTGTGATGCTCAACTGGCTGCATATGTAAGACAATGTTTGTTTTTGATTGAAATGCTGTTTAACGTTCAACTCAAGAATATTTCACTTATATGGAGACTGTCAATTTTGGAAATGGTGGAGGACACTGGATTATAGGAGAAAACCACGACCAAGCAGCAAGTTAACTGACAAACTTTCAAAGATGAAGTGCTAGCCCACTTGGCATTAATGCACAATGTCAGGGGTGAAAGGTGCTGTGATTCGTACCATCGAATGTTTAAGACCACACAGCCACTGTGGCCCCTGTAAGACAATGTGATGTGGTTACCATAATTGGTTCATCAGCTTAAGATGGGAAATAAATTGAGCTTATGACCATTTTTGCTTCAATGAAGCCTACTTTGCAACACACACATGCAGGCATGCTTCACTATGCCATAAACTCAGCTGGGTTTAGCCAGTTGAGCTTAGAATGGATCCACAATGGCTATTTTATATATATATATCTAGTAACAACAGGCATCTTAGACTGGTTCAAACTTTTTTTAGGCCGATGTAGGAACCTTCCACAGGAAGTTTGGTTCCAATTCGCCCAGTGATTTTAGAGGAAAAGATTTTACTAAATATTACACCTAATTTGCATATTTCTTGAAAATTGGGTCAATAAAAATTTTCTCAGAAAAAAACATTATGTATTTTGAATCCCACACAGTATACTTTATATATTTAAAATTTGAGCTCAATTGGTGGAAAAAAAGATCAACAATGGTCTTTTTTTTTTCTTTCTATTTTTAGTTATGACAGCCATCTTGGATGTCAGGCCGGGTTGCCTGGTACCACCTTTAGTCAGGCTGACATTTGGACCTTCCACACAAAATTTCATTCCACTTGGCCCAGTTGTTTCAGAGGAGAAGATTTTCAAAGATTTCACTAAATATTACACCTTAAGCATAATTCTTGAAAATTGGGTCAACAAAAATGTTCTCATAAAAACCCTTTAAATATGTTGAATGCCCCACTATCTACTCTCTACATTTCAAATTTGAACAAAAACGGTTAAAAAATGACTCAGCAATGGCTGTTTATGTGTTTTTGCTATTTATAGTAACAGCGGCCATCTTGGATGTCTGGCGGGGTCGCCTGGTACAAACTTTGGTCCAACCCACCTAGGGACCTTCAACATTAAATTTGGTTCCAATTGGCCCAGTGGTTTCAGAGGAGAAGATTTTCAAAGAATTGATTAAATATTACACCTCATTTGCATAATTCGTAAAAATCAGGTCAACGAAAAATTTCTCATAAAAACCCGTTACATATGTTGAATGCCCCACTATCTGCTCTCTACATTTCAAATTTGAACAAAAACGGTTAAAAAATGACTCAGTAATGGCTATTTATGTGTTTTTGCTATTTATAGTAACAGCGGCCATCTTGGATGTCGGGCGGGGTCGCCTGGTACAAACTTTGGTCCACCCCACCTAGGGACCTTCCACACCAAATTTGGTTCCAATTGGCTCAGTGGTTTCAGAGGAGAAGATTTTCAAAGAATTGATTAAATATTACACCTCATTTGCATAATTCGTAAAAATCGGGTCAACAAAAAATTTCTCATAAAAACCCGTTACATATGTTGAATGCCCCGCTATCTACTCTCTACATTTCAAATTTGAACAAAAACGGTTAAAAAATGACTCAGCAATGGCTATTTATGTGTTTTTGCTATTTATAGTAACAGCGGCCATCTTGGATGTCGGGCGGGGTCGCCTGGTACAAACTTTGGTCTACCCCACCTAGGGACCTTCCACACCAAATTTGGTTCCAATTGGCCCAGTGTTTCAGAGGAGAAGATTTTCAAAGAATTGATTAAATATTACACCTCATTTGCATAATTCGTAAAAATCGGGTCAACGAAAAATTTCTCATAAAAACTCGTTACATATGTTGAATGCCCCGCTATCTACTCTCTACATTTCAAATTTGAACAAAAACGGTTAAAAAATGACTCAGCAATGGCTATTTATGTGTTTTTGCTATTTATAGTAACAGCGGCCATCTTGGATGTCGGGCGGGGTCGCCTGGTACAAACTTTGGTCTATCCCACCTAGGGACCTTCCACACCAAATTTGGTTCCAATTGGCTCAGTGGTTTCAGAGGAGAAGATTTTCAAAGAATTGATTAAATATTACACCTCATTTGCATAATTCGTAAAAATCGGGTCAACGAAAAATTTCTCATAAAAACCCGTTACATATGTTGAATGCCCCGCTATCTAGTCTCTACATTTCAAATTTGAACAAAAACGGTTAAAAAATGACTCAGTAATGGCTATTTATGTGTTTTTGCTATTTATAGTAACAGCGGCCATCTTGGATGTCGGGCGGGGTCGCCTGGTACAAACTTTGGTCTACCCCACCTAGGGACCTTCCACACCAAATTTGGTTCCAATTGGCCCAGTGGTTTCAGAGGAGAAGATTTTCAAAGAATTGATTAAATATTACACCTCATTTGCATAATTGGTAAAAATCGGGTCAACGAAAAATTTCTCATAAAAACCCGTTACATATGTTGAATGCCCCGCTATCTACTCTCTACATTTCAAATTTGAACAAAAACGGTTAAAAAATGACTCAGCAATGGCTATTTATGTGTTTTTGCTATTTATAGTAACAGCGGCCATCTTGGATGTCGGGCGGGGTCGCCTGGTACAAACTTTGGTCTACCCCACCTAGGGACCTTCCACACCAAATTTGGTTCCAATTGGCCCAGTGTTTCAGAGGAGAAGATTTTCAAAGAATTGATTAAATATTACACCTCATTTGCATAATTCGTAAAAATCGGGTCAACGAAAAATTTCTCATAAAAACTCGTTACATATGTTGAATGCCCCGCTATCTACTCTCTACATTTCAAATTTGAACAAAAACGGTTAAAAAATGACTCAGCAATGGCTATTTATGTGTTTTTGCTATTTATAGTAACAGCGGCCATCTTGGATGTCGGGCGGGGTCGCCTGGTACAAACTTTGGTCTATCCCACCTAGGGACCTTCCACACCAAATTTGGTTCCAATTGGCTCAGTGGTTTCAGAGGAGAAGATTTTCAAAGAATTGATTAAATATTACACCTCATTTGCATAATTCGTAAAAATCGGGTCAACGAAAAATTTCTCATAAAAACCCGTTACATATGTTGAATGCCCCGCTATCTAGTCTCTACATTTCAAATTTGAACAAAAACGGTTAAAAAATGACTCAGTAATGGCTATTTATGTGTTTTTGCTATTTATAGTAACAGCGGCCATCTTGGATGTCGGGCGGGGTCGCCTGGTACAAACTTTGGTCTACCCCACCTAGGGACCTTCCACACCAAATTTGGTTCCAATTGGCCCAGTGGTTTCAGAGGAGAAGATTTTCAAAGAATTGATTAAATATTACACCTCATTTGCATAATTGGTAAAAATCGGGTCAACGAAAAATTTCTCATAAAAACCCGTTACATATGTTGAATGCCCCGCTATCTACTCTCTACATTTCAAATTTGAACAAAAACGGTTAAAAAATGACTCAGCAATGGCTATTTATGTGTTTTTGCTATTTATAGTAACAGCGGCCATCTTGGATGTCGGGCGGGGTCGCCTGGTACAAACTTTGGTCTACCCTACCTAGGGACCTTCCACACCAAATTTGGTTCCAATTGGCCCAGTGGTTTCAGAGGAGAAGATTTTCAAAGAATTGATTAAATATTACACCTCATTTGCATAATTCGTAAAAATCGGGTCAACGAAAAATTTCTCATAAAAACCCGTTATATATGTTGAATGCCCCGCTATCTACTCTCTACATTTCAAATTTGAACAAAAACGGTTAAAAAATGACTCACTAATGGCTATTTATGTGTTTTTGCTATTTATAGTAACAGCTGCCATCTTGGATGTCGGGCGGGGTCGCCTGGTACAAACTTTGGTCTATCCCACCTAGGGACCTTCCACACCAAATTTGGTTCCAATTGCCCCAGTGGTTTCAGAGGAGAAGATTAAAGTTTACGCACGCACGCACGGACGCATGGACGCACGCAAAACCATGCCATAAGCTCAGCTGGCTATAGCCAGTTGAGCTAAAAACGCGTAACCTAGTTTTTGACAGAATTTCACGAAATGTATAACCTACATGTTTAAGGTGTCTAGAAGCTAAATATCACATCAGATTTTGAATATAACCTATGGTTTCAGAGAAGAAACTTATTTTAGGTTTTTTACATTCTAGGTCGCTGTGACCTACTTTTGGTTGCCATGGAAACCAATTGTACAAATTTTCATCTACTCCTTCTAGGGATCATTCCTGCAAAGTTTTGCTAAAATTGGCCCAGTAGTTTCTGAGTTTTTGCTGTTAACGGACTCACGCACGCATGCACGCATGCGCGCATCATTCCATAAGCTCATCTGGCTTTAGCCAGTTGAGCTAAAAATAACTTACAAAGTCAGCACATATAACTAACAAAGTCAGCACATATAAACTAACAAAGTCAGCACATATAAAAATAACTAACAAAGTCAGCACATATAAAAATAACTTACAAAGTCAGCACATATAAACTAACAAATTCAGCACATATAAAAATAACTAACAAAGTCAGCACATATAAACTAACAAAGTCAGCACATATAAAGTAACAAAGTCAGCACATATAAAAATAACTAATAAAGTCAGCACATATAAACTAACAAAGTCAGCACATATAACTAACAAAGTCAGCACAAATAAAAGTAACTAACAAGGTCAGCACATATAAAAATAACTAACAAAATCAGCTCATATAAACTAACAAATTCAGCACATATAAAAACAACTAACAAAGTCAGCACATATAAACTAACAAAGTCAGCACATATAAACTAACAAAGTCAGCCCATATAAACTAACAAAGTCAGCACATATGAAAATAACTAACAAAGTCAGCACATATAAAAATAACTAACAAAGTCAGCACATATAACTAACAAAGTCAGCACATACAAAAATAACTAACAAAGTCAGCACATATAAAGTAACAAAGTCAGCACATATAAAGTAACAAAGTCAGCACATAAAACTAACAAAGTCAGCACATATAAAAATAACTAACAAAGTCAGCACATATAAAAATAAATAACAAAGTCAGCACATATAAACTAACAAAGTCAGCACATATAAACTAACAAAGTCAGCACATATAAACTAACAAAGTCAGCACATATAAAAATAACCAACAAAGTCAGCACATATAAAAATAACTAACAAAGTCAGCACATATAAACTAACAAAGTCAGCACATACATGTATAAACTAACAAAGTCAGCACATATAAACTTCTTGAGTATATAAATTAAGCATGATTTGTTTTTAAACTTTCAAATTTACAAACTTTTAAAAACTAGAGAATCATTAATCATTAAATATATAGAAATAATGAGGTCTCTTGGTGGCCAAGAGAACTTTTGACTCACTGATCACACCCCTATGGATCACCTGGGGCCCTTGGTGGTTTAGTGACTAAAGCTCTGTCTCTCAAATCACAGCCTAATTGAGCAGCTTGGCTATTGGTGGCTAAGAGATCTAAGTATCTGATCCAAAGTTCATAACCCCACTCAACTTAAGCAGTACTCTCTTGAAAAGGTAAAATTCTGGGGGTAACCTTATGATTTTCTTATCAAGAGTTAAAATGCTCTGGGGTACCTTATGATGTGCTGTCTTCAAAATGTAAAAAGCTGTTATAATGCTTCTCATTAAGGAAGAAGTCTTGTATTGGCATTACTAACACTAGGATAGGATCTGTCTGTCTAATTATAAACATATAATTAGGCTTTATATAACCGTAATAACATTAAATGCCAAAAGCAAATAACACCTCCAAAACTTTGCCTCTGGGAACCAGGTTTGATCTTGTGACCTTGACCTTTGACCTATACACCATATGACTGTAATTGATCAATACAATTATAATTGTTGTTACCTTAGCATCCTGTTTGGTAAGAAAATCAACAAAACCAAAACCACGATGAGATCCCGTACCGCTTAGTTTCTTCGGAAGTCGAACAGATTTTAACTCTCCAAAAACTCTGAAAATAAAAATATACATATATTCAAACATGTACTGACCTGGTAACTAGGATAAAATTTTTTTTATTCAGTGATATCTATTTTAGTGACTACCTGTATTTTAAGATCACCTTTCTATAATATCTACATTTAAAGGTTTGTTTGATTTAAATAAACCCTGTATATAAAGTCCTTTTATTCCTATATATGACCTTTATATACAAGTTGGAGTGATATCCTGAATATTTCAAAATCAATATCTGATGTGAAGTTAAACTGGAAGTCAAAATGGAAGTCCAATATACTTCCAATTATCAATATTATACAGTAAACTGTAAGCATAACTATGTGTATATTAACAATATTTTGGAAATTATTGTAGTGGTTAAAATCTGGCTCTATTGTTTGATAAAGTTTTTTCAATCTGCTTGTTGGAGGAGGTTTTTCAATGCAATTAAAAATTTTCCTCTACCATTTTTAATTTGACCACCTCAATATCAGTGAAGAAATCCTGGAAATAAAGACTTCACTCCATTCCACTGTTTTTCAATCTAAAAAGACTTTTAAAATAAACATAAAAACTTACTTAAACAAATCAAAGATTTCTTTCCTGTGTGCCTCAAACGGAATGTTTCTAACCAGAATCTTTGTAGATATGTCTTGTAGTTTGGTTTTCTCTGGCTTCTTTGAAGATTTAGGTTGTCTGAAATATCAAACCAATCTATACTCAGTACACTAAGAATAGCCAATGTAAGTAAAACATTTCCTCATGTTGTATTTTCTCTGTAAAGATAAGTTTTTGTGATAACATGACGTCACCATGTTTTTGACTGTGATGTCATTTGTAGCTGAAAATAGAGACTTGGTCACAAGCAGTAAATATTTCAAGCAAAACAAATTGAAAAAAAAAAAACTGTGAACAGCATAATTAATATTGGAGAATAAAATCAATCACATGGGTATCAATAGGAAAAAATTAACACTGTATGATGTAATTCTCACATTAGAAACCAGAAACACCCTGTATTACTTACAATGTAGATCTATTGGATATCTTGAGTTCCAGCGTATGACCATCTAACACTGTATGTTGTAATTCTCTCATAGCTTTTTCTACACCACGTTTATTTTTGAATTCTACAAATCCATAACCCATTGACAAAAATTTACCTGAAAATATACAGACGGTCTATTGACTGATTGATTTATAGAAGTAAATGTATTTTTCACTGATTTATGGACATCTAGATATAACAGGTAAATTGTCATAAATTCTGACCTTTACAATGAACTCGGGGCCATGTGTAGGGAGAGTTTGTAAGTGTACCATGCCTACAATGACGTGGTGCACCAGTTGTTCTTATAGATCTTAACTAAAGAACAAATGACTTCCATTTCTAAGTGCCAAGTGCTTGGCTAAAGACACTACCTATTCTGAAAAGTTTTGGTTGAACTGCTAGGGTTCTAATCTTAACTTCCCACATACAGAGAAAGTATTTTACCAAACTGAGCTATCATAGCCGAGACACCAGACTTGGTATTTATCAAACTGAGCTATCATAGCCGAGACACAAGACTTGAGTATTATAAGTTATACAGGATTTTGGCAGGTTACACATGGTTAATATATGGTAGAATATTGTCTGTAGTTACCATGTTTGGCCTAATTTATTAAAATATCTGTGTTTTTATATCAAAATACCTGGATTTTTTGTATCAAAATACCTGTGTTTTTATATCAAAATACCTGGATTTTTTATGTCAAAATACCTGGATTTTTTATGTCAAAATACCTGGGTTTTTCATATCAAAATACCTGTGTTTTTCATATCAAAATACCTGGGGATTTTTTATATCAAAATACCTGGGTTTTTCATATCAAAATACCTGGATTTTTCATATCAAAATACCTGTGTTTTTATATCAAAATACATGTACCTGGGTTTTTACATCAAAATACCTGGGTTTTTTATATCAAAATACCTGGATTTTTTATATCAAAATACCTGTGGGTTTATATCAAAATACCTGGATTTTTTATATCTTTCTTTTTGGCAATTGTTGCTGATTTAACTTTTCCACATTGCTCAAATACCTAAATGTAAAGTTAAAAATACATAAATATTTAAAACTAAAAATTTAAATCTCGTTGAGCTCTGAAATAGTTTACTCCCTGAGAAATGCAAGCTACTTTGATTCCAGAGTGCTCAGGTTATTATTACCATATTTTTTATTTTTGTTTTGGAGAAGATAAACAAGTGACAGTGTGGACAATGGTCAAGAGAGATGGACTACTTTAGGTCCAAGATTTGTGGTTCATAAAATAGACCATGAAAGGTAAAGAATAAAAGATGCTGAGTTCATCTATACACCAACACTCCACAAACGCTGGTGAAGACAATTGGCGGTCAGCAAAGAAACCCCCCCCCCCACTTAATTATTTACAAGCTGACATTAAAGATTTTTTAATCAGATTTTGTCTGACTCTTTATGGAAAAAAAGACAATTTGGATATTTTTCAATCAGCTTTTTGAAGTCTGATTCAGTGTTTTTCACACTCGGCATTTGTGAAGGCCTGCTATACCATGAAAGGCAAGTGGAATGTGAAAAACAAAACATGTAGTAATATATGACATTAAAAATTACATATATCAGCAAGATGAGTAAGAATTACCTTTTTAAAATCTTCATCTAATGAATCAAAGTTAATATTTTTGACAAAAAGTGTACAACCATCTTCACTTCTTTCTTCTACATCACCTGGTTCTTCTTCATCCTGTAAAATATTTATTTTTTTTTTTTTTATTGAAATATATATATGTACTAGTATATACAGTAAAACTTGATGTAGGGACTATCTCCATTGAGTAATCACCTGTTGCAAGCATTCAGTTGGTCACTAACATTCTCACAACCTCTGTAGAGTGGTCAGCACACACTTCACAGATGGTTAATAAGAAAAACTACTTGTCTACCATGGCTGCTAAACACCATCCTTGGGTTTTTTATTTTTATTTTTTTGTTTTTTTTTTTTGTTTTTTTTTTTGTTTGTTTTTTTTTTTTTTGTTTTGTTTTGTTTTTGTTTTTTTTTTGTTGTTTTGTTTTTGGTATAACAGTCATAAAAAATCATTGAAGATATCATAAAACCAAAATGGAGTGATAAAAACTAATGAAAATAATAATAAATAATAAAAAATTATTTATTATCAAAATAATAAATAATAAAAAATTTATATAAACAACCAGCCGTTACTGGTACATGTATACTGTTTTACAATACTGTAGTTGTTACAATGGAAAGGAGAAATACCTATACCAAATGCAAAGTAAAGCAAGAGAAGAAACTAGCCATGTCAACAAAAGCTACTTCTTTGCCAACCCCCCTCCCCCTCCACCCCTCTCTCTCTCTCTCTCTCTCTCTCTCTCTCTCAACATGCACACACACAAGCAAATGGACTCATCAATTCTATACTTAACACTTTAAACATTGAATTTGATACAGGCACTCCCAGTTATACTTCAGAAATAAAGTATTTTTCCAATGTCTTTGTACAGGTATAAAAGACAATAGGTCAACTCAGACTGAAAAAAAGCCTTCAGCTTCAGAAAAACACTTTATTTCTTATATTTACTACATATCTAAACAAAATTTTGTTTTTGTAAAACATTTTTTGTAATTTTAAATTTACCTAACCTTTCCACATTTGTCAGAATAGATCTGCCTGTCGTTATGCATTGAAAAGTCCGTCACTGGGGTCCCGTGACAGACTGTGTTTCCAAAGCGGGTCTTGAACACTTTATGCAGAGAAAATGTTGGAGTTGTAAATATTGTCAAAACAAACATTGGAAGGGGTTGGGGAATCAGGTACTTCTTCAGTAATTCTTCCCAATATGCAATAACTAAATATGCAATAAACAAAAAATAACAATAACAACAATTATAGGAATGGTGATGGTGAAAGAAAATTAAATGATTTTACTTTTTCTTTCACATTTGCCTCTTCCTCCTTTTTGTCCTTTTCTGTTTCATTTTTCTCTGACTTTTTCATGAAGACATCAACAGGAGCCCATTCCAGGTATAATGGTACATGTTGAAACTAAAACAAAACAATATTAACATTATTTATACTCCTTAGTTATTTATATCAATAAAGTATTTTCAAGCTTTAGATACAATATTTGAAACCACATAAAATATTTAAACAGTACTCAAAATTTAAACTTCTCACACAGTTAGGTCATTTATCTCTTTGGAAGTAGAGTTGAGTTGAGTAATGGTGTTTAACATCCCAGTCAAGAATATTTCACTTATATCAAGACGTCGCCAGCTACAGGTGAAAGTGCAGAAATTTTGCTTGTGTGTTGCGCTGATGGCATTATACAGCAGGGTTCTTTATTGTCCCATGCCTGCCATCCGAAAGAACCATGACTTTTGTTTTGTAATGCCGAGTGCTTGGCGAAAGAACAGTCACTACCCACTTTCAAGTCTTGGGTCAGACCCGGCCGGGGTTTGAACCCACGACCTTCCACTTACAGAGCGAGCACTCTACCAACTGAGCTACCGCAGTGGCTCTAAGGAAGTAGTAATTTTAACTATATTGGTTAAGTCTTACAAATAATTGTCTACATAGTAGTATATACAGTCAAATCTCTGAACAACGGCCATATCTGTGATTATCAAATATGCTGTAAAGAATTTAGAATGTATCAGAGTTATGTTTCTTGTCCAAAAGTGAAGTGGCTAGTTTGTCGCATTCAAGGGATAATTCAACTCATGATAAATGCAATTAATTCAATAATTTTTTTCATATATTTCTTGATATTTCTAAATATCTGCTTCAGTGTTTTAAAAATAAATTTTGAGAAATCAAACAACACATCTAGTTTGTTGAAATGTTCAATTAAATATTGGAAATTGATTTTTTTAGTATTTTGTAAATACATGTAATAAGACCCAGGATTTCACCCTTTTAAAATTTGTCTTTATGGGTACACACAAAAACCCAAGAAATTCGACCCTGTCCCAACTTTAGAAAAACCCATCTTTTTGAAGACAAATCATACTCTTGTATTCATATTTCACAATAAAAATTCTTCATGAAATATAGTTTGTACATTGAGTCTTTATTAAAACTTTACTTTTAGATATTAAAGATATCCATTGATGCAAAATTACGAACATTTAAAGACATTTTTACACTATTAACGATTTTAAAATTGTACTTCTGGTTTGCCAGTAAGTTGTGTATACAAAAGCAGGACATCGTTGTTTTTATAAGATAGCAATTTTTAATAAAATGATGACTAAGTATTTGTTCAGAGCAAGTTTTTTCCCTATTTTACCAGCAGTAATCTTGAAAATGTTTGTTACATAGTTAAGGAATTAAACAAGTTCCTGTGGTGAATTTAAAATAAGTGAAAAGTTTGATCATGTAGCTACATAAAAAATATGTGAAAAAAACTTTATTACTGGTATGACAATTATTATCATCAGGTAAAGTTAATCAACACCTGTTAATTAATAGACACGTATGTACAATTGTACTAAGGACTTAGAATATCGACAGTCACGGTCACCTGTATAAATAGTCGGTCATGGTTAAGAGATTTGTGCAGTGATGCCTTAAGACATTTGTGTGATCTTACTGCCTATTGGCAGTGCCGTTATATGGTACAGAAAAAGTGTCAATTTTGTATGTACATTCCCGACATTTCATTGTCGGAGCTGGTACAGAATATGTCGTTATAAAGTGTAATAAAAACATAGCAACAGATTTGTTCTCATTAATTTTTTGCCTTAATCTGACAATGCTGTTATAAAGAGAGTTGACTGAACATGTAATACCGATTTATTTGACTAAGTGGTTTCAAAGAATAATGATTTAAAATTAAAAATAAAAATTTCTATAAATTTTTCTGTTCTATATTGATTGAGTTTGGTACATAAAAAATGTTGTAAGCTAATGGCCATGACAAATAGGGAAAATGTATTAAAAAAGTGTGATATATCTAGGCCTTCACAAATGCTGACTTTGGTGAAAAACGTTAATTCAAACTTCAAAAAGCCGATTGAAAAATACCCGTTTGATGTACCCTTTGTCGATGGCCGATTGACCTTACTGACGTTTGTGGAGCCGTGGATATATCTGTTACATATGGTAAATAAACATAAATCTTAAGTACATTACCTTAGAGTAAGCCAGAAGTTTAAATCCTTTTTTAGCTTCTGTGGGTTCTAGATATTCCACAATAGCAGTTATTCCTGAAGGAGGCATTACAACAAGACCAACAGAACCATGTTTTGTAAAAATGTTCCTAAGTTCTTCAACTTTAGTTCCCGCAGGTAAATTTTTGACTAAAATCACTGACTTACTTCTAGCTGCAGAAGGCTATAAGTAAAAATAAAATGCATTTTATTATTAGAAATACTGTAAAATCACAAATATTCATGGGGGATTAAATTTTGTTATTTTTGTGGGTTACTGAAAACCATCAAATTAAATGTCATTGAAAACTTAGAATTACCATTGCCCTCAATGGGATTTATTTTCAAAAAAACTCCATGAAAATTTCTACTAAAAGAAATTTTAAAGAGACAAATCATGAAATTTCAACCCACTGAATATTAATGATTCTACAGTACACTGTATCAGTAACTTTATTTCTTCCCTCCCAAATGGTTGTATTTTAATATACTGTTTTCCAAAGAACCATAGGAAACAGATAATACTGAGATTTCTCATTTTCAAAGAAGGATTTACTTCCATGCTTTTTGTTGGTATTGAGTAAACGATCTTACATTGTGTCCCCATCTTCTGGAGGAAAAAGGTAAAGGTTTGGAGCAAGTTTAATCTATCACTAAATGTAGTGTTAGAGAGGGAAATATCAACAAAAGTTCTGGCTCCACTTTCACAATCATTCACTCAACTGAGTGTACACTCAACTCAAATTAGTGCATATTTCAATTTTAATTTTTAAGACATTACACAGTTAAAACTGAATATCTAATGTTATATTAAAATTGTTTAGTGTAGGTTTGCTGAACAAAACAAAATATTGTCTCTTAAAATTTAAAATTTTCAAAATATTGATTTGAGAAAAATGCGAAAATTTAAGTCGAGTGTACACTCAATTGAGTGAATAATTGTGGAACTGGGGCCTGATATATTTAATTCAGAACAAGGCTTGCCAATTAAAGAAATTCTGGTTCAAAACAAAAACTAATACATGTATATGTTCTCAACTAGCGGTAATCAATACAACTCTGATTTCGTTGATAAAGCTTTGCAAGAAAAAAGATTATGTTGGCTATAAGGATAAGGGTAAAGATATCTTTTACAAATTATTTTATAAATTTGTCTAAAAGAAAGAAATCTTAAAATGTTATACGTGTGACATCTGTTTTTCTGAACAAAAAGAAACCTGAACTTCACTTTTTAACTTTTTTGGATTTTTCTAAGTCCCATACCTGACTAAAGCTATCAAGAGAGACTCCATTTTCTAATAGAAAATCCCTTGTCTCCGACACAAGCTGAGTTTCACCAAGTGCCATCCGAACTCCCAAACTTTGTTTACTTTCCTATAAAAGTTAAAAAAAAAAACTTAATAAAAACAATTATCCGACTGCTGTTCAGCAATCCAAATATCAAAGCAAGATATTTTTAAAACTTGTAAAAAATATACAGAACAATTTTTTATTCATACATTAACATGTGTTTTAAGAGAAGATCATAAAAATGAAGAATTACATCAATTATATATGTCAAATGTGCTAGTTTTAACACACACACACACACACACACACACACACACACACACACACACACACACACACACACAACTGCTTATTCAGTGAAAACCAAGTAGTTAGATCTCAAAAAATTTCTACAGCATTAACACATGTACCTAGAATTAAAAAATGTTTAACAAGTCAATTATTGTGTTCTTGTAATCATTTATGTTTGTGTTATAACAACATGTATACTTGACAGACAGACAGACAGACTGATAGACAAACAGTTAGACAGAGACAGACAGATAGACAAACAGTAAGACAGAGACAGACAGATAGACGAACAGTAAGACGGAGACAAACAGATGGACAAACAGTAAGACAGAGACAGACAGATAGACAAACAGTAAGACAGAGACAGACAGATGGACAAACAGTAAGACAGAGACAGACAGATGGACAAACAGTAAGACAGAGACAGACAGATGGACAAGCAGTAAGACAGAGACAGACAGATGGACAAACAGTAAGACAGAGACAGACAGATGGACAAACAGTAAGACGGAGACAGACAGATGGACAAACAGTAAGACTTAGACAGACAGATGGACAAACAGTAAGACAGAGACAGACAGATGGACAAACAGTAAGACGGAGACAGACAGATGGATAAACAGTAAGACAGAGACAGACAGATGGACAAACAGTAAGACAGAGACAGACAGATGGACAAACAGTAAGATGGAGACAGACAGATGGACAAACAGTAAGACGGAGACAGATAGATGGACAAACAGTAAGACGGAGACAGACAGATGGATAGACAGTAAGACAGTCAGACAGAGACAGACAGTTGTATAGACACATAAACAGACAGAGACAGACAGATGGAGACACATAAACAGACATACAAACAGACAGAGACAGACAGATGGAGACACATAAAGAGACAAACAGTCAGACAGAGACAGATAGATGGAGAGACAGATTGATGGAGAGACACATAAACAGACAAACAGTCAGGCAGAGACAGACAGATGGAGACACATAAACAAACAAACAGTCACAGAGACAGACAGATGGATACACACATAAATATACAAACAGTCAGACAGAGACAGAGAGATGGAAAGACACATAAACAGACAAACAGTCACAGAGACAGACAGATGGAGAACACATAGACCGACAAACAGTCAGACAGAGACAGACAAATGGAGAGACACAGATAGACAACAGTCAGAGAGACAGACAGATAGAGAGACACAGATAGAAGAACAGTCACAAAGACAGACAGAGAGATGGACACATAGACAGACAGAGACAGGCAGATGGAGAGACACAGACAGACAAACAGTCAGAGACAGACAGATGGAGAGACACATAGACACACAGATAGAAAGACACATAGACAGATGAACAGTCACAGAGACAGACAGATGGGGAGACACATAGACAGACAAACAGTCAGACAGAGACAGACAAATGGAGAGACACAGATAGACAACAGTCAGACAGAGACAGACACATGGAGAGAAATACAGAGGCAAACAGATGGATTGATGGATAGACAGAGACAAACAAAAAGACAGATAGACAGACACAGACATACAATCAGAGACAGACAGATAGATAGACAGACACAAACAGACAGACAGATGGACAGACACAGACAGGCAGACAGACACAGACAAACAATCAGAGACAGACAGATGGAGAGACAGACACAAACAGGCAGACAGACAGACAGATGGACAGACACAGACAAACAATCAGAGACAGACAGATGGAGAGACAGACACAAATAGATAGACAGATGGACAGACACAGACAAATAATCAGAGATAGACAGATGGAGAGACAGACACAATCAGGCAGAAGGATGGACAGACACAGACAAACAATCAGAGAGACAGACAGATGGAGAGACACAGACAAGCAGATAGACAGATAGACAAACAATCAGAGACAGACAGATGGAGAGACAGCCACAAATAGACAGACAGAAAGATGGACAGACACAGACAAACAATCAAACAGATGGAGAGATAAACACAGAGATACAGAGACACAGACAGATAGATCCAGATATACAATCAGAGACAGACAGATGGACAGACACAGACAAACAATCAAGAGACAGACAGATTGATAGACACAGAGAAACAATCAGAAGACAGACAGATTGATAGACACAGAGAAACAATCAGAGACAGACAGATTGATAGACACAGAGAAACAATCAGAGACACACAGATTGATAGACACAGAGAAACAATCAGAGACAGACAGATTGATAGACACAGAGAAACAATCAGAGACATATAGAGAGATAAACAGAGAAATGGAGAGACAGATGGATAGATACAGATAAACAATCATAGACAGGCAGATGGAGAGATAAACACATAGACACAGACAGACAGATTGATTGACAGACAGATGGATAGACAAAGGCAAACAATCAGAGACAGACAGATGGATAGATACAGATAACCAATCAGAGACAGACAGATGGAGAGATAAACAAATAGAAACTAAAAGACAGATAGATAGACAGACAGACAGATGGATAGGCACAGGCAAACAACCAGAGAGACAGACAGACAGTGATTTTAAAATCATCCCAAACTTTGTGGGTATAATTAGTGTCTGTGTCATTATGACATGAATAGCTGACAAATGGATGAAAGACAGATAAAAAGGTGATGCCTAATAGCCCCCTTTCCGGGGGATACTAAGTATCTGTTGCATTATGAGTGTATATCTTTACTTACAGCATCTAAAATTTGACTTTTACTTGTACTGTACTTCTCAGCCATTACATCGGCCACAGCATTAGCTCCTAGGAATAATGTATTCCAGTTATGTGCACTGAAATAAAATAAAATTTGTGTATTGATTGTAGATAAATAATTATAACTGAGTTATTGATGGTATCTTAAACAAAAAGTTATCATTCTTAAGAGGCCTAATGGGTTAACAACTATAAATTATTTTGACCAATGACCTTGACTGTATTATGAAGGCCATTTCAAGACAATGTCAAAACTGAAAACCCCATGTCATTATCTGTTTATTTATTCAAGTAATAAAATTTGAAACAATTTTACAAAGTTATCAAAATTAAAGGCAGCAATGTGTAAACAATTTTCTTTTCAAATTTCAGGAAAATGAACAACTGTATGCATAAGACCATCGAGAAGCCAAATATCACACCAGAATTTGCCTACATTCATTGGTTTCACAGAAAAAGATTTTTTCAAAAGATTTTTTTAACCTATGTGACCTCATAACCTTGACCTTTGACACCAAAAGCATTCCCAACCAAGATCTTGTTACAATATATCCACATGCAAAGTTATCTTAAAAAGTAACTGTTAAAATTATCATCAAGAAACCACCTTCACATTGCCTTCCACCCATGACCGTACGCCTGCCCATCTTCTGACATTTCTTCAATAACCTGCTTAAAATACCACATGTATGGTAAAGTTTTATCAAATATAACAACACTTACCTGGCAGCCATTGATTTCTGTTTAGTTTTCTTCAGATTTTTATATGAGGATCCTTCTGAAAAACAAAAATAATAATTAATGTATAGTCATAAATTGTATAATTGTCTACATAATCTCAGTATTTAGATCCATCCATCATCAGTGATTTCTAACTCCTTAATGTTGATAGACGGAGGAATAATCACTTTGTTCAAAGTTTATAAAAGATATTACATCTTAATTTTAATTCTATTGCTTTATAAACCAATTTTTTTAACAAAATATTTTATGGAACAAAAAAGTATCCCCTTGTTTACATACCTGCTGTTTCCATGTCCTCGTCAGCTCTGGATTTCCCAGGTAAAATATGTAACATCCGGCCCTTAAGTAAAATATAACATCAAATATTACACTAATTGTAGTCATTATCATGTGTTATAACTTGTTTGTCTGGAATAGCTATGGCAGTTATAGGAGAATTATTAATATATTTCAATAAATCAATGCTTTAATTTATAATAAAATAAAACTGACAATCAATCAGATTGCAATGATTTTTAAATTAAAAACTCTCTTGTCATATACAACGTCAGTCTATGTGATGTCACTTAACATAACAGCCATGTTGATGGACAATATTATGATGTTGCTAAGTTGACATGGCATAGCGTATTGTTTAGGAGAAATATTTGCCTTTCATGCTGCATAAAAATTATGGTTTGATAAAGTGGTTAGGATATATTACTGAAATAATGAAAAAAAAAAGATAAAAAATAAAAGATAAACTCTTGATGCAGGATTTAATCACAAAATTGGACAGTGCTTTGGTATCATGAATCAGTTTACTTTTAAAACTTACCATAAAAATGGTTCCATCCAGCTCAGAATATGCCTTTACTGCATGTTCTGGCATCATGTAGGTCACATGGGCAAATCCTTTAATTTTCTTGGTTTGTGAATCTACTGGAAGATTACACTCTGTCAAAGGACCTAAAGAAGAAAATATCAAAATGTATTTAATTTATATTGAAGTCCCAAGGCATGATTAAGATTCCTCTACTCATGACTAATGAGACCATAACAAATTGTGCCCCTCTAATCATATAAAGAATACATTGTAAAAGTAATTAATTACCATATTTTCCAAACAATGTTTCTAATTCTTCATCTGTTGCTGTATAAGCCAAATTTCTCACAAACAACCTTCCAGACTACAAAATAGAAATTAACATCATGGTTACCTAAGATTACGTATGATACTCGAAAACAAAAATTGTCATGGTAACATGACATACACTAGACTTGAAAACAGAAATTTCCATGGTTACATAAGATATGTATGATACTAGAAAATAGACAAAACATAAACAGACATAAACTTTAGATATTTACAAGACTACATAACACAATTATTACCATGGTAACTCGAGTTCATAAGAAATGTTAAATACAAATATACTGTCCCAGCATATGAACTTACATTTCACTGTCATATATAGTTGTAAACAAAATTTTAAAAAAGACATCAAGTAATACACATTTACATAGGTACTAAAAAGGTAATTGATCCATACTATTATGATATCAATTATTTCTGATGAATTTGTAGTAAATTTTAGATTTATAACATTCAGATTTGCCCCCCTTTGTTTCCCTTATTTTGAAATTTTTTAACAGTAAATCTTTGTACAAATATTTTATCAAACTTAAGATTGATAAATTTGATAAATTGATACAAGTGCTAATTAAAGCTGCATTAAGTTTTTCAATTTTCTGAATTTTTCTTGATTTTCTAAAAATATATTTTTAAAAAAATAGATACCTTCTAACCACGATCTGTGACATTCATTTTCTAAAATTTCATTTCTTTTAGCTGTAAATAAACAGAATCCTCAGACCGGTTGGTCAGTGATTTACGATGGTAATTATGAGCTTGGAGCATGTGCACGGATGTACGGAAAACCCTAGAATCGAAGGTGAAACATGACAGATTGCATTAATTGTCATTCATTAATATCCAGATGTATTTGAAATGATGTTATGTATCCCTTACTAAGTCACAAATGACAAATTCAACGAAATTCTGTGTTTAATTTATCATATTTCACCGTTTTGAACGTTGTGTTTAAATGACCCGGGTTTTGATGACGTAACCATGTTCTAATATTAGATCCCAAATGCTGCATTTCGCTGGTTAAATACTGTATTTTTTGGGGTTATTTTTAGCTTTTATCGTTGAACCAAATGTAACATTGTTCATCAGGAATATCATTAATTAGATTAGCACCATTTTAATTTTTTCTTTGGAAAACTTAATGCAGCTTTAAACTAAATCAAATGTTTTACTATATTTAGTTGTAGTAATTCCTTACCTCTGCTATGGTTTCATCTTCACCCTCGCCACCATTTTCCCTTTCCTGAAAAATAATACCAGAATATAAAGAATGAAGAGAAGTAATGATGTTTTACATCCCCTACAAGATTCTTTAACTTATACAGAGATGGTTATACAGGTATGGTAGAGGAAAACAGAGTACCAGTAGATGACCTCCTACCTGAGACAGAATAACATTCAAATCTAGGATGTAAAAAAGTTCTGTAATCTATAAGTTTGCACTTTTGACCTCTCATGACCTTCAAACCAATGTCACAGATAGCTTGTTTGTCTTTAACACATGTTCAATAAAAATCTAGGCTTAAATTCAAACTGGGTCCACTCTTCCAAAAAGCATGACAACTTTTAGACAAAAGGTTGAAATAAATTGTTACAGGAGTTGAATTCCTATATCTGATATATAACAAAACTTACACACCTTTGATTCCCATGGTCTTTGTGTTGTTGCTATAGAAACATCAATCTCTTCTTCCTGACATTTCTTCAGGAATATCCTTTTGCCATCTAAAATGAAATGTACAGTCATTTGAACATTATAAAAATTCAAACTTACTTTCTGTCTTATCTGAAAAACATCACATATATCACCAATCACCCAGTGTTAGTCACCCCTTTTTTTCATTTTATTTTTTGTTGAAAAATATAATGAAGGGAACAGCAACATTATAGGCAATGTACTAAAATAAATTTAGAATTTACTGCATCTTTAAATGAAATTAAATAAAAACTCTTTCTAACTCAATATTCTTAATTTAAATTACTGGTTCACAAATTCTGTTGAACCAAGTTGTGAATCACTAATTTGTTGAACCAAGTTCAGAGTTGCTAACTTGTTAAACCAAGTTCAGAATCACTATTTTGTTAAACCAAGTTCAGAATTGCTAATTTGTTAAACAATATTCAAAATTGCTAACTTGTTAAAGCGTGTTTTGAATCACTAATTTGTTGAACCAAGTTCAGAACTGCTAATTAATTAATCAAAGTTCAGAATTGCTAATTTGTATAACCAATCTCTGATTTGCTAATTTTTTAAACCAAGTTCAGATTTACTTATTTGTTAAACCATGCTCAGAATTGCTAATTTGTTAAACCAAGTTGTGAATTGCTAATTTGTTAAACCAAATTCAGAATTGCTAATATGTTAAACCAAGTTCAGATTTACTTATTTATTAAACCAAGTTCAAAATTGCTAACTTATAAAACCAAGTTCAAAATTGCTATTTTTTTAAAACAAGTTGTGAATCGCTTATTTGTTGAACCAAGTTCGAAATTGCTATTTTTTTAAACCAAGTTGTGAATCGCTTATTTGTTGAACCAAGTTCAGAATTGCTAATTTGTTAAACCAATTTCAGATTTACTTATTTATTAAACCAAGTTCAAAATTGCTAATTTATAAAACCAAGTTCAAAATTGCTATTTTTTTAAAACAAGTTGTGAATCGCTTATTTGTTGAACCAAGTTCAAAATTGCTATTTTTTTAAACCAAGTTGTGAATCGCTTATATGTTGAACCAAGTTCAGAATTGCTAATTTGTTAAACTGATTTCAGATTTACTTATTTATTAAACCAAGTTCAAAATTGCTAATTTTTTTACACCAAGTTGTAAATCGCTTATTTGTTAAACCAAGTTCAGTTTGCTAATTAGTGGAACTAAGTTTAAAATAATTAATTTGCTAATCCAAATTTAAAATTGCTAATTTATAAAACCAAGTTCAAAATTGCTATTTTCTTAAACCAAGTTGTGAATCGCTTATTTGTTGAACCAAGTTCAAAATTGCTATTTTTTTAAACCAAGTTGTGAATCGCTTATTTGTTGAACCAAGTTCAGAATTGCTAATTTGTTAAACCGATTTCAGATTTACTTATTTATTAAACCAAGTTCAAAATTGCTAATTTTTTTACACCAAGTTGTAAATCGCTTATTTGTGGAACCAAGTTCAGAATTGCTAATTTGTTGAACCAAGTTCAGAATTGCTAATTTGTTAAACTAAGTTCAGATTTACTTATTTGTCAAACCAAGTTCAAAATGCTTATTTGTTAAACTAAGTTCAGATTTACTTATTTGTTAAACCAAGTTCAGATTACTTATTTGTCAAACCAAGTTCAAAATGCTTATTTGTTAAACAAAGTTTAGATTTTTTTATTTGTTACATCAAGTTCAGATCCATTAATTTGTTAAACAGAATTATCACTTACTTATAAAGTTTTTATTTCTTCTCATAGCTTGATCCAGATCTGTGTCTGTATTAAAGTCCACATAGGCTATACCTGTATATAAAAATATACCAATTAACAACAGGTAACATATACCTGTATATAAGACATTACCTCTATATAAAATATACTAATTCACAACAGGTAACTTATACCTGTATATAAGACATTACCTGTATATAAAAATATATTAATTAACAACAGGTAACATACACCTGTGTAGAAAAATATACCAATTAACAACAGGAAACATATACCTGTATATAAGACATTACTTGTATATAAAATATACTAAATAACAACAGGTAACATATACCTGTATATAAGACATTACTTGTATATAAAATATACTAAATAACAACAGGTAACATATACCTGTATATTAGACATACCTGTATATAAAATATATTAATTAACAACAGGTAACATACAACTGTGTAGAAAAATATACCAATTAACAACAGGAAACGTATACCTGTGTAGAAAAATATACTAATTAACAACAGGTAACATATACCTGTGTAGAAAAAATACAAATTAACAACAGGTAACATATACCTGTATGTAAGACATTACCTGTATATAAAAATATACTAATTAACAACAGGTAACATATACATGTGTAGAAAATTTACTTATTAACAACAGGTAACATATACCTGTATAAAAGACATTACCTGTATATAAAAATATACCAATTAACAACAGGTAACATATACCTGTATAAAAGACATTACCTGTATATAAAAATATACCAATTAACACCTCTTTTGTTAAAATTTTTGTCAGGTAACATATACCTGTATATAAGATATACCTGAACTGTCACATTAACATTTTTGGCAGGGAAGATATACATGTATATAAGATATACCTGTACTATCACATTATCATTAATTGCCAGGTAACATACCTATATATAAGATATATCTGTACTATCACATTAACATTAATTGCCAGGTAAGATATACCTGTATATAAGATATACATGTACTATCACATTAACATTAATTGCCAGGTAAGATATACCTGTATATAAGATATACCTGTACTGTCACATTAACATTAATTGTCAGATAGCATATATCTGTATATAAGATATACCTGTACTATCACATTAACATTAATTGCCAGGTAACATATACCTGTATATAAGATATACCTGTACTATCACATTAACATTTATTGTCAGGTAACATATACCTGTATATAAGATATACCTGTACTATCACATTAACATTTATTGTCAGGTAACATATACCTGTATATAAGATATACCTGTACTGTCACATTAACATTTATTGTCAGGTAAGATATACCTGTATATAAGATATACCTGTACTATCACATTAACATTTATTGTCAGGTAAGATATACCTGTATATAAGATATACCTGTACTATCACATTAACATTAATTGTCAGGTAAGATATACCTGTATATAAGATATACCTGTACTATCACATTAACATTAATTGCCAGGTAAGATATACTTGTATATAAGATTTACCTGTACTTTTACATTAACATTAATTGTCAGGTAAGATATACCTGTATATAAGATATACCTGTACTGTCACATTAACATTAATTGCCAGGTAAGATATACTTGTATATAAGATTTACCTGTACTTTTACATTAACATTAATTGTCAGGTAAGATATACCTGTATATAAGATATACCTGTACTATCACATTAACATTAATTGCCAGGTAAGATATACTTGTATATAAGATTTACCTGTACTTTTACATTAACATTAATTGTCAGGTAAGATATACCTGTATATAAGATATACCTGTACTATCACATTAACATTAATTGTCAGGTAAGATATACTTGTATATAAGATTTACCTGTACTTTTACATTAACATTAATTGTCAGGTAAGATATACCTGTACTATCACATTAACATTACTTTCCTGAGAAGTTATCTTTTCAAAGAATTAAGTTAAGAATTTTCCTAATCATTTTCTATAATTTTTTTTTATTATTTATATTTTTCATCAATTTTTACAAAATATGTATAAGACAAGGACACCATTTACACACACACACATACATACACAAATTACAAGTATCGATACTTTACAGTGTTCCTGCATATTAAGAAAATTTATGAGTTAGATAAAAATAAATCAAGTTAATATATTGCATATACCAAACAAGTTTATAATCTTTTTTATGAAAGCGTTTCAAACTGATAAACTGTTTAGTAAGTGTAATTATATAATTAAGAATATGTTGATTTTTTCCAGAATTTCCCAAAATTGTGTCTTTTATCGTTACAGAATGTGTTATAGACGTATTTTTAGTAAGCCAATTTTCTAAGTTTTCCCACAGTTTTCGTGTTAGCTGACAATCATAAAACCGATGACATATGTCTTCTTCAAAATTTTCGCAAAATGTACAGTGAGAGTCCTGTTTTATTTTTAATGTCTTAAGAAATTAATCGTTCCGAAAATGCCATGAAGTATTCCAAAATTTAACCATTTTAATTCAGTATCTGTAATATTTTTGACCATATTTATATAGACTTTAAACCAGTTGTAGTCATTACGCATATAAAGTTCTTTTTCCCATTTTAGTTTGGATTTCGGTCTTATATATAGTGATTTCACAAAAATATCATAAATGTGCCTAGAACCTTTTGAATATTTGCAAATGTATTCTGTTTCTGTATTAAAAGTTTTTTTTTTCATGAACAATTTCGGAAATATTGTTGTGTGTAATGTAGCTCGTTTTAATCCTTCGAGTATTGTAAACAGTATTATTTTGGTCATTTTCGTATCTAATTCTTTGGAAGTCATAAGTTTGTTTTTTTCATTAAGTCAATCTCTTATTTTTGTTATCCCTCTGTCAAAAAAAGTTTTGTAAAAAATTGTTTTATCATCGATTTTTATTTTGGAATTATACCATAGATTTGATTCTAGAACTGAAAAATCTCCACAAAAAAAAAACGAGATTTTTAATTTAAATCAGCTAGACTAATTAAAACATCTTTCCAAATATGATTTTATAATCTTTTTGTTTTCTCTTGGCAATATTCATCTCCCAAAAGTTCAAATTTTGTAAATTCAGTTTTTGTTATTTCTCTGAAGATACTGTTTAAAGACAAATTGTTTTTAACATGAAGTCGCCTTAAACCATGTTAATTTCATTGACTTAATAAAAGTCTTTTAGTGTATCATCCTACACCCCCATAATTATAGTCTTGTATCATGGTTTTTCTGCTTATTCTGTCACAACTGCCATTCCATATGTATTTGTAAAATTGTGTTTCCAAATCTTTCAAAACATTATTATCTGGATTTGGTAAGACTGTTAGAATATGTGTTAATTTAGGTAGTAATAAGGTTTTAACGACAATTATTTTTCCAAGTGGTGTAAGTATTCTTCTTGACCAGGAATTAATATGGCATTTTATCTCGTTTATTTTTTTATTATTATTAAGCTCTCCAATTATATTGAGATCTGTTGAAAAGGTAATGCCCAATACTGTAAAGTTGTCTTTTGTCCATTCTAATCTTAAGTCCGGACACAGGACATCTTTCCTATTTATATTTGACCCTATCCATACAGCTTTTGTTTTGTCAATATTAGGCTTAAGGCCCGAATATTTTGAAAATTGGAACAGGAGATCCATAGAACTTTTAAGACTTTTTTCTGAACCATCTAGAAAGACACATGTATCATCTGCATATTGTAAAAGACATACTTGAACTTCACACCTATTTTTATTCCTTTTATATTCTTATTATGGCGAAACATATTTGCCATTATTTCAGCACAAAGTTTAAATAAATATGGGGAGATTGGGTCCCCTTGTCTACACCCTCTATATATGTTAAAAAATTGAGAAAAAAATCCATTTTGGATCACGCATAGTTGAGCATTTTTATATAAAATCTTTGTCCATTTTACAATATTTTGTCCAAAATTTAAAAAAATCATGGTTTTATTTATAAATCGCCACGAGACAGAGTCGAATGCTTTTTCAAAATCCACAAGTAATAAGGTCCCGGGGATTTTATTTTCCAAAGATAATTGTAAAACATCATAAATAATTCTGGTATTGTCCCCAATAAATCTGCCAGAGATAAACCCCCTTTGATTTTCATGAATAAGAAAGTCTAGAACCGATTTAATTCTATTAGCAATACAACTAGAGAGTAATTTATATGTTACATTTAGCAAGGATATTGGTCTCGAATTTTTCAAATAATTTCAGCAATTATCTCCTTTGGTAATATTGAAATTATTCCCCGTTTCTGAGTTAATGATAGTTCCCCTACGTCAAAGCTATAGTTAAAAGATCTTATCAAAAAGGGAGACAAATCATTCCAAAAAAATTTTAAAAATTCAGTGGTAAACCCATCTGGACCTGGAGATATTTTTCCACTTTTTCGGTCGAATAATCATGTCGCGTCTGCTAATTGACACCCACAGTTTACAAGAGTTAACCTCTCTTTGACATTACGTAGTTACGACACGGACGAAACAATTTTTAAAACTGCATCTAATGACCTACCGCAGGCAAAATATTCATTTTAACTTTTCTTTTATTTCTCCCGTTTACTCCCGTATACTCCCGTTTACTTTTTTATACCTACCCATTTTGAGGTTGAGAAAGGTCAAATGAATTGATATACAAATCAACATTTCCTTACTGCATGATAATGAATTTAAAGTCATAACAATCCCACCATCAGACATTCACGACAAATCCACCACCAGACATTTCAATTACGCTAACAGTTACAACAAATCCAACACCAGACAGTCACAACAAATCAACCACCAGGACATATCAAATAAGGTAACAGTCACAACAAACTCCACCACAAGAAATCAATACGTTAACAATCACAACAAATCAACCATCAGGACATCTCAAATACGCTAACAGTTACAACAAATCCACGACCAGACAATCACAACAAATCAGCCATCAGACATATCAAATACGCTAACAGTTACAACAATCCACGACCAGACAGTCACAACAAATCAAACCATCAGACATATCAAATACATTTACAGTTACAATAAATCCACCACCAATCAGTCACAACAAATCAACCATCAGACATATCAAATACGCTAACAGTTACAACAAATCCACCACCAATCAGTCACAACAAATCAACCATAGACATATCAAATACACTAACAGTTACAACAAATCCACCACCAATCAGTCACAACAAATCACCCATCAGACATATCAAATACACTAACATTACAACAAATCCACCACCAATCAGTCACAACAAATCAACCATCAGGACATATCAAATTACACTAACAGTTACAACCAATCCACCACCAGACAGTCACAACAACTCCACCACCAGACTTTCAATACAAATCCAACACCAGGACGTATCAAATACGCTAACAATCACAACGAATCCCAACACATGATAGTCACAATAAATCCACACCAAACATATCAAATACGCTAACAGTTACAACAAATCCACCACCAGACATTCACGACAAAACCACCACCAGACATATCAAATACGTTAACCAGTTACAACAAATCCACAACAAGACATTCACGACAAATCCACCACCAGACATATCAAATACGTTAACAATCACAATGAATCCAACACCAGAAATTCATAAACCAATTCACCACCAGACATATCAAATACGTTAAACAATCACAAAAATCAAAACACCAGAAAGTCACAATAAATTCACCACCAAAACATATCAAATACGTTAACAATCACAACAAATCCAACACCCGAACGTCATAATAAATCCACCACCAGACATATCAAATACGTTAACAATCACAACAAATCCAACACCAAAAAGTTATAATAAATCCACCACCAGACATATCAAATACGTTAACAATCACAACAAATCCAACACCAGAAAGTCACGATAAATATATCACTAGACATATTGAATACGTTAACAATCACAACAAATCCCCCACCAGACTTTCAATACAAATCCAACACCAGACGTATCAAATACGCTAACAATCACAACGAATCCAACACATGATAGTCACAAAATCCACCACCAAACATATCAATACGCTAACAGTTACAACAAATCCAACACCAGAAAGTCACGATAAATATATCACTAGACATATTGAATACGTTAATAATCACAACAAATCCAACACCAGACATATCAAATCCGCTTCCTGTCGTATTAATTGAACGACCAGTCATAACAAATCCACTACAAGTCACAAAAAAAAATCCATGAAGAGTCACAACAGATTTTTCTCTCTATGAAATGAATGCACTTGTAATTTTATTTCAAGGTAGAGTTGTACTAATCATTTATTTCTATATTTGGTAGAGTTGTACTAATTATTTATTTCTATTTCTCATTCTTCCTTTTTTATAATCACTGGAAATATTCTTTAAAGAAAACAGATGACAACTAACCGGAAATTCCGCGCGAGATATTTCCAGACCATCGTAACATCAGAGCACGAGGCGATAGTGAAAACTTATCTTAATGCAGACTGGTTAGAACTAGTACGCTACGAAAGTGACAATTTATAACAGATAATCCCCCCGTGCATGTCACTGCCAGGCCGCCATAACAATCTACACACTCCAGAATTAGACACTCCACTGCGCATGGCAAATTCAAACGATTGTTAGCTTGATAATAAATCGGTCGCCCACGTGATAAACTGTATTGATTGAGTTGATTTCACGAGATAACACGCAGCTGTCTTATCAGTGTCCATCACACATTAATTTGCTGCAGGTTAAACAACTTCTTTTAAAGTTTTTGCAAAAGGTAAGATTTTAGCAATTTGGTTTTTTTTAACACTAAAGCGTTTGATTATGATGGTGAAATACAAAATGGAATCAAATTCAAAAAAAATTGGCCTAAATATAAAAATTTAGGAAAAATACACCAGAATAGATATTTTAAATATCGAATATGTAACGAATGTGTCGTGGTATTGCAATTTTTCAGTTAAGAATAAACTTTTGGTAAAATACAGGTGTTGAAAAAATATGCCGTAACAAAATAAAGTATGGAACGATCGATCTTAAATGCGTTTACCTACAAAACCACATTTAACCAGGAACCACCCCAAGTTCAAGTTCAAGTTTTTATTCACTCAAAAAACCACCGGAGGTGGTACGTGAGGTATTATTTCTACATGAATATTTACAAATGCTGCATGTCAAGTTAACATATTTACATCATACAAATAGCCAACACACATATATATAAATAACATTAGCTATATATGCATAAAATAATAATAATAATTATAACAATAATTGTACAAAATATACTAGTCGTGTGATGCGAAGTGACAATCATAATATTCTATTTGGTAATAAATCAGTTTATAACAGTTATAGTTATACACACTTATATAGCTATATATGGATACTAAGAATGGCTACTGATATGCTTTTGAGCCTTCCCAGATAAACTTGCACAAATTAGACATTAGATTATAATTTTTACTTTTAAACAAAAATGCATTTTTAGAGTATTTGGATTTTTAAAAAACTGTTTTGGTATATATATTTGCCTTATGTTATGGAACTTGCTACATTCAAATAAAAAGTGAAATTCGTCTCCAATATTATTTTTGCAAAATAGACAATTTCTTTCATTTCTTTCGACCTTATGCCATCGTCCAACCTCAATGGGTAACTTGTGATTACAGGTTCGAAATTTGGCCATTAAAATTCTGTAATATTCTGGTAAAAAAACTAAATAATCTTCAAAACCAAATTCTGTTTTAATAATTCTATACGTCGTAGCTTTGTTTGATGCATCAATTTGTGAATACCACTGTTGTATGTATTGGTCTTTGAACTTTTGTTCAACAGTTTTAATTAACCATATACCATTTACATTAAAACCTTGACCCTGCCAAATATTACATAAACCCAAATTGTTTAAAATAGACTGAATTTTACATAACCATGGAATATTTTTATTTTCACTCATTAAATACACAAGTTTATACATAATAAATGAGAGTTTGTTGTCTTCAGATTGTACTAATCTTATCCAAAATGAAATCATTCTCTTATAAATATATACATACATAGGATATCGACCTAACTCACCATACACCATATAATTGGGAGTAGATTTCTTTAATTTCAACATCTTTTTACAAAAATGTAAATGATTTTTTTCGCATAAACCTAAGTTTTCGAAACCCCAAATTTCACTACCATATGTTAACATTGGAACAATCATCTGATTAAACATTTTAAGTTGACATTCAACCGATAAATGCAATTTATAAATCTTTTTATACAAACAAAATAAGGCTTTTGATGCTTTCTCTAAAAGATATTTTCTAGTTTTCATAAATGAACCATTGTAATTAAATATAATCCCAAGATAGCAGTATTGATCAGTGCATTCTAGAATATCTTCAGAAAATCTTATCTTTGGGGTTGATTTTAATTTTCGTTTACTAAATACCATAACTTTGGTTTTATTTATATTAACCTTCAACTTCCAGTAATCACAATAATACTTAAAACTGTCAATAGCTTTCTGCAAGCTTTCAATACTTTCTAACATAATGACTGTGTCATCGGCATAAAGTAAGATAAAAAGTTTTTGGAATATCAAAAGTTTATCAGACAATACTTGTGAAATTGATTCAATTCCTTCAACATTCTGGGATATTAAAAATTCCTCTAGATCATTTAAAAAAATTGAAAATAAGAAGGGGGGCAGGTTTTCCCCTTGTCGTACACCTATGTTACATAAAAAATAGATTTGTCTTCACCATTAACCACACATGATTTAATTGACTGGTACATATTGTAAATAATTCTAAAACATTTGCCATTAATTTTATATTTCTTTAGTTTAAACCATAATCCCTGTCTCCATACAGTGTCAAAAGCCTTTTTAAAGTCAACAAATACACAGAAAAGTTTTTTATTGAGTGTAAATAATAGTTCTACTATACAATGTAGTATAAAAATATTATCAGTAGTTGAGTGAGATTTACGAAAGCCGGCTTGGCTATTTGTTATAATGTCTTCTTTTTCTGCAAATTTTTTTAAACGGGTATTTAAGATAGAAGTAAATAACTTCCCCAAACAGCTTAAAATAGTTATTGGCCTATAATTATCTGGATTTAGCCTATCGCCTTTATTTTTGTATATTGGTTTTACAATTCCAACCAACCAGGATTCAGGCACATGACCACTCTCAAAAATGATATTAAAAAGTAACAAATATATTGGGAGCATAATTCCTAAAGACACTTTGATATATTCATTTAAAACCTGGTCCTCACCACATGCCTTTTCATTTTTCAAATTTTTTACAGAGCTAACAATTTCTTTTTCAGTGATATGGCCATTGATGTCAACTGTTTCTGATTCATCACAAGTAAACAACCCAGGATTATCTACCACACAATCTTCTACCTGGTTAAGATTTTTAAAATACTCATAAAATACATCAATATCAATAGTGTTAGGCTTATTTACATCTCTGGTACTATCATTAATTATTTTCCAGTATTCTTTGGGATTATTACTTCGTAAATTTTTCAGTTTGTTTTCCATGTGATGCTTATAGATACAATGATTTTTTACAAGTCTTCTTATAAATTTTACTTGCATTGCAAAAATTGCGCTTACTTATTTCATTCTTATATCTTAGATTTGCTTGCTTTGCTTTATGGAAAAGTTTTCTTTTCTCTCTACATTCAGCATTGAACCAAGGTTTGTTGACCTTTCTATTTTTAGAACGACAAGTATAGCCAAAAGATTTTTTAGCAGAAGATAAAAATATATTAGAAATTTTGGAAACAGTTGAATCAATGATTAGTTCTGCATTACTTAGATCAGTATTCTTAACTTGGACTAGTTCATTAACAACATATAACACATCTTCATGACATATGTTCTGTACAAAAACTTCAGATTTTTACAGAGCCATTTTCTAGGAACAAAAATGTTTTCTCGACATTCGTATTTATCAGAAGTATTATAATCTTCATTACATTCTAGGGTTAAAGAAATAGGCGAATGTATATCTGAAAGCAATTTACAAAAATCTAGTACACAAAAAATCTACAATTATAGAAAATATGCCAGGTGAGCAAATGACATAATCAATAAGACTAACGCCCTTTGAAGTGACCTTACCAATACCTTTGTCCTGGCCAACTCTACCGTTTACAATATACATGTTACCGTTTTTACATAGCTCGATAAATCTATAGCCATAACAGTTAGGTTTACCTGAGTCATTTGTCGCACGTTCTAACTGTATACCTAGACTAATTAGTGTATTCGTGCTAGCTAGATAGTCGTTTAAATCCGGGTTCAGACCAGTAAGTTCGTCCAATCTTTGGTCAGTTTCAACATAATCTTTTAACTTACCACATCTTGAGTTAAAGTCGCCGAGTAGACAAATATTTGGGCAAAGATAAGAAATTCTAATAATTTCATTTTCTAGATCTGAAAAGCAATTAGCATCTGAATATTCAGAATCTACAGGGGGAATATATATTGCCCCAAATACAATATCATCTTTAAATATACCATTCACTTTTAACCACAAAACTAAGTTACTTTTCGATTCAGTTTCAGAACAATATTTAATTATGTTATCTCGTACAAATATACCTATGCCCCCGGATCTACTCTGTCTTCTGATTTTGGAGAATAATTTGTACCCCTTTAAGTTTATATCGTCTAGTTCTGTAAGTTTTGTTTCCGTTACCACGACAAAGTCATATTTATTAATAAATTCACAAAATTCAGGTATAAGCAGTTTAGACCTTAAACCACAAACATTTATTGCACCAGTTTTAATGTAATTGTTTATAACACTATCGTCATTTTTAGTATCTGTCTTTACGTTTTTTGTTCCACCTCCTGCGTGTCCCTATTCCATCTGTCCTTCCTCTTCAACGATGCTATCGTTGTTATCTTGTTCACTGTCTTGATGTTTGCTGTTGGTGTTGTTCCCCTGAGTTTCCGTAGTTTGTATGTCCGACTCGTATTCTCCTCCTGTGCTGTCGCTACGTACCCGTTGTCTTTTTCGAACACGCTCACTATATGTATTTCTAGATCTGAATCGATCATGTATATTCCTTCTATCTGGGACAAAGGAGATTGTGTGTTCGTCTTCAGCGACTGCAATTTCACCAGATATGTTATCTTTGAACTCTGGATCTACATACAACTTCCCATTTATATATAGTTTGTCTACATTTAAATATGCTCGGTTATTCATTTCTCTGGCTTTCCTAAGCACTGGAAACAATTCTTTTCTTCTAAGATCAACTTCTCTCGGGAACTGTTCACTGATTCTATAAGTTGTTCCTTTTAAACGATTTGCATTTTTCTTTACTAAATCTCTTTGTTTGTACTTGCTAAATTTTGCAACAATGTTACGAGGTCTATTATACCCTGATTTGCCAAAGCGATGTACACGCTCAAATTCTATGTCCTCGGTGATACCTAAGGATGATGAAATGAAGTTTTTTAACACAGACTCCGTATTTTTCCTGTCCGTTTTCTGTGTCCCGGTTTTCCGTTATTCCTGTAAACACCAGGTTATCACGCATTGATCGTGTTTGTACTTCTAAGACTTTTTCTTTTAGATAATTGTTCTCACTATCTAGTGCCTTAACTGATTCTTTAAGAGTCTCATGTTCTTTCCTATCTATTATAAGTCTTTTAACCTGTGTTTTGAGTGATCTTATCTCTTTCTCAGATTCCTCCGTTGCTTTTTTAACTGCACTGTACATTTCATTTGTTTGTTTCACAGATTTTTCTATCGTTTCAATGCTGTTAGTAGAACAATTCATAGCCTGTTCTAAAGTGCTTACCCTTTGTGTTACCGTGTTAAGTGATTGTTCTATTACATCTAGTTTACCGAGTTTGATCTCAATATTACCGAGTCTGGACTGAATGTCTCTCATACAGGCTCCTAGATCATATCTGACTTGATAAGGTACATTTGGCTGATTGTAGGGATCTAGCAATGGTTGCTGCTGGTTGTAAGTTTGATCTTGATTGACAGCCATATCTCTATATAGTAATGTATGTGCTTGTGTTACACGATCACTTGTATTATCGTTCATTATTATAAGTTAATAACTGTCATATTATGATTACATATATTATCCAAATGAATCACACAGTGTAGAGTTTAGAGTTTAGATAGTTTACCTGTATTACACCTTTATGATATATAACTGTTACGAGCTTATGGTATAGCAACATACCAATGTGAGTAGTTTTTACTAAGTCGAACAAAGAAAATTACAAATTTCCAGTTTATAAGCCAAATATTGCATATATGAACTTCTTACTTTACACATACCATCTGTAGCATCTTCATACTGCACGTGTCCATTCTTGTACTTTTCTATGCAACTTTTCGGGGAAAAACATTTATGTTTTACAAAACACTTCCTTTTGTACGTCTAAACATCTTGACATGCGCACACAAAACCCCCACCCTATAAAAACTTTAAACCCTTGTCAACACTACGGCAATGTTTTTGTATTTACAATTAAACTTCAAAGCTTTTTTTTTTTTTCAAAATATATAACGAATGTTATCATATAGATATAACTATCAGACTTGGATCTCTTCTTGTTGACAATTTATCAGACAAGATCTGCAACACATGACACTGGTCTGGGTAGAAAATGATAATAATAAGAAAACAAAATGTATCATTCAATATATTTGTGAACAGCTCTTGTCTGTAGTTCCAGACCAGATGTAGATGTCTTGTCTGTAGTTCCAGACCAGATGTAGATGTCTTGTCTGTAGTTCCAGACCAGATGTAGATGTCTTGTCTGTAGTTCCAGACCAGATGTAGATGTCTTGTCTGTAGTTCCAGACCAGATGTAGATGTCTTGTCTGTAATTCCAGACCAGATGTAGATGTCTTGTCTGTAATTCCAGACCAGATGTAGATGTCTTGTCTGTAGTTCCAGACCAGATGTAGATGTCTTGTCTGTAGTTCCAGACCAGATGTAGATGTCTTGTCTGTAGTTCCAGACCAGATGTAGATGTCTTGTCTGTAGTTCCAGACCAGATGTAGATGTCTTGTCTGTAATTCCAGACCAGATGTAGATGTCTTGTCTGTAATTCCAGACCAGATGTAGATGTCTTGTCTGTAGTTCCAGACCAGATGTAGATGTCTTGTCTGTAGTTCCAGACCAGATGTAGATGTCTTGTCTGTAGTTCCAGACCAGATGTAGATGTCTTGTCTGTAGTTCCAGACCAGATGTAGATGTCTTGTCTGTAGTTCCAGACCAGATGCAGATGTCTTGTCTGTAGTTCCAGACCAGATGTAGATGTCTTGTCAGTAGTTCCAGACCTGATGTAGATGTCTTGTCTGTAGTTCCAGACCAGATGTAGATGTCTTGTCTGTAGTTCCAGACCAGATGTAGATGTCTTGTCTGTAGTTCCAGACCTGATGTAGATGTCTTGTCTGTAGTTCCAGACCAGATGTAGATGTCTTGTCTGTAGTTCCAGACCTGATGTAGATGTCTTGTCTGTAGTTCCAGACCTGATGTAGATGTCTTGTCTGTAGTTCCAGACCAGATGTAGATGTCTTGTCTGTAATTCCAGACCAGATGTAGATGTCTTGTCTGTAGTTCCAGACCAGATGTAGATGTCTTGTCTGTAATTCCAGACCAGATGTAGATGTCTTGTCTGTAGTTCCAGACCAGATGTAGATGTCTTGTCTGTAGTTCCAGACCAGATGTAGATGTCTTGTCTGTAGTTCCAGACCAGATGTAGATGTCTTGTCTGTAGTTCCAGACCAGATGTAGATGTCTTGTCTGTAATTCCAGACCAGATGTAGATGTCTTGTCTGTAGTTCCAGACCAGATGTAGATGTCTTGTCTGTAGTTCCAGACCAGATGTAGATGTCTTGTCTGTAGTTCCAGACCAGATGTAGATGTCTTGTCTGTAATTCCAGACCAGATGTAGATGTCTTGTCTGTAATTCCAGACCAGATGTAGATGTCTTGTCTGTAATTCCAGACCAGATGTAGATGTCTTGTCTGTAATTCCAGACCTGATGTAGATGTCTTGTCTGTAGTTCCAGACCAGATGTAGATGTCTTGTCTGTAATTCCAGACCAGATGTAGATGTCTTGTCTGTAATTCCAGACCAGATGTAGATGTCTTGTCTGTAATTCCAGACCTGATGTAGATGTCTTGTCTGTAGTTCCAGACCAGATGTAGATGTCTTGTCAGTAGTTCCAGACCAGATGTAGATGTCTTGTCTGTAGTTCCAGACCTGATGTAGATGTCTTGTCTGTAGTTCCAGACCTGATGTAGATGTCTTGTCTGTAGTTCCAGACCAGATGTCGATGTCTTGTCTGTAGTTCCAGACCTGATGTAGATGTCTTGTCTGTAGTTCCAGACCTGATGTAGATGTCTTGTCTGTAGTTCCAGACCAGATGTAGATGTCTTGTCTGTAGTTCCAGACCAGATGTAGATGTCTTGTCTGTAGTTCCAGACCTGATGTAGATGTCTGTCTGTAGTTCCAGACCAGATGTAGATGTCTGTCTGTAATTCCAGACCAGATGTAGATGTCTGTCTGTAGTTCCAGACCAGATGTAGATGTCTGTCTGTAATTCCAGACCAGATGTAGATGTCTTGTCTGTAGTTCCAGACCTGATGTAGATGTCTTGTCTGTAGTTCCAGACCTGATGTAGATGTCTGTCTGTAGTTCCAGACCAGATGTAGATGTCTTGTCTGTAATTCCAGACCAGATGTAGATGTCTTGTCTGTAGTTCCAGACCTGATGTAGATGTCTTGTCTGTAGTTCCAGACCTGATGTAGATGTCTTGTCTGTAGTTCCAGACCAGATGTAGATGTCTTGTCTGTAGTTCCAGACCAGATGTAGATGTCTTGTCTGTAGTTCCAGACCTGATGTAGATGTCTTGTCTGTAGTTCCAGACCAGATGTAGATGTCTTGTCTGTAGTTCCAGACCTGATGTAGATGTCTGTCTGTAGTTCCAGACCTGATGTAGATGTCTGTCTGTAGTTCCAGACCAGATGTAGATGTCTGTCTGTAATTCCAGACCAGATGTAGATGTCTTGTCTGTAGTTCCAGACCTGATGTAGATGTCTGTCTGTAGTTCCAGACCAGATGTAGATGTCTTGTCTGTAGTTCCAGACCAGATGTAGATGTCTTGTCTGTAGTTCCAGACCAGATGTAGATGTCTTGTCTGTAGTTCCAGACCAGATGTAGATGTCTTGTCTGTAGTTCCAGACCAGATGTAGATGTCTTGTCTGTAGTTCCAGACCTGATGTAGATGTCTTGTCAGTAGTTCCAGACCAGATGTAGATGTCTTGTCTGTAGTTCCAGACCAGATGTAGATGTCTTGTCTGTAGTTCCAGACCAGATGTAGATGTCTTGTCTGTAGTTCCAGACCAGATGTAGATGTCTTGTCTGTAGTTCCAGACCTGATGTAGATGTCTTGTCTGTAGTTCCAGACCAGATGTAGATGTCTTGTCTGTAGTTCCAGACCAGATGTAGATGTCTTGTCTGTAGTTCCAGACCAGATGTAGATGTCTTGTCTGTAGTTCCAGACCTGATGTAGATGTCTGTCTGTAGTTCCAGACCAGATGTAGATGTCTTGTCTGTAGTTCCAGACCAGATGTAGATGTCTTGTCTGTAGTTCCAGACCAGATGTAGATGTCTTGTCAGTAGTTCCAGACCTGATGTAGATGTCTTGTCAGTAGTTCCAGACCAGATGCAGATGTCTTGTCTGTAGTTCCAGACCAGATGTAGATGTCTTGTCTGTAGTTCCAGACCTGATGTAGATGTCTTGTCTGTAATTCCAGACCAGATGTAGATGTCTTGTCTGTAGTTCCAGACCAGATGTAGATGTCTTGTCTGTAGTTCCAGACCAGATGTAGATGTCTTGTCTGTAGTTCCAGACCTGATGTAGATGTCTTGTCTGTAATTCCAGACCAGATGTAGATGTCTTGTCTGTAGTTCCAGACCAGATGTAGATGTCTTGTCTGTAGTTCCAGACCAGATGCAGATGTCTTGTCTGTAGTTCCAGACCTGATGTAGATGTCTTGTCTGTAGTTCCAGACCTGATGTAGATGTCTGTCTGTAGTTCCAGACCAGATGTAGATGTCTTGTCTGTAGTTCCAGACCTGATGTAGATGTCTGTCTGTAGTTCCAGACCAGATGTAGATGTCTTGTCTGTAGTTCCAGACCAGATGTAGATGTCTTGTCTGTAGTTCCAGACCAGATGTAGATGTCTTGTCAGTAGTTCCAGACCTGATGTAGATGTCTTGTCAGTAGTTCCAGACCAGATGTAGATGTCTTGTCTGTAGTTCCAGACCTGATGTAGATGTCTTGTCTGTAGTTCCAGACCAGATGTAGATGTCTTGTCTGTAGTTCCAGACCTGATGTAGATGTCTTGTCTGTAGTTCCAGACCAGATGTAGATGTCTTGTCTGTAGTTCCAGACCAGATGTAGATGTCTTGTCTGTAGTTCCAGACCAGATGTAGATGTCTTGTCTGTAGTTCCAGACCTGATGTAGATGTCTGTCTGTAGTTCCAGACCAGATGTAGATGTCTTGTCTGTAGTTCCAGACCAGATGTAGATGTCTTGTCTGTAGTTCCAGACCAGATGTAGATGTCTTGTCTGTAGTTCCAGACCAGATGTAGATGTCTTGTCAGTAGTTCCAGACCTGATGTAGATGTCTTGTCAGTAGTTCCAGACCAGATGTAGATGTCTTGTCTGTAGTTCCAGACCAGATGTAGATGTCTTGTCTGTAGTTCCAGACCTGATGTAGATGTCTTGTCTGTAGTTCCAGACCAGATGTAGATGTCTTGTCTGTAGTTCCAGACCAGATGTAGATGTCTTGTCTGTAGTTCCAGACCTGATGTAGATGTCTTGTCTGTAGTTCCAGACCAGATGTAGATGTCTTGTCAGTAGTTCCAGACCAGATGTAAATGTCTTGTCAGTAGTTCCAGACCAGATGTAGATGTCTTGTCTGTAGTTCCAGACCAGATGTAGATGTCTTGTCTGTAGTTCCAGACCAGATGTAGATGTCTTGTCTGTAGTTCCAGACCAGATGTAGATGTCTTGTCTGTAATTCCAGACAAGATGTAGATGTCTTGATATATCATTTTAATATCGGTTGGTGTGTTTAATGTTGTTTAACGCCGAATCAACAATTATTTTAGCTATTCGTGGCAATATAGGTTTATTTTCTTATCTTGAGTTCGCGTGGTGCTTGAATATGCCAGTGTTTCTAACCCGCTTTGTACTAGTGCGCATTTATTGGGACATTTACAGTGCTAGTTTCTATCGTCTGCAATGTCGCAGACAAACATTGATGGACTCTCGTTCCATTATAGTGGCACTGGGCCAACCAGTAAAGGCATTTAACAAAGAAAACAACGCGATCGGTCGGGATCGACCTAATAGTGGTCTGTAGAAAATAGAACTTGTTGGTTTTTTTTTTTTTTTTTTTTTTTTTTTTTTTTTTTTTTTTTTTTTTTTTTTTTTTGTAATGATTTTATTGAGGATGAAGAACATGTTATTTTATCTTGTCCACTGTATTACGATTTTAGGCAAACACTATTTTTAAAGGCTTTAGAATGTTGTGATGGTTTTATGATTTTATCCAATGAACAAAAAATGAAAATTTTATTCTCCGATCCAGAATTAGTATTTGTATTGTGCCAAAACCTGTGCCAAAATTTTAGATTTAAGAAAATATTTTTTATATAAATAATTGTGTATATTTTACTTTTCATGTAAGTAATTATGTAAATATATTATTATGATCGTCTCTCATAACTCTATTAAGAGTGGCTTTTAAATTTATTTCTTATGTTTTAAGTATGATGTGTATTCATTTGTGTTCTAAAAGGTGAGACGTTAATAAAATATTGAATTGAATTTAATTGAATTGAATTGGAAATGCGCCTTAAGTTTGAAGGCTAACGCCTTAGAAACTAAACCACCGCGAGACCAATGTTATGTGAGAACCTAAATAAAGCATTCTAGCGAATACTTTAATAATATGAAGAACTAAGTAACGAATTGAACTTGTTTAATGATGGCAAACGTGTATGGCGATATGTTGGACATTCTAGTGGTCTTGAATCATTTTAATATTAATTTACAATATGTATCTTTAAATGTCATGTACATGATTTGTAGCAACATTTTCAAAGACAAGAAGTGTTGTAAAAGAAAAAAATAACAAAAAAGGTTTTTTTCTAGAAAAGACAGAATTGAAACAAAGATAAAATACTTATACATAAAAAGGTTATACAATGAAGTGGATTTAAACCTATGTTCTTCGAGTACTTCCGGGGCCTTGTTGACCGAGTGGTCTAAAGCACATGTGTATGAATCACGGCTTCATTCACCATCCAGAATTGAATCACAACTTCATTCACCATCTACAATTGAATCACAACTTCATTCATCATCTACAATTAGATCCTACTCATGTACATCCTTGCATGAAAAAGTTTGTCATTTACTTTGACAAATGTTGGTAGTTTTTCTCCGGGCACTCCGGTTTCCTCCACCATTCAAGAATTGACCGCCTCAAAATAAGTGAATGAATCTTGAATTGGTTGTAAAACATCATTATTCTACTTTACTTCAATCTACTCTTCAGGTTATAAAGCGATCTCGCTACGAAATGTAATATACATGAGAAAACAAAAAAGTATTTTCAGTTGGCAGTTAAAAATTTATTAAATTTTCATAATTCGACCTTTTTATCATCAATAGGACTTCTTTTTTGAAAAAACGTAAATGTTGCATTTTTTTTTTATTATATATATATATATTTTTTTTTTTTTTTTTTTTTTTTTTTTTTTTTTTTTTTTTTTTTTTTTTTTTTTTTTTTTTTGGTTATCTTGTTTCAACGCATGTCATATCAACAGTTCTTACCTATTTAAGACGAGAACAAGGTGATTAATTCTAGGAATTATAATAATAAAAAATTCCTGTGAATGTGTGTGATAGCCGAGTGTAAATTATAGCACTTACTCAAGTATAATTAGAAATAATTTACACTCAGTTTTACCAAATTTTCTCAAAAACTAGATGAAAATGAGAAACAGAAATTTGGCTATATATATACTAAGAGCTGGCCTAATATATCATGATGGTTTGAGTTTTGTATCATTTCCGACTTTGCCTCTGTACAGTGTAAATTTTACTAAAAATGCTCACACTGAAAACAATCTAAGTTTTTAACTCCACCGTAAATCACAAGCTCCACCTCTTTTACAATGAGTTGTTTTCAAAGTTTAAAAAGTGTCACGGGTGATTGACTAAATGACTGGACAACAGACAGTTTAGGCCAAGGGAAAATAAATGTCTGTATATATGTTTAGAGAGAGAGGAAAAAATCAACAGTTGCCAAGCAAATGCAAAATCCAATTCAATTCATTTATTCCGTAAGCATACACTTATAGGTTACATAATACTTTTAGAATACAATGTATGGCGGTACATCATAATACATAACAGTGTATGACATATAGCGAAAAATACAGTAAAACAAAATAAATTTAAACAAGGCACTAATAAACGGAAAAATTAAGAAAGTTGTGTACATATGTGGATGGACCATGAACAGTAGATAATTGTCCCTTCTGTGTGTAGCTTTTTTTTAAAATATGTCAAAATTTCGTAGCTGACGAATATTCTGTACACCCATCAGTTGGATAAGTTTGAAAGTGGAGGGTTTTGTCCAGTAATAGCGTTTGAAATACACTTGACGCAAGTCTGAATAAAGAGGACAGAAGAGAATAAAGTGAAACTCGTCCTCAATTTGACCAGTGTTACACCTAGAACACAGTCTGATCTCTCGTGAGACATTATAGTAGCGTCCTGTTTCTATACAGAGACGATGTGCAGAACACCTGTATCTCGCAATAAAATTTATAATTGTTCTTGGAAGTGATTTTTGTAAATAAAATTGAAGGCAGAAATTGTCTGTCAAATATTTGTATATATAACACTTGGATGATTTTTGAAAAAAAAGAAAACATTTCTTGTAAAAATAAATCTTTAAGACGACTTTTGACCTCTGACAGAAAAACATTATGATCGGCAACATATTGTCTATCCCATACATAAGACAAACCAATTTTGTCGAAAAATACCTTAACTTTTGTTGCCCAATTTTCATATTTGTTACAATTTACAACCATGTCTTTATAAATCTGTTGCAGTATACAATTATCTGTAGTGAGAAGATTTAACCAATATTTAACAACTGTAACATTTGTTTTTATATAGAGTGGTAAACGACCCAGCTCATTGTACACAATAAAATTAGTTGTTTTGTTATTTACACCAAGTGCCTGTTTACAAAAGTGCATATGCATTTTTTCCAAGTCCGTAGATTTACACAAACCCCCATAACAGTCAAAGAGAGACAATTCTGTTTCTACGTTTAGGCACAAACCTTTCATTGAATTTTTAAGACCAAAAATAGTTTTATAACCTTGATTGTACAAATGTTTCATAGTAACACTGAACTTGCCATTATAATAAAAAAGCAATCCTAAATAATTAAACCTATCGACAATTTCAATTTTTTGCTTCTCAAAATGCCATTTTTCACAAGCCTTCAGACCACCCCTATTTCTAAAAACCATTATTTTTGTTTTTGAAGTATTAACCGTAAGAGACCATAGATTACAATAACTAGCCAAATAGTCTAGTTTCTTTTGAAGTCCAGAGATGGTATCTGAAAAAATTACCGTGTCATCTGCGTACATCAACAAGTAAATTTGTAGCTGGCCTAATTCTAATGCCTCGCATCCTGCCATCGAAAGATGATTCTCAAAGTCGTTTATATACATTGAAAATAAAAAAGGTGATAATGGTTCCCCCTGTAAAAGTCCAATAGATACACTGAAATCGTCACTTAAAGATGTTCCACATCTTACACAAGCTTTAAATTCTGTATACAGACTCTGAATCAGTTTCAGAATTTTGCCAGAGATACCATGTCTCAACAATTTTTGCCATAATTTAATTCTATCCACGTGATCAAAGGCCTTCTTATAATCTACGAAACAACAATAAAGCCTCTTCTTAGAGTGTATAGTCTTATTTATTATACCATGCAGCGCAAAAATTGCGTCCCGCGTTCCACTCCCTGGCTTGAATCCCATTTGAGCATCAGTAATTATATTAAAGTTTTTGCTCCAGTTTAACAATCTAATATTTAATCCAGTTGTAAATATCTTAGCAAAATTGCTGCTTAATGAGAGCCCCTGTAGTTATTAGGGTCACTCTTATTGCCGTTCTTATGAATAGGTGATATAATTGCTCTGGCCCATTCTTGTGGAAAGTTACCGAAGTCCAGAATTTTATTGAATAATTGCACAATAATTGGTGATAGCAAGTCCTTAAATTTCAGAAAATATTCATTCAGTAGACCATCAGGTCCTGGGCTTCTGTCAGTTTTAAGTCTTTTTAAAATATTTTTAATTTCGAGTTCATCAAACGGCTTATTGAGTTCAGGAAAGTTTTCACATGGTGGATCCATAGAAGAATAAGTATCTGAACCAACATTTTCATTATTTCCCGCCATGTCAATGTTTGTGCTTAGTAAGTTTTTGAAATGTGTAAAAAGGTCATTAATATTTATTTCCTCGTCAACAGCTGTTTTGCGTTTACGAAACCTCCGATGAAAATCCTTTGGATTCGTTTTTCGAAGATATGACAATCTGTTTCCTTCAGCAAGTTGATTTTGTAGTTTTTTACGGTTTGCAGTACGTTTGTAAACTTGTTTGACAGAACATAGAATTTCGCGATTACCTGCACTTTTATTTTTATTAAATCTGTCCAATGCTATTAAGTACTCTTTCCGGGCCTTCTTACAGTCCTCGTCAAACCATGTTTTGTTCAGTTCATTTATTTTATTATGTTTAATAACGGTAATATAAGCAATGTTTCTGCATTCCAATGTTACACGCAAAATCAATTGCAATTAATTTTTTTAAAAAAACTGACCTGCATTTAGTACATAAGAATAGAAGCATATAACTTTTTGAATTTATTGCTATTACAAAAGCAGTAACCAAGTAATCAAGAATAAATTACATGTATAAGGTTGTGTTTGTAACAAACTTATATAAAATATAGTGGAAATGTCTCAATAACAATGATAATTTAAATTATAGAATGAATATATTTTATACTAAGATAGCAGTATAATTATTGTCAATCACCATTTAAAAGTGTCTTTTTTGTTGATAATAAAAATAAGTCACAGTGACCTATTTTATTGTTCTGCTAGGATCTTTCCAAAGATGTACCTGTACAAAATTTCACTCTTATTTGTTGAAAATCACTTGAAAGTGACTAGGCAATGCAATTTGGCCACTGAGTTTCATTTTTTACATGTACAAAATAACATGTACATGAATTTTCTAATATCTCAAAAGTTTTTTTAGTTTAATACACATAACTTCTGGAAGCATTATGGTAGAATAACAATAAAACAGAACTTTGATAGTTTTGGCCTTAATCTAGATGATTTGCCTTTTTGCATAGTAAACAGGTTACATGAATGAAAAAGGTCACGACATATACTTATGCTTTATATGGAAAAAAGGTGGAGTTAATAGACTTAGCCTATCTACCACCATTGCAAAATTTGCTAAATTTTTCACAGTAAAGATGCATAACTGCAAATTATATATTATGGAAGTCTTAAGTAAAAATTAGGCCAAGTGATTGTAAATGTATTTTATCAAGAAAATAAAAAATATTGTCAGTAGTTCTTTTTTACAGACAGATAACTGAGTGCAAAGTATTTCTGATTATACTTTAGGTTTACTTTTTTTGAGAGGCTAGTTCTCAGCATTATACTGCCTAAAAGCATATAGCTTCACCGGTCACATTAACCTGACACAGGGTGAACCAATCGAAACTCGGTAATTCCAAGCGGGAGGCGAAGAAGTCGGTGAAAACCGAGTCCGTGAAACCTATCATGTAAAACAGTTTAATTCGCTCAGAGTATAAGATTTTTAATACAATAATTTATAACTTTATTTTTTCAATAAAATCAAAAAATATATATTAAACAGTAACATTTTTCGGACACGATTTTTTATAAAGTACATATGTAATATCAATACATGTATTTAATAGATAAATCTATTTATCTGTCAATTGTATATTAAATTAATGAAAAATAAAAAGTATAATTGGTACATAATTTCGTGTCATATGTGTTGATAGATTGGTCAATGATACATGGTTATCAAATGATATCAAAATGTTAGTTGGTACAGAATTAAAAGTGATGATCAGGTGTGTAGGGTGATATTTAAAACGCAGTCAACTCACAACATTCTGAAATTGATAAATTTATTTAAATATCAAACATCCCCGGAAGTATATATCAAATTTGCTTATGCAGATATTTATTTGACACTTACATTGTTTATCATTTTTTTCGTCCGTCTTTTTTCGTCCATCTTTAACTTTAACACGTTTCAAACTTCTTCAGAACCAGTAAGTATAAAATAGTATTTAAATTTTAACATTGATACATCCTGGTCGTGAGTTTTTCAAGTTTGTGAAACTGGTTGATTTTAATTCACATTCAAGGTCATGCTCAAGGTCACATTGACCTTTAGTGGATAAAATATTAAACTTTTGATCATGAACTAAATGTCATTATTAGTTTTGAGCTTCTATTTAAAGCCAGGCTCTGAAGATCTACCAATTTTGCAAACCTTGTTGAGCTTGATCTATATTCCAGCCTAGTGACTTTATTGTTTAAACCCTTAACACATCTTGTTTTGAACCAAAACGCCTAGAAGCTTAAAACTATATATAGAAACAGGACAGGTGAAGCTCAACCATCTTTGCAAAGTTGGATAACCTTGACCTATAATTTAGGTCACAGTTGCAGGAACTATTAAAACTATTAACCAAAAGGCTTGGACGCTAACAACTTCATATATGACGTACATTGTAAGTTATGTAAACTTTCTAATTTAGTTAGTCTTGGCTTACTTGTTTGCAATCAAAGTCACAGTAGCCTAAAGTACTAAAATTCTAAGACATCAAAAACAAAAGACCTTAAATCTTCAAAGTCCTTCAGTAGCATCAATGCATATAATATTACAAAGATTTCCTACCTTGATCTGAAGTAGTATATAGATCAATGCCATTTGATCTAGGAGCAAGTTCACATGTTATAAAAAATCTTAAATGGTCAATTATCTGGAATATGCTCAAATTGCCGAAAACTTAAGGCCAAATTTGATGAAAACTAGATCTTAAGCACTTTTAGGCCATTTCTATTCCGAATTTTCCACAACATTGGCTCGACGAACAAAACTAGGTCACAGTTCCCTGTAATTAATTTAACTGACTATTGGATGTCTACTTGAGATAAAAGGACATATCCTAAGGTGAGCGGTAAGGATCACGGGTTTCTTATTAAAAATATTACTTGTTTGAATGATTAAAGAAATTCAAAACACTACAACTTACGACATACATACCAAGAAGCTGGAATGGCCAATAACGTCACAGGTACACGCATAAACAAACAACTGCAAGTCACTTGTGCATAAATAATTGTAGCTCATATAAATATATTTGGTTTAAAACATAAAAGCTGCAAAAAAAATTTATAAAACATTATCACATCTTAACTTTCAAAATGGTATATAATTACTGTTTAATTATTTATTTTTTCTAGCCTGCTACATTTAAATTGGAAGAAGTTATTGAGTTATAAGTTCTAAATGCAAGTAATTTTGGTTAATTTTTTTTTCAAATCAATTTTTTTTTTTTTTTTTTTTAGGATTTTTGACTGTCATCTAGCTTAAAGTTTTAGATGAAAATACGTCATTTTATAACTAAAATAGGGTCCTCGTTGACTAAGTGGTCTAAGGCTTGTGACTAAGTGGTCTAAGGCTTGCGCTTACGGGTCACAGTGACTCTAGCCGCATCCAGCTCATCCCTGTGAAATTTACTTGCCCTGTATAAACAAAATTAGGTCACCAAAAAAAACAAAACGGGTCATATAAAGTGGAAGGATTAATGCAGAATTTAATTTTTCTAAAAGAGATTCTTTTTAATATTAATATCAAGATTCACTAGTAATTAAACCCTCTTTCAAGCCACTTAATTAATTTGTATAATTTTAGATTTTTTCAAGGAAATGTTCATAATGATTTTATGTCGCCACTTAAAAGCTTTAACAAAAAAAATTAATAAACTTTTAGTCGAGAATATAAAATTTTTATATAAAAAAATGTGTAACAAAGATTTCAACTTGCTTTTCCGCCAACGAATATGGTCTTGTCTGTTTTGAGCTGTACATATACATAGACCAGGTGGTCAAAATGAAACTTGAAATATATAACTTGGTCAATTTTGATAGGGCAATGTCGTGAAATGCGAAACACTTCACCCACTAATTCGCGTATATATTGGATACATGCATGACTAGTCGTTTGCAATTTTCTCACCATGCAGTCATAATAATTTTTTTTCTGGGATATCTACACATAAAAATCAATCGTTACCTAGGAAACTGGGTATCTTAATAAATGAGGCAGCTTGCAAACTTAGCTTAATCAAATAGTATTTCCCACAGTGCATAAAATCAAAAACTAATTGTCAGTAAATTTAAAACACTAAATGACTCGTGTGTAATACTGCTATTTATAAACATAACTGATTTTAAACTCTTGTTATGACGACGAGCCCATACTTAAATCATATTGTGTTGTACCCGATATCGCACATACCCGCCGCTATATATACGATTGGTCTTTACATTAGGAACATCGGACCTGTAAGGACGCTTATCAACAATCCGCTCGGGACAGTTAAAAAATCACAAAGTAGGTAGGATTTTTACATTCTTGCTATCATTAATTGTTTTTTAAAGATAAAACGAATCGCTGTTAAACGTATTTAGGATGTGTGATAATAATGAATGATACGGAAGATTTTTTATAGATTCAGCGTACAGGGTTCAATTAGTGGTTTGTTGATCCAGGTTACCAGGCTATTCTGTAACTCGGGGTTTAAAGTGTAATTGTTCTCAAATAATTATTTCCTGTGGATCTCTTGATAAGAATCACACGGGCCAAGTAAATTTTATTCATCGTTGTCGAAATACTTACTCCTCTACTAATACGTGCCATATCCATGCACACAGAATGCATTTCTAAGTTGGGGCACACAGTGGGGTTTCTTGATAATAAAACATTGCAGTAAATGTTAACTTATTTTCCCTCGAGATTTCGTTTTTAATAAATGAAATAGGCAGGACGAGGTTTTACATCGTTTTCTAGTTAAAATTGTGCTTTCCCTTTCAAGTAAAATTCGCAAATATTTACATTTTAATTACATGAATTTTAAAATAAATGTGTTATCAATATAAACTATACCTTTACTATATGTGTTGATAATCTATAATATTGATATTAAGACGTCAGTTCAACGATTAGTATAAATATTTTATAAACGAATTTTACTGTTAATTCTCATTATGGGTTTCTCTCGCGTCCTGACTAAATGTGAAATATTGTATAAATAAATTTAGACTAAGCAGAGCCTGTGAACTAGTTGTTAGTCATTTTAAAAGATCTGAAAACTGATATTATAGGTATTGATTAACAATATCTTGGGTTGGTTTTACAGTTTTGTTTTCAACATTAAATTTGTACTTCATGAGGACCCGAACCAACTATAAAATATTTAAAATTCTAAGTGCTGGATACAAATGAAAATCGTCTTTAAACTTTTCTGTAAAAATTTAAATATATAAGTAGTTGTAAATATTTTTGCTGCGACGCCATTGTGTTTGCAGTGATAATCTAATTTAAGAATTAAAGGTGACCCCTTCGTCTTTTTAAATAGGTCAGAGGCATTGTTATATAAATTACTAATCATACATAAATATGATTCTCATATTCACTAGCTTGTTCAGACTCGATCGACTCACAAAATGCAAGTTAATTCGCACAAGGGATTTAAAGTCATTGTGTTAAAATGATTAATAACAATCGGGATATCGGGATTTTGATAACACATTGCCGGGTAATCCTGATGTTATATATATATATATATATATATATATATATATATATATATATATATATATATATATATATATATATAGGCTCTGCCTCGTTTGAGATAAAAACTATCTGACTACAAGATCGGAATTTTCCATCTCGACCTCAGTCGAGTAATTGATTATTTTTCTCGCATATAATTTACGAAAAAATGCCGGAAAACAAAACAACGATTTTTCTCTTTATTCTATAAACATCGTTTAGTAAAACTGACATTATTCATCATAAAAAGGTATTTTTTGACGTTTTCATGTAATTTTTTCCCACAAAATTATGACCCTTGCCAATTGAAAAAAAAATGTAGTCCCCGTTCAACTTAGACAGGCTACACGTGCGCACGCGGGGTGCAATATGGAAAAAATATCGTACCACCCATTCAGTGAGATAAATCTATCACATATGCGAGAAATATATATATTAAACTGTCGAGTATTATATTATTTTGAGGCAAAACTTGCAAAACATCAACATGTATCTATCCATCTATTTATTTTAGCACGGAATCATTCATCAAACATCAGCGGATTTTAGTTGCATTCATTTTCTGTCGCATGACATTGTACTACCATTTTCCACCACTAATTTTAGTTCAATTGTTTTGGTATAAATTTGTAGTGACAAAAACTTGTTTGTGCGGTATGAAGTAAGTTCCTCATTTCCTGTATAATCAAAAAAGTAGGAATATAGATAAATTGCTGGTAAAATCGACAGTGTTTTAATTATATGACATAAAAATTTATTTTTAAGTGCAGCCTAATTTACATCTCGCTTGACGTAGTTAATATTATGTAGTTAATATTATGTAGTTAATATTATTATTATGTAGTTAATATTATGTAGTTAATATTATGTAGAGTTATTCAGGAAAGTGAAATAATCATACACAGATTTTGTCATAAAATAATGAATTCGACTTTGAGATAATAATCTTCAACTCTGTGACTCGCAAATAAATAGGCTTTTTCCGTTATAAAAGTCAGCTAGAAAGGAAAACAGGAAACGGGTTTTCCGCATGTTGAAGTTGTATAGTAAAACAGAAAACACTGTATGGGACGAAATGTTCAAGTATGGTATAAATTGTCCCTTATCCAAGAAACGAGATAAAAAAGACTTGACTTGTCTTAAAAACTGTAGTTTATTTACAGCTTACTTGTTCGATAGGTAGACTGATGTACATGTAAATGATGCATGAACTAAGCGCAGATACCGCGTTGATTCAGCATAAAATAATCGCAAGGGAAGTTATTGCTTAATTAAAAAATACCATTATCTTCTGAAACAATACTAAATTTCAGAAATAAAATTAATATTGCCCTTTTCTTTTGCTGTCCCATAAGTTTGCTGATTTTAAATGCATGAAACTTGATTCAAAATCAGCACATTACAAATATATTAATTTATTTATTTATTTATTTATTTATTTATTTATTTATACAAATGAAAAATTTACAAAAAAACTATACCACACATAACATTATTTCGATTATTTACAAGTCTTCAATTTATTGTTCATTATAACAGTGAGTTAATTTTTTTTTTTTTTTTTTTTTTTGAAAACCATCTTATAAGCACCATACAGTATTGTTACGATGAAATAAGGACACAAAGATCTGCTACTGGCTCTTCATTACTAGTTGCCCAATTGTTTCATCTCATTTTTTAAATTTACTCCAATTTTTAAATTCCTATACAATTCCAAACAAAAAAATACAGAAAATAAAAAAAAACTGTATTGGAGATATTGAATTTTGATTAATGATTATATTGACCTGGGTACATGTATCTGTTGATGCAGGTCAGCTCCATTTCTAATTTAACCCAGTCTAATTAGAGTAAACCGTAGCATATGGTATAAATTAGATATTTTACTACAATAGTGTTCTCCATCAACATAAAATATATACATATACACGGTTAGAATTATTAACACCAGCTGTTCCTAAACTACAAAACATGTTTCAAAAATGCAGGTATATGAATCAGATCAGTATAAGTTTGTGGGTTTGATATGTCAACAGTTATTGAAATAATATTTGTAAATGATCCCTTTTGTATTAAAGCATGATAAAGCAAAATAAACTGGTACGACCTTTATAATATTGGATACGATTGTGTTTTAATTTCTATAGAAACACAGTATGTGTATTCTTTTTTTTATTAGATTAAGAACAGTAATATAAAGGGATAAATTGTATTAATCTTTCTAATCATCAAAACGACGTTTCATTTTGTACTTGTGCATTTTGAAAGCAAAGCAGTAAGAGATTTAACATTACTAAGAGAGAAATATTATTGTATTGTTGAAAATAGAGAACAAAGAACATTGATATATTTGGAGATACTAAATAAAAGAATTGGAGTGTTATTTTTTATTTATTTATTTATTTATTTATTTATTTATTTATTTAACATGAACTTCACATCATCATACACTGTTTGTATGTGTCGTATTATAAATGTTTGAATTTTTGTGATTGAAATATACAAAAATTTATGGTATGAAATCTGTAGCTTGTATCATTTTCAACACGATGTTAAATTACAAACCGCCTTCATGCATAAGTTAATAAATACGTACACTTACAGTTACGAGCCAAATATGTCTTAGATCCGCCATATTGAATGGCGCTTAGTGACAAAATAAGTGATAACAATAGTTTGTAGCTGATGTCATGTAAAAAAAATCATTTTCATCTAATTTCAGATCAATATGCAGAACGGAGCTACATCAAGTCCTCTTAAAGTTGTTGTAACTGGCGGCTGTGGATACCTGGGTTCAACACTTGTACCCATCCTCCTTGACGAAGGGTATGACGTCACAGTGTATGACAAATTTTTCTGGGGCGTTAATTCTATTCTTCATATCGCAGATAACCCGCGGTTCCACATTGTAAATGGCGACATACGAAATAAGGAACTTTTGTCCGAAACTCTCGAGGAAGCTGACGCAATTATTCATCTTGCAGCAATTGTAGGTTACCCAGCTTGTGACAAGGACCCCGATCTCGCTATTGATACCAATGTTAACGGCACTCGTATTATAACGGAACTGAAACGTCCTGACCAGTGCCTAGTGTATGCTAGCACAGGGTCCTGTTATGGTGCCGTCGATGGAATATGCACAGAAGATACGAGCATCAGTCCCCTAACACTCTACGGTAGTAGCAAAGCCGATGCCGAAAAAATGGTATTAGCTTCCGGTGGTGTGGCTTTAAGACTTGCTACAGTTTTTGGTTTGTCTCCTCGACTCCGTTTGGATCTTCTGATAAATGATCTTACATACAAGGCCTTGACCTTGAAAGAGTTTGATTTATATGAGGGTGGTTTTCGTCGTACATTCTTGCACGTCAAGGATGCTGCAAGGGCATTTGCGTTCGCCCTTAAAAACTACGACCGTATGAAAGGCGAGGCTTTTAATGTCGGAGATGAGAGAATGAACATGACAAAATCAACAGTGGCACAACTTATTCAGAAAAACGTCAAAGGATGCATAATCACAGAGTCGAAATCCGGAGAGGACAAAGACAAACGTGATTACGAAGTATCATATGCTAAAATAAAGAAACTTGGATTTTCTTCCTCTATAACTGTTGAAGATGGCGTTAAAGACATGTTAAAGGTATTACCAATGTTGAAGAAGGAGGAATTAGCAAACTGTAAAAATGTTTAAACTGTTTTCTAAAAAATTTAAAAACAAGTCTTTCAGAATTTTGAATTGTGGTTTACCCTTTCGAAATTTAAAAAGCTCGGATATTTCACGTGCCATTATTTATTTATCTATTGGGTTGTAAATTAACGATTTTGGATGATGAAGCAGGTACTTAAATGGAGGAGAATAACATTTATGAGGAAATTCACGAGAAACGCGAAAAAAAAACAATTTACTATAAATTTATTTTTGTTTACAGTATTTTCTAGAAAATCGCTAAGCGTTTTTTATATTGAACTGTTTCGATGTGGATATACTAGTGTATATGTATAAATATTGTAAGGAATTCATGATTATTCTGAACGTTTCTGTTCAAATAGCTTAAGGATTTGCAACACATGACTTGTTATGAACCGTTGTCGTAAGAAACAAGTATTCACGCTTTGTTATGGATATTTTTGTAAAGGGTATAAGTTATTTATAAGGTCGGAGAACAAAATACAAGCATAATTTTTACAATATTATTACCAAAAACAAAGTGGCAACTGTAAACAAAGTAATATTGTGATACCCCATATATATATATTCGGATTTTGAAACTTGTATTGCATTTATTTTATATTTTTGTTTTCAGTTTTCTCTATGAAGGTATCTAGACAGACCTCAGAAAGCACATGCCATATTGCTTATGTTTTAATCCTCGTTCAAATTATGTCCATTGGAACTAGGATTTGTCTAGTATTCAATACATTTCAGATTTTGAAACTTGTATTGCATTCATTTAAATTTTTTATCTAATACAGGAATTGTCTCGCACTAATTTCGGATTTAAAAACCAAACTAATTCTTTTTGTTTTAAGAATCAGACCATGTCTAGCAGTCCTGTATTATCTGGAAAAAAAAACTTGCATTCAATTCGAATTTAGAACAAAACATTGACTAGCATTTATTTCGGATCTAGAACTTTTATTTCAGATTTAGAACAAAACCTTATCTTGCATTTAACTCATTAAAGACAGGACTATATTCTGATTTTTTAACACTATTTTTGGTGTGGGATTACTTCTTTAATCCAGCATTGGTCTTTATCTTGCTTCATTATAGATGTCAGGTTTATTCAAATGTATATACACAATGTACATGTATATTAATTGGTTACTGGGAAGATGATTAACATTCAACAGGAACCAAAACTATCAAAATCCGTACAAGAGGGTAACTTGGTACTGTCAGTGTACAGGAGGGTAACTTGGTACTGTTAGTGTACAGGAGGGTAACTTGGTACTGTTAGTGTACAGGAGGGTACCTTGGTACTGTTAGTGTACAGGAGGGTACCTTGGTACTGTTAGTGTACAGGAGGGTAACTTGGTACTGTTAGTGTACAGGAGGGTAACTTGGTACTGTTAGTGTACAGGAGGGTACCTTGGTACTGTTAGTGTACAGGAGGGTACCTTGGTACTGTTAGTGTACAGGAGGGTACCTTGGTACTGTTAGTGTACAGGCGGGTAACTTGGTACTGTTAGTGTACAGGAGGGTAACTTGGTACTGTTAGTATACAGGAGGGTACCTTGGTACTGTTAGTGTACAGGCGGGTAACTTGGTACTGTCAGTGTACAGGAGGGTAACTTGGTACTGTCAGTGTACAGGAGGGTAACTTGGTACTGTCAGTGTACAGGAGGGTAACTTGGTACTGTTAGTGTACAGGAGGGTACCTTGGTACTGTTAGTGTACAGGAGGGTAACTTGGTACTGTTAGTGTACAGGAGGGTACCTTGGTACTGTTAGTGTACAGGAGGGTAACTTGGTACTGTTAGTGTACAGGAGGGTAACTTGGTACTGTTAGTGTACAGGAGGGTACCTTGGTATTGCCAGTATGCAGTTAACAAAAGGTTAATTGGACTAAATCATTTGTGCGTTGTCTTGAATAGAGACCCTGTTGAAAAGCAGCTGTAAATTTATTTGCAATTTGTTGTTGTTATAATTAATTGTATTTAACTTTGCGATATATTTTTCACAAAAATAAAAATAAGCGTTTAAAATTTTGCACATGTCAATGTAAATTCTGCAAAGTAAAAATTGTTTTTAGAAAAAATAGATAAATGCTGAACATCAGGTATTTCGTCCTATACAAATAGTGTTATATCAGTAATCCGTCGAATGGTAGATAGTTCTTGTTTTTGTAATGTTTTATATAAATACACAAGTGCTACTAATTAATCTAGTCCATAATTGTTTGTCATATTCATATTTGGAGAACAAAATTCCATATTTAAACAAAAATGTTCAAGAATATCAAAAATCCACATAAAATTTACCTATCTAATTTGGAAAAATAACCAGACTTATTGAGAAGGTTGCTTTAATCATGTGCATATAACAATTGTTTAGTGTTCTAAACAAGATAAAAATAAAATCACGATGTCCAAAATATCTCTTATGCACGATGATCACCCCTTGAAAAATCCGAACAGCATTAAACACCTTATTATTAACTTATGGCTCTTTCCTACATTTTTCTAATAAAAAAAATAAAAAAGTTTTTAAACTATATCTGTTGCATCTTTGGACATTTTCTTTTTCATATTTCTTTTAAATTTAAAAGCATGTAGTAAGGAAACGTAATTTGCATATTAATTCAATGGACCTTTATTAATCTTTTTAATTTTAAAATACAATTTGGTAAGGTTAATGTTTTTTAATTCAATCTTGCCGTTGTTTTTAAGAGGAGAGTTGAATAAAAAGAAATATTCAGATAAAAACATGTGACAAACAATTATGGACCAATAGTAAATGATTTTTATCTTGTTAACATAGTTTATAAAGAAGTAAAAACAATTTACAAAAGTGCCACGACTTTTTTTTCTAAATGTCATTTTGTTCTTGTGTTTGTGCAAAATAAAATATTTTTTTCAGTGTTTTTTTTAGTGTATTATCTACTTTATATACAAGCTATGGTGACTTATTTTCTTATTTATTTTTATTTCTTCTGATGGATCTTTTGGATGGGCAGATTATGATTTTCATTGGAAAAAAGTCTTTTTAATTTCTACTGTGGCCAAGTCATATTAATATGTTGTTACCTGTTGATTAATTGATAAGACTTCCTTTTATACCTCTATACATTAAATTCTATTTTAAGTTTTGAAAGATAAAATTTTGTAGAGGTGTCATATACCATATCCCATTTTTGAATGTATTTTATGATTAAATTCAAAAATGGTATATAACAGAGGGAACAAAAGGGGGTCTTTTTAACAGGTTTAAAAAATAGAAATGAGGCCATTTCTTTTTTTCTAAAGATGAAAAACTCAACATACACAGGATCTTAGACCGATTTTAATAGTACAAAAATATATGAAGATTTGATATTTAATTTAATACAGAATTTAAAAAGTCGAAAATTTTTATGCATAAAACTGAGTTAAAAGATAATCCTTCTTTAGCTATCAATTCTGTCAAGAGGATGGAACCGTAGCTTACAGTTCTGTCAAGAGGATGGAACCGTAGCTTACAGTTCTGTCAAGAGGATGGAACCGTAGCTTACAGTTCTGTCAAGAGGATGGAACCGTAGCTTACAGTTCTGTCAAGAGGATGGAATCGTAGCTTATAGTTTTGTCAAGAGGATGGAATCGTAGCTTACAGTTCTTCAAGAGGATGGAACCGTAGCTTACAGTTCTGTCAAGAGGATGGGATCGTAGCTTACAGTTCTTCAAGAGGATGGAACCGTAGGTTACAGTTCTGTCAAGAGGATGGAACCGTAGCTTACAGTTCTGTCAAGAGGATGGAATCGTAGCTTATAGTTTTGTCAAGAGGATGGAAGCGTAGCTTATAGTTCTGTCAAGAGGATGGGACCGTAGCTTACAGTTCTGTCAAGAGGGTGGAATCGTAGCTTACAGTTCTGTCAAGAGGATGGAATCGTAGCTTATAGTTCTGTCAAGAGGATGGGACCGTAGCTTATATTTCTGTCAAGAAGATGAGACCGTAGCTTACAGTTCTTCAAGAGGATGGAACCGAAGCTTACAGTTCTGTCAAGAGGATGGAACCGTAGCTCACAGTTCTGTCAAGAGGATGGAATCGTAGCTTATAGTTCTGTCAAGAGGATGGGACCGTAGCTTACAGTTCTGTCAAGAGGATGGAACCGTAGCTTATAGTTCTGTCAAGAGGATGGAATCGTAGCTTACAGTTCTGTCAAGAGGATGGAATCGTAGCTTACAGTTCTGTCAAGAGGATTGAATCGTAGCTTACAGTTCTGTCAAGAGGATGGGACCGTAGCTTACAGTTCTGTCAAGAGGATGGAACCGTAGCTTATAGTTCTGTCAAGAGGATGGAATCGTAGCTTACAGTTCTGTCAAGAGGATGGAACCGTAGCTTACAGTTCTGTCAAGAGGATGGAATCGTAAATTACAGTTCTGTCAAGAGGATGGGACTGTAGCTTACAGTTCTGTCAAGAGGATGGAACCGAAGCTTACAGTTCTGTCAAGAGGATGGAACCGTAGCTCACAGTTCTGTCAAGAGGATGGAATCGTAGCTTATAGTTCTGTCAAGAGGATGGGACCGTAGCTTACAGTTCCGTCAAGAGGATGGAACCGTAGCTTATAGTTCTGTCAAGAGGATGGAATCGTAGCTTACAGTTCTGTCAAGAGGATGGAATCGTAGCTTACAGTTCTGTCAAGAGGATTGAATCGTAGCTTACAGTTCTGTCAAGAGGATGGAACCGTAGCTTACAGTTCTGTCAAGAGGATGGAATCGTAGCTTACAGTTCTGTCAAGAGGATGGAATCGTAGCTTACAGTTCTTCAAGAGGATGGAACCGTAGCTTACAGTTCTGTCAAGAGGAAGGAACCATAGCTTTCAGTTCTGTCGAGAGGATGGAACCGTAGCTTACAGTTTTGTCAAGAGGATGGAACCGTAGCTTACAGTTCTGTCAAGAGAATGCCGTCATAGCTGGAAGCTCTGTAAAGAGAATGGAACCATAGTTGGCAGAACTGTCTAGATAATGATATCATAGCTGGTAGTTCTGTCGAGAGGATGTCACCATAGCTGGTAGTTCTGTTACGAGAATGTCACCGTAGCTAGAAGCTCTGTGAAGAGAACGGAACCATAGTTGGCAGAACTGTCAAGATAATGCCATCATAGCTTGTAGTTCTGTCGAGAGGATGTCATCATAGCTGGTAATTCTGTTACGAGAATGTCACTGTAGCTAGCAGTTCTGTTTAGAGAATGTCACCGTAGCTAGCAGTTCTGTCAAGAGAATGGAACATAACTGATAATTCAGAGAATGCCACTTCGTTTGGCAGTTCTGTCACCACAGCTGGTAGCTCTTTCAAGGGTGTGCCACTGCGGTAGCTCAGTTGGTAGAGTGCTCGCTCCGTAAGTGGAAGGTCTTGGGTTCGAACCCCGGCCGGATCTGACCCAAGACTTGAAAGTGAGTAGTGACTGTTCTTTTGCCAAGCACTCGGCATTACGAAATGAAAGTCACTGTTCTTTCGGATGGGAACTTAAAATAAACGAGGTCCCTTGTCTTGGCAGGCATGGCACGATAAAGAACCCTGCTTTATTATGCCATCAGCGCAACGCACAGGCAAAATTTCTGCACTTTCGCCTATAGCTGGCGACGTTTCGATATAAGTGAAATATTCTTGACTGGGACATTAAACAACATCAACTCAACTCTATCAAGGGTGTATTACAGCTGCTGTAATTGTTTTTAGGTGTGATGTATGGTTATATAATATATTAAACAATTACAAGTTCCTGTGGCCATGGTGCTTGGAGATGAACCTGAACCAACACACACCATTAGAACACATATGTCATTATGATGAGTTCTTAGGAGTTGTGCAATCATTATTCACAACTTCGTTTCTTATTCTTATATTTTTTAGTGATACTAAGCGTTTGATTATTCCCCGACTAGCGGGGGGGGGGGTACTAGGACTTGTAAAATTGTTTAACAGCTACTCCGCTTTTTTAGTTAACACTGTTTACGATTGGATCATCACCACTGGTTTACCCTGATCTATCTATAGATCGATTATTGTTCATAAACGTTCTCTAAAACACCTCTTACACAGTCTCACCACTACGGTAGCTCAGTTGGTAGAGTACTCGTTTCGCAAAGTCGAGAGTTTGAACCCCGGCCGTGTCTTACCAAGAATTGAAAATTGGTAGTGACTGTTCTTTCGCCAAACCGATGACCCGTATCGCGTGTGGCACGTTTAAGAACCTTGCGCATTGCCCTAAGCGCACTGCGAATATCAGAATTTTTGCCACTTCGCCTATCACTGATGACGTCAGTTATAAGTGAAATATCTTAACTGGGACGTAAGCCCCATTAAATCCATCAATCTAACACAACCTTTACCCGTCTTTACCTCTTATCATACTGATTAATGATCGGGTTTAAATAAAATTTTTAGTAAAAGTTAATATTGTTTATTTTAGAAGTAAAATTTTAACGAAAGCTAAACTATCACAAAATGACAGTGCTTTTTAAAACACACCAAATGAATTACGTGGTAACTTGAACTAATGCCAGAATTAAACAAAATCATTAAACAAAACATTGTGTTTTATTTAGATATCGTGTTTTGTTAAATGGTAATTCTAATTTTATGACTATCATTTTAAATGTAATCGTGCGTGAAGATTAAAAAATTCAAAACATTTAAATTGTCTAGCAAACAAGAAGGTTCTCGAATATCTTATTTTAACCGGTTTAATTTAAATGTTTTTTATTGAAGACATTTTTTTATAATTTTTGGGTTAGTGGATAGTATCAGCTGAGTGATATGACGCTGTACCTTTTTATATAACTCAAAAGAATTGAAGAAAAAAAACTTAATTTAAAAGGGACAAACGATACACAACGATTTATAAATAATAATAAAAAAAATAATGATAATAAATAAAAAAGATGTATTCCCATGCGTTTACCATATAGTTTCAATCTTGGCTCTAATATGTTTTTCACATATGTAGATAATTTTTCCTGATTAATATACAGATTTGATGAACTCGGTGAAGATTGGTGAACAACAAGAATGGATAATTATGTAGACAAATTTGAAGGAATACATTGCTCGGAAAATAAATAGGAATCTTTATAGGAGAATTTTCTCTTCTTACAGTAGAAATGTGTTATATGTCACTATTCTCCCTGGGAATAACGAAACGGACCATTTTAACTCTATATTTCAATAAACTTTACCGAAATAAATTCATAACCGACAAAAATATATTTACAACTGTATATCTGAGCAGACCCAATAACATCACCAAGAGACGCAGCAGCAGATTAGGCGAATTTGGGCCTTGCGGTCATTGTGCAGACTGTAACCAAGAGACGCACTAATCGAGGGTGGTTATATACCCTATATACATCATACTCTCTATCCCGTGACAATAAGGGGCGCGGTGTCTTCGTGGTTAAAGGGTAAGCCTTCAAAACAAAGGCGTGTCGCCGCTGTGGGTTCGGCCCGGTCGATCGCAAGTGAGCAATAATTTTCCCTTTTTCCTTTATCTTTATCGATGGGCTTTGTATCGGTGTGTAATGGACTAAAAAGTCATACTTTTATCTGCGACATTGCGTGCTAGTGTACTAGCATTATAAACTTCTCTAACGGGGATTAAAATAGGATCAAGGAGAACAAGTTATTGTCATATATAACCGTGTTTTTTGTGTAAACTACCGCTAGATATGTAACTAAATGATAAAAAATAATAATCGTGAAGTTGCTATTATTTCTGGAAGAAAAAATAATTATCGAATATCGATATTCTTGGTTAGAAATATAATTAAGTTTAATAAATAAATAAAGTTTATCAACCAATTGGCATAAGATCATCTTGGATCGGGGGGGGGGTGTTGAAAAGTTGAGGGATTGAAAAATTGGGAACTCATATCTGTGTTGTCTTATGATTTATTTGTCTTCTAAAAACGCGTTTGTTAGGTGTGGCATTTTAACAACATTCATCCAATCTTCAAACCCGTGACTGTAAAATACCTAAAGAAACTAAGTAAAGAAAAGTAATAAACAAAAATGTTTTTGACCATTTTTATTAAAAATTTATCTACTAAAAGTTTTTTAAATTCATTTAAATGTAGATTGTCATTGAGAAGGACAAAAGTAGGGTACAGCGAAAGAAAAGGATCGTGAAATTTTTATATACACCTTTATAAACTTTTGTGGTGGTCAAAATGGAGGGTGGTTCAAAATGTTAGGATGGCGTTGTCGTTATTCTTGTCTTTTCTCTTCATGTTGCAAGTTTTGTAGACTAATTAAAATATTTTTCTTCTGATCTACACCATTCACCATAGATGTAGAATTATTTTGATTGTTTGATCACAGCTAACAAACAGATGTTGCATTAATTAATATGCATACTTTTCACTTCAAAAGAAACAAAAAAAAATTATTGAAATACAGATAAACATATTGTTTTCTTTTCTTTGTCTTTGATGTTTCCTCATTAACGGAACTATTCAGAAATAAAAGATAATGTCGTTTCTCTACGGTAGCTCTGTTACTAAAGTGTTTTCTGCGTAAATGAGAGTTCACGGTTTAGGTCCCGGGTCATTAAGGGGTTCGACGACCAGAATAAAGATTTGATAATGTGAACTATCTGTTTGGTCACATATCAGGTGCTCAACGTTTAAAAATGCAAGCTACCTTTACTTTTAAACCTTTTACACATATGTTCAATATCTGTAATATACAGAATGCCAAGAAATAACGCGGTTTGTTTATATTTTTCAATATTTTTGCATTTGATAAAGACACCAGCAGTATGTTTTCGTGGTTTTATTAATTATTTGTATACCACTGCCATATGCAAAGTTTGAGTTTTTTTAATGAAACGATCAATAGCGTTAGAATATTGACCCGATTCTAAGCAGTATAATATGAGAATACCTAAACACCCCCCATGCTAACTGTAGACGTGAATGATATTATATTTATTTAAACGTCTGGATTTGTTCTGAGTTTTTTATATTATCTCACTCAAGCATCGTCAATGTTTATTCCAGATCAATATTTATTGAGCTTTTCAAAAAATGTCATCGTGGTTTTTTTCAGAACCCTTAATGATGAATTTCTGTAATGTTAAGAACGTTAAACATAATATTGTTTATATAGTGTTCGCTTTCAAATAATTGTCTGTCACGTCATGCAAATACATTAATAATCATTCATAAAAATTGTAAATCGATATTGTCAGAAACAGACAATACAACCAAGAACAAGACACAATACAAGTCAATGACAGAAACAGACGATACAACCAAGAACAAGACACAATACAAGTTAATGAAAGAAACAGACGATACAACCAAGAACAAGACACGATACAAGTCACTGACAGAAACAGACAATACAACCAAGAACAAGACACAATACAAGTCAATGACAGAAACAGATGATACAACCAAGAACAAGACACAATACAAGTTAATGACAGAAACAGACGATACAACCAAGAACAAGACACGATACCAGTCACTGACAGAAACAGACAATACAACCAAATACAAGACATGATATAAGTCAATAAAAGAAACAGACAATACAACCAAGAACAAAACACAATACAAGTTAATGACTGAAACAGCCACTACAACTAAGAACAAGACAAAATACAAGTCAATGACAGAAACAGACGATACAACCAAGAACAAGACACGATACAAGTCAATGACAGAAACAGACAATACAACCAAGAACACGACAAAATACAAGTCAATGACAGAAACAGACGATACAATCAAGAACAAGACACGATATAAGTCAATGACTGAATCAGACCATATAACCAAGAACAAGACACAATACAAGATAATGACAGAAACAGACAATACAACTAAGAACAAGACACAATACAAGTCAATGACTGAATCAGACAATATAACCAAGAACAAGGACACAATACAAGTCAATGACAGAAACAGACAATACAGCCACGAACAAAACACAATACAAGTTAATGACAGTAACATACAATACAACCAAGAACAAGACACAATATAAGTCAATGACAGAAACAGACAATACAACCAAGAACAAGAAACAATACAAGTAAATGATAGAAACAGACAATTCAACCAAGAACAAGACACAATACAAGTTAATGACAGAAACAGACAATACAACCAAGAACAAAACACAATATAAAGCAATGACAGAAACCGTCAATACAACCAAGAACAAGAAACAATACAAATAAATGATAGAAACAGACAATACAACAAAGAACACGAAACAATACAAGTTAATGACAGAAACAGCCAATTCAACTAAGAACAAGACACAATACAAGTAAATGATAGAAACAGACAATATAACCAAGAACAAGACACAATACAAGTCAATGACAGAAACAGAAAATACAACCAAGAACAAGAAATAATACAAGTTAATGACAGAAACAGCCAATACAACTAAGAACAAGACACAATACAAGTCAACGACAGAAACAGACAATACAACCAAGAACAAGAAACAATACAAGTTAATGACAGAAACAGCCAATACAACTAAGAACAAGACACAATACAGTTAATGACAGAAACAGCCAATTCAACTAAGAACAAGACACAATACAAGTCAATGATAGAAACAGAAAATCATTGACAACCAAGAACAAAACACAATACAAGTTATTGACATGATCAGGCAATACAACCAATAACAAGACACATTACAAGTTAATGGCAGTGTCATGTGCAGAAATTTGAATTTTTACAAAAGAAATATTCATAATTCTTCACATGGACAACAGAAACAGGCAGATGGACAAGACAAGATTTTGTACAAGTATGTGTAGATAGGGCAAGACAATAAGTATGTGCAATTTTTTTTTTCTGAATTGTTGTCCTATAAGGGGATGGTACCATGTTCGATTACAATTATTGCACGCCTTTCTTTTCATTTGCTATAGATTTCTTTGAAAGATTCCAAGATTTTTTGTTTGAAGTTAATTATAAAGTATCTAGCATGATGAGGTCGGTGTGTTTTTATTGACTAAGGAATATGTATCAGTTCGGAATAGGTTCGTCACTGATATAGATTGTCCGTAAGTCGATAAAATATTTATCTACCTCATTACCATGCTATAAATGTTAAATATTATTTATTATATATATATATATATGTCTATGTATTCCACCTGTTGCATTATAAGTGTTTGAACACGCTGATAATTATGACATTATATCATTTTTAATAATAATAGACGCATTTAACTTACCATGCTATAAATGCTAAATATTATATATATATATATATATATATAATATATATATATAAAGTACAGGCCTGTCGAAAGTTTAACACTGAACTGACGAAAAGGAGCCGAGCCTCGGCTGCCGAGGGGCCGGGCTGTGGACAGCTAGTGGCCGAAAAGTTGTCAACTCTCGGCCCCTCGGCAACTGGAAACTGTCCCACAGCTCGGCCACTCGGTAGCCGAGTCTCAGCAACTCATTCGGCTCCTCGGCACTTTGAACTGTCCACGACTCGGCAGTTCATTTGGCCTCTTAGTAGTCGAGTCTCAGCCACTAGCTAACGAGTGGTCTAACAATTAATGTTTAACTGTATATTTAAAATAAAGAAATATATCAATCGGTAATGATAAAGACTTTAAAAAATAACAATAATAAATTTTAAAAAAAATGATTATAAAACAAATAAAATAAAATAAAATAAAATAAAATAAAATAAAATAAAATAAAATAAAACCATTAAATAAACGGATGGTGGAAAAGATACATATGTGATTTTTTTCCAGCAATTTACATCTGAGAGAGATTAATTGTATATATTAATAATAATAATAACAACAAAAACAACAACAACAACAACAACAACAACAATAATAATAATAATAATAATAATAATAAAATACATCAGTCGTTATTGATAAGGAATATAAGTGCAAATTAAATGAATCAAATAATAATAATAAATTTTTAAAAAAATAATACTAGAAATAATAAAAAATAAATAAATAAATAAATAAATAAATAAATAAATAAATAAATAAATAAAAAACAATAATAAAAAAATAAATAAATACCATTAAATAAATGGACGACGGAAAAGTAGATATGTGATTTTTTTCCCCCAGAATTGCACAAATCTTTTATATTCCATTATGGAGCGGGATTTTAAAACAAAAAAAAAAAAAAAAACTGGACTTCTGCCATCGCAGTTTTAATTTAGTCATTATATGTACCTATACAGGTAAACATCAGGTGTCATAATCCTAATCTGTTAATCCTCTGTCATCATCAAATACCTGGCTTCAATACACGACGTTCAAAACCTTCTCAGTACCATGACAAAAGAATGTCGAACAAACGGAGTTTTATTTAGACACACTGTCTCCGAGATCGGCCAGACTCCAACACCTGTAATCAAACTTTTGATTTAAAAAAGTCGTCTAAAACGCTGCAGAAACTTGTTCACTGACACTGTTGATATATAAATATTATCTTCTCTACTAATTTTCCAACTGATCTCTCTTTGACTTACTCCAGAGTTAGATAATTCCACAATGTTCTCTCTAAAATATTGCGATATACGCGTAACTGCAGGCATGTTTAATGAGCTGATGTTTTCTAGATACTAGGGGTCGAGTGGCCGAAAAAGTGCCGAGGAGCCGAGCGGCTGAAAAGGTGCCGAGCAGCAAAAAAAGTGCCGAGCAGTCAAAAAGTGGCCGAAAAACAGCCGAGCGATGGACAGTAGCTGCCGAAAAGGTGCCGAGCTGTTGATTACTATTGGCCGAGACATAACTGCCGAGGGGCCAAGACGAGCTGCCGATTCGGCACTAATTCGGCACTAAGGTGTTTAACTCGACAGGCCTGTACTATATATATATATATATATATATATATATATATATATATATATATATATATATATATATATATATATATATATATATATATATTCCACCTGTTGCATTATAAGTGTTTGAACACGTTGATTATTATGACATTATATCATTTTTAATAATAATAGACGCATTTAACTTACTTAAGCTCTTTTGTCAGAGCGTCTTATTCAATATTTATCTTTTTTTTTAGATTTCAGACAGAACAAAATTTACGATAAAACGTTTTTAGTTTCAGTTCTTTGCATGATACATCTTATTCTATTTGTCCGATGTCTTAAATCCGTCCAGTTTGGTGTACACGTGCAGATTAATATGTATTGCATTTGAATACTTCATCCTGAAAATAAACAGAGTAAAAGCATTATAGATACAATAAGAAATGGCTTCATCAACTTAACTTTATGTATTTGGATTTTACAAAAACATTAAACATAAATAAGATTATAGCTCTATGGATACGAAGATAGACGCTGTGAGTCAATACATATGGATAAGACATTAAGAAATAACCACCCCTCTGTTCTTAAACACTCATGATAAATGTATTTTCTGCAACGTTCAAAATCCAAGTGATATTAGATTTTTGTAGCCACAGTTTGGTATTTTACGGATAACTTGTTCAACGATTTGATCTTAGACTTTTGAACTAAAAGATCTAACATCGAAGAAAAAATAATTAAATATAGGTTCAATTGCTATGGCAATAAGGAATTAAAATTTATTTTTGTTGTTGCTGCGCAAATTTATTAGTAATGCAATACCGGTGTTTTACAGTAAAATCTAGAGTCATCTCTACTACTTCCTAGCTACAAAGTCTCTACATATAGAAGTTGTTGTGGTATTTTTAAAGCACGTGTATATCGCATGTTTATGGACATCTCATTATGTTTAGGTCTTTTCAAGAAGAGTTTGACTTAGATGTCATGCAGACAACCTCAACTGTTGGGAATATTAGGTTTTTGGTAACACTTTTTTAAACAAATCATTATTAAGCAAGGTATAAAAACTTCAGACCTCGTTATTTTTATGTTATGCAAATAAATATACAAACCACGTGTCTCTCACAAAGGCCAAGCAGTGGAGAGTGACAATCAGAGTGGTCCCAAACCCAGTGTTTATCGTGTAACAAAACTACACAATTCTTATCGTTGTTTTTTCCTGGAGGTTGGTTTTTGTGCCAGTTTTCAAAATGATCCTCTGATAATTTATCTACTGGATCCCAAACAAAAGCCTCCTCATCAAGTAAGTCAGTAAGAGCTATCCATATGTCACCATTTCTCACTAAAATATAAAATGTTACATCCCTTACATAAAATTCCATTATCATTTTTTAAAGTCAACAAGAACAGACCGTTAGTCCTATACCTCAAAATAAGATCAGCAATGATTTCGATACTCTTTATTTCCGATACTCTTTATGTTCGATACTCTTAATGTTCGATACTCAAACACTTTTCACTCAATAAAACCGTTTTATGTATACATTCGCTTTTTTTTAATTTACACCCTTTTGGAATTACAGATAGTCATTAATTTTTTTTTTTTTTAATTTTTTAAAATTTTTATTTATTTATTTTTTTTTTTTTTCAATCACTATAAACACATAAACACTGTAATTTGTTCAATTTGCTGAGATAAATTTGTATCTTCTTCTTGTTCTTTGTTCGTTCATAAGACAACAATTTTTAGTTGAAAAGATTATTTTTTAAACTTTAAAACTGATAATCTTTCTCATTACAAACTATTGATATTGCTAGAAGAAATTAATACTGATCTACATTTAAGTTTCAGAAAGTTTATTATTTCTACATTACTACACTTCTATTTATCGACTGGTTTTCCTGCAGATTTAAAGGACCGGGAAGGTCAAAGTCGGTTCTTTTTTTTTCTTCTAAAAGTGAGTCGTTTTGGATAAAAAGACATTTTATTTTTATTCAGGTTCAATTTTGAATTTGCTGTCTTCTTTTATTTTCCCGCTTCAATTAGAACAGCAATTGTTATGTTGGTTGTGTAGGAAATGTTTCGACAAAAATACTCAAGAACAGTGTAAATGTGGCTGTCCAATTAGTGTAAAATATATACTTACGACTGACATCGAAATTACAGTACAGCAACTGTTTTAAAATAAAACTTTTACCGGTCAGCAAAAGAATATACAGGAAATATTTTATCATAAGCAAGTACGACCAGAATGGATTTAACTAGTTAGGACATGTTACAACAATAATACTTACAATCTGCCTGAAAATGACTGTCTAAGAAATGTGTAATAGCGTCACTCTTTTCCCCATCCTTAATTATGGCCAAGTTTCCGCCAAGTTCGTTGCATTCAATCTAAATAAAATAACAGAATTCATTGTTAATTTCTCACAATTTTTTCGTTTTTAAAAAAAAGTTGAAAATAAAGCTTTTCTTTTTGTCAATTGTCTATTAGTTCAATTGTACAAATTTCTGAAGGATTGCTGGACCAGAGTCAAAGATACAGAGTAATACCAAATGACCTATCATAGTCTATATGATTGGAAGTGTTTTTCTAATCAACCACGATGATTTAATGAAATTATCTGAGTATGTTCCATAGCAGATAGAGCCTACAGTTCAATGCATAATAGATCAAATGGAAAAAAGACTTTTTGGCAAATTACAAATTTTGTGTTTTTATCTTTATAAGTATTGAAAAAAATTATGGAAACAAATTAAGATATAAATCCATCTTAGCTGAGAGAACTAGCTTGTATACCTGTGCCCTTGTACCTACCCTTGCTTGCTCCCATTCCAGTTCATTTATAGTAAACCTGAAACACTTGTTCTTGACTTCGTCTAATGTAAACCATCCTGGTGGACATTTAGCCTTGTCTTTATTAACTTTATTGACCTTGATCGATAATACAGCTGTAAGATAAAACAATAAATCAGATGTATCCCTGGTGCTTTTGTCAAATAAATAATACTTAGAATAAAACGTTACAATGTGGAGCTTCAACCATCAAAACAAAAAATATACGATCTACAGCTTCCCACTAAATCAAACACAACACAATAATGGTAAAATCAAAATAAAACAATACAGTATGGAGTTAACACAACGCACTGAATCCTACACAACACAATACTTGTAAAATCAAAATAAATCACAAGAGACACAACGCACAGCAACCCATAACCATCAAACAAAACACACTACTGAGATATATCAAAATAAAATAATACAATAAGGAGCTTCAATACAACGCAATGAATCCGACACAACACAGTACTGGTAACATCAAAATAAAAAATACAATATGGAGCTTCAACACAACGCAATGAATCCAACACAACACAGTACTGGTAACATCAAAATAAAACAATACAATAAGGGGCTTCAACACAACGCAATGAATCCAACACAACACAGTACTGGTAACATCAAAATAAAACAATACAATATGGAGCTTCAATGCAACGCACTGAATCAAACACAACACAGTACTGTTAACATCAAAATAAAAAATACAATATGGAGCTTCAATACAACGCAATTAATCCAACACAACGCAATACTGGTAATATCAAAATAATACAATACAATATGGAGCTTCAATACAACACACTGAATCCACACAACACAGTACTAGTAACATCAAAATAAAACAATACAATATGGAGCTTCAACACAACGCATTTCTATGAAACACGACACAGTACTGGTAATATCAAAATAAAACAATACAATATGGAGCTTCAATACAACGCAATGAATCCATCACAACACAGTACTAGTTACATCAAAATAAAACAATACAATATGGAGCTTCAATACAACGCACTGAATCCAAAACAACGCAAAACTGGTAATATCAAAATAATACAATACAATATGAAGCTTCAATACAACGCGCTGAATCCACACAACACAGTACTAGTATTATCAAAATAAAACAATACAATATGGAGCTTCAATACAACGCACTGAATCCAACACAACGCAATACTGGTTATATCAAAATAAAACAATACAATATGGAGCTTCAACACAACGCAATGAATCCAACACAACACAGTACTGGTAACATCAAAATAAAACAATACAATATGGAGCTTCAACACAACGCAATGAATCCAACACAACACAGTACTGGTAACATCAAAATAAAACAATACAATATGGAGCTTCAACACAACGCAATGAATCCAACACAACACGTACTGGTAACATCAAAATAAAAAATACAATATGGAGCTTCAACACAACGCATTTTTATGAAACACGACACAGCGCTGGTAATATCAAAATAAAACAATACAATATGGAGCTTCAATACAACGCACTGAATCCAACACAACACAGTACTGGTAACATCAAAATAAAACAATACAATATGGAGCTTCAACACAACGCAATGAATCCAACACAACACAGTACTGTTAATACCAAAATAAAACAATACAATATGGAGCTTCAACACAACGCAATGAATCCAACACAACACAATACTGTTAACATCAAAATAAAACAATACAATATGGAGCTTCAGCACAACGCATTGCTATGAAACACGACACAATACTGAAACAAATAAAATAAAATACAACACAACACGATCTAGCTCTTTTATCTTAAGAATGTTTGATAGACCAACCGCGAGAGTTTTATCTTAGGGATGTTTAAATAATTCGAACATAAACGAAACTTTTATCTTCGAAATGTCTAAAAAAAAATCGAACATTGAGTGCAGCAGATTGGTGCAAGAGGATCGTATAAAAAATTGTTGGTTTTTTTGTTCAAACTATGAAATTTAGCATGGTTATTATTCATAACCTGTAGAATATTTTCATAAACGGTCCATTCAAAAATTTCAACATGGCCGCCATTTTCAATATGGCGGACAAAATTGCACCTTAAATCACAACAAATGTAATAAAAATTGAGTTACGTATTTTTTTCCATAAATATATAAAAAACTTTGTTTAAGGTCAAGAGACTGATCTAAAATATGTCAGGTGATGTTTCAAAATTCAAAATGGCCAGCATGTTCAATATGGCGAACAAAGTGGCTGCCAAATAACAAAAATACAGATTTAAGCAGTTTCACTCTGATATTCAAATTGCATTTTCTATATGTCTGGTTTTATTAGTAGACATATTCAGAAACTGTTGGCTATAGAAAATATGGCGAAAGCTGGCAGATTATTTTGACATATTCGGCCACCCAGAAAGTCCAACATGGCGGCTATTTTCAATATCGTGGACAAAATGGCTTCTTAAATCACATAAAATGCACTAAACGTTTCATTCTATAGATTTTCTTCTTAATAATATAGGAAAAAAGTTTGTTAAAGATCAAGTGACTAATTTAAGGTATATCAGGTGATGTATCAAAATGGTCAATATTTTCGGACAAAATGGCTGGCAAATAACAAAAATACAGATTTAGGCAGTTTCGCTCTGATATTCAAATTGCATTTTTTAATTACTGGTGTTTATTAGTAGACATATTAAGAAACTGTTTGCGATAGAAAATGGCTGCATTTTCATTATGGCGAAAAAAGGCCGGTAAATTGTAAATGTATAATTTTAAAGATTCTATGTATAGTTTATTCTTTCAGGGGGTTACTTGAAAAAAAATTCCATTATGACTGTGTATTGATGTTCTTTTGAAAACAAAAACTATTAACTGACATAGATTAATATTTTAAACAAACTCCAGTTGTGAACTATCTAATAAATTCTAGATTTAAGCATATTTTGAACAGTTTTTCTATCAATATTGCACAAAAATCTTTGCGTATGCCTTCTTGATATTTTTAATCAAAGTACTGAAGTACTGAGAGAGGGTTCTGAATGTACATTCATTCTCGCGACCATTTTAGATTTTGAAACATCACTTGACATTTCTAAAAATAGTCAAAATTATTGAAAATGGCGACCAAGTTGGAATTTATGGATGGTCCCATGTCTGAAAATAATCTGCAGATTATAAACTGTAACCATGCCTAATTTCATGCTTTTTAGAAAATAAACCCACATTATTTTCACCTTTCTGCTGCTCTAAATCACGAGACTTTTATCTTCAGAATGCCTTAATAATTCTATCAATCACGAGACTTTTATCTTAAAAATACCTTATGAATTCGTACAATCAAGAGATGTTAAAAATAATAATGTCAAACCAATTACGACTTAACACTTACGTTCTGTTTGTGGGCATGTCTTCAACATATAACCTGCCGCTACTCCTAAAGAAAATGTCAGGAAAGGAACTAAAAGTAAAAGAAGATAAATTTTAATAATTAATTTTAAAATGTATACTTTCTTAACTCGGTCCCCTGTACTTCAGAGAATTAACGAAAAAGGTTTGATTTCTAGTTAAAACATTCCCAAGCGATACTTTCTCTAAAAAGAATGTTTGATGGAACAGAAGCATAGCAAATAATAAAAACCAAAATTATTACCGTTAAAATCATGCTTCTATTAATAACTTCCGGGTTTATTACATTCTGATAGCTAACAGTAAAGTAAATGTTATACTAGTAGTTCCTGTAAAATCTGTGATACACTGATAACTAACAGTAAAGTATATGTTATGCTAGTAGTTCCTGTAACACCTGTGATACACTGAAAGCTATCAATAAAGAACATGTTATGCTAGTAGTTCCTGTAAAATCTGTGATACACTGAAAGCTATCAATAAAGAACATGTTATGCTAATAGTTCCTGTAACACCTGTGATACACTAATAGCTAACAATAAAGTATATGTTATGCTAGTAGTTCCCGTAAAATCTGTGATACACTGATAACTAACAGTAAAGTATATGTTATGCTAGTAGTTCCTGTAAAATCTGTGATACACTGATAACTAACAGTAAAGTATATGTTATGCTAATAGTTCCTGTAACACCTGTGATACACTAATAACTATCAATAAAGTATATGTTATGCTAGTAGTTCCTGTAAAATCTGTGATACACTGATAACTAACAGTAAAGTATATGTTATGCTAGTAATTCCTGTAAAATCTGTGATACACTGATAACTAACAGTAAAGTATATGTTATGCTAGTAGTTCCTGTAAAATCTGTGACACACTGATAACTAACAGCAAAGTATATGTTATGCTAGTAGTTCCTGTAACACCTGTGATACACTGATAGCTACAATAAAGTATATGTTATGCTAGTAGTTCCTGTAAAATCTGTGATACACTGATAACTAACAGTAAAGTATATGTTATGCTAGTAGTTCCTGTAACTGATAACTACAGTAAAGAACATGTTATGCTAGTAGTTCCTGTAACACCTGTGATACATTGAAAACTATCAATAAAGAACATGTTATTCTAGTAGTTCCTGTAAAATCTGTGATACACTGATAACTAACAGTAAAGTATATGTTATACTAGTAGTTCCTGTAACTGAAAACTAACAGTAAAGAACATGTTATGCTAGTAGTTCCTGTAATACCTGTGATACACTGAAAGCTATCAGTAAAGAACATGTTATGCTAGTAGTTCCTGTAAAATCTGTGATACACTGCAATTTATCAATAAAGAACATGTTATGCTAGTAGTTCCTGTAAAATCTGTGATATACTGATAACTAACAGTAAAGTATATGTTATACTAGTAGTTCCTGTAACTGATAACTAACAGTAAAGAACATGTTATGCTAGTAGTTCCTGTAACACCTGTGATACACTGAAAGCTATCAGTAAACAACATGTTATGCTAGTAGTTCCTGTAAAATCTGTGATACACTGAAAACTATCAATAAAGAACATGTTATGCTAGTAGTTCCAGTAAAATCTGTGATACACTGATAACTAACAGTAAAGTATATGTTATGCTAGTAGTACCTGTAAAATCTGTGATACACTGATAACTATCAATAAAGTATATGTTATGCTAGTAGTTCCTGTAAAATCTGTGATACACTGATAACTAACAGTAAAGTATATGTTATACTAGTAGTTCCTGTAACTGATAACTAACAGTAAAGAACATGTTATGCTAGTAGTCCCTGTAACACCTGTGATACATTGAAAGCTATCAATAAAGAACATGTTATGCTAGTAGTTCCTGTAAAATCTGTGATATACTGATAAATAACAGTAAAGTATATGTTATACTAGTAAGTCCTGTAACTGATAACTAACAGTAAAGAACATGTTATTCTAGTAGTTCCTGTAATACCTGTGATACACTGAAAGCTAACAATAAAGAACATGTTATGCTAGTAGTTCCTGTAAAATCTGTGATACACTGATAACTAACAGTAAAGTATATGTTATACTAGTAGTTCCTGTAACTGATAACTAACAGTAAAGAACATGTTATGCTAGTAGTTCCTGTAAAATCTGTGATACACTGATAACTAACAGTAAAGTATATGTTATACTAGTAGTTCCTGTAACTGATAACTAACAGTAAAGAACATGTTATGCTAGTAGTTCCTGTAAAATCTGTGATACACTGATAACTAACAGTAAAGTATATGTTATACTAGTAGTTCCTGTAACTGATAACTAACAGTAAAGAACATGTTATGCTAGTAGTTCCTGTAACACCTGTGATACACTGAAAGCTATCAGTAAACAACATGTTATGCTAGTAATTCCTGTAAAATCTGTGATACACTGAAAGCTATCAATAAAGAACATGTTATGCTAGTAGTTCCTGTAAAATCTGTGATACACTGAAAGCTATCAGTAAAGAACATGATATGCTAGTAGTTCCTGTAAAATCTGTGATACACTGAAAGCTATCAATAAAGAACATGTTATGCTAGTAGTTCCTGTAAAATCTGTGATACACTGATAACTAACGGTAAAGTATATGTTATACTAGTAGTTCCTGTAACTGATAACTAACAGTAAAGAACATGTTATGCTAGTCGTTCCTGTAAAATCTGTGATACATTGATAGCTAACAGTAAAGTATATGTTATGCTAGTAGTTCCTGTAACACCTGTGATACATTGAAAGCTATCAATAAAGTATATGTTATGCTAGTAGTTCCTGTAAAATCTGTGATACACTGATAACTAACAGTAAAGTATATGTTATGCTAGTAGTTCCTGTAACACTTGTGATACACTGAAAGCTAACAGTAAAGAACATGTTATACTAGTAGTTCCTGTAAAATCTGTGATACACTGAAAGCTAACAGTAAAGTATATGTTTTGCTAGTAGTTCCTGTAACACCTGTGATACACTGAAAGCTAACAGTAAAGAACATGTTATACTAGTAGTTCCTGTAAAATCTGTGATATACTGAAAGCTAACAGTAAAGTATATGTTATGCTAGTAGTTCCTGTAACACCTGTGATACATTGATAGCTATCAATAAAGAACATGTTATACTAGTAGTTCCTGTAAAATCTGTGATACACTGATAACTAACAGTAAAGTATATGTTATACTAGTAGTTCCTGTAACTGATAACTAACAGTAAAGAACATGTTATGCTAGTAGTTCCTGTAACACCTGTGATACACTGATAGCTAACAGTAAAGAACATGTTATGCTAGTAGTTCCTGTAACACCTGTGATACACTGATAGCTAACAGTAAAGTATATGTTATACTAGTAGTTCCTGTAACTGATAACTAACAGTAAAGAACATGTTATTCTAGTAGTTCCTGTAAAATCTGTGATTCATTGATAGCTAACAGTAAAGAACATGTTATTCTAGTAGTTCCTGTAACACCTGTGATACATTGATAGCTAGAGGGACTTACTATACACATAAATGTAGAGTATATGGTATAGTTACCGTATAAACTGTGATACACTGATAACTAGCCGGACTTAGTAAACACATACATGTATAGAATATGGTATAGTTACTGCATAACCTGTGATATACTGATAACTAGCCGGACTTAGTAAACACATACATGTATAGAATATGGTATAGTTACCGTATAAACTGTGATACACTGATAACTAGCCGGACTTAGTAAACACATACATGTATAGAATATGGTATAGTTACTGCATAACCTGTGATATACTGTCAGGTAAACAGCCTCAGTTTATACGTACATGTAGACTCAGCATTTCTTTTGAAATCAAATTTTATTGACAAAAAGTCTATATTATTTTTCACATAATAAAAGCAAATTGAAAAAAATACTTAAACATTTAAAATAATTATATTATTTTCATTTCTTAATTTTGTTGTAATGATAAGACTAAACTTATCAGAGATGAAAGCCTCAAGCTCCGAACAGCGGCCAACATTCGTACCTCTTTTATAACCGCTGCAGACAGCCCTTCAGAACATTTCTGAAGTTTAGATCGCGGTACTATTTTCTCAGATCAATACGTGATATCTTGTGTACATTCGATACAATATGGCAGCGTTCTATCAAGTCGCCTTCAAACTTTTTGAAGCCAAATGCCAGAGATGTAAACAGTTTCTTTACATTTCATGCAGTCCGAAGTCTTTTTATTTTAACGAAATTTTTGCCAAACTGTTTGTTTAACAACCCAATTGATTAAAATAGTAGATTTCTGTATTGTTGTAAATCAGAACAGCAGACACCTTTCAAGAGTGGTTGACGTGACCGATAGATTTATATTTAAAAGACAAAAATATTGAATTCACTGGCATTTGATAGTAAGATATACCTCTGCATTTGTTTACATATGACAGACACTTTAAGGTAGTCATGCAGAGTAAAAATTAAGTACATACATGTATGTGTTTCTACTAAGAAAAGGGTTTGGGAGGTTTTAAATGATTTTAAAAACATCTTTATTCACCTTTGTGGTCAAACGTTTCAAAGATCTGCTGACGGATCACAGTTTTTCATGACCTAGATTCGAACCTCACCTGGTGGAAATCCCTAGAACTTATGTCAGTTTTTCTTGTAGAAGGTCAGTGGGTTTCTTTTGGAACTCCAAATTCTCCAACAGCTCTGAACAGAATGTCTCAATATAAGTGAGAAAAAAAGTTATGAACTGAGGTGTAAAAATCCAATATTCCACTCCTATCAAACCAGAAATGATAACCTATTTATCTCATTTATTCATTGCCTTTGTTAAAAATAATAATAATAATAATCATACCAGCTGTGGTGGCGGTGTGGCTTAAAGGACATTTATGCAATATTGGAATAAGAAAGATAAAAATTTACACTTCATGCTGTGTATAGATTATAAAATAGTCTCACCTATTATACCATATAGGCATAATTCACATTTAACAAAATATATCTGACCAGTTATTAAAATCCATTCAATAACAGTCATGTACACATTCATTTGTCTTAGTTTCAACAGTTCATGAGGAATTTCGAAAGCTAAAGCAAGGAAAACCAACATATTTACAAAGCACCTGATTTGAGGAAACAGGGATTTGATCCCTGGCATCATCTGAAAATTTCAATAACCTTGAAAGTTACCAGATATAGTCCCTGCATTAGATTTTTTATTTTCAAATGCATATGCCAAAAAAAAATAAAATAAAATAAAACCTTGCAGAATTTTTTTGCTAATAATAATCCATGAACTGTTAATGTTTCTTTACTTATGTTGATCATTTTTGCAATTTTTTGTGAAACCTGAGTGGCTGAAGAAAACCTTTGGTAAAGTGAACTCACAAACTTTCTCACACTAGGATTTTCTCCAAGTTAATTTGAACCTAGGTGGTTAGAGGCACTGTGATCCTTTAAATTGTGCTTTAGACCACTTGACCATGTGTGTGTGTGTGTGTGTGTGTGTGTGTGTGTGTGTGTGTGTGTGTGTCCTTGAAAAAAAATAGATAGATGAAAACAACAATTTTCAAAAATGTTCAACATTACAGGATCTAAATTTGCAATTAAAAGTTTGATCTTGATTTGACTTCAGACTTACAGTGCAATAAGAATCGGTCAAAATATTTCTGAAGACAAGACAAAATAACAGAAGAAGACATAAGGCCATACAAAAGAAAAAGGTGAAACGTGAAGGGCAGCAAGTTGATAGAAGCAAGGCAAATGATGTAAATTTGCACTTTCAACTTTTCACACAGCATTAATTATTCTTTAACCTGTTATGAGATAAAATATCTGGTTACCTAATAACACATAACATAATGATGATGATGCTTATCTGTACACAAGCTGTGTAATGCTCAAATGACATGTCAGCCAGGTGAGCTAAAATTAAAGGCCAACATAATAATACCAGCCAACAACATGCGTTATTCTACCGTACGTGTGAATAATCACTTAATAAAAACAAGAAGACATTGTCATTCAGATCCCCTGCTCTACTAACTTTTTATTTTCTACCAATAGTTTCAGTGATTACAACTTCTATTCAATATCATGTTAAAATTATAGTCTTTTGTTATCTTAACAATGACTGGAAAACTATAATGTTTTTAAATGACATTTCATATTTGAATTAAAATATCAACAATATCCATAAGTAGTAAACATTTTTCATCAGAAACACATGAATAGAACTTGATTTTTTTTTCTCATGTTTTTTCTTTTTTTTTTTTCAATTTTTGTTGTTGATGTTGTTGTTGATGTTGTATTCATTAAAAACAAAAGTGTTTATAAGCTATTTAGGTTTAAATGCATATGTCAAAATATATAACATCATTCTGAAAAACAGGAAATAATCCGAGAAAATTTGTTCATCATCATCATCATCATCATCAAAGAGACAAGTTGTTGGTTGAAAAATTCCACATGTAATATGCTATTTATGAAAAAAATATATTACTATTATATATCACTAATTTTGCTCATTTAATGATATTCATTACAAGTTCCCCTGTATGAAAATCATCAAGAGCAAGTTTTCATCATCAGCAGCAGCATACATCAAAATCATTGTCATCAGCAGCAGTAGCATTATAATCATCATCCCTTTTTTTTTTAAATCTTTGTATAACAAATAGTAAATGTATATATTTAAGGAAAATAAAACTACACAAAAATACCTACCAAATATAAAGAACTCCATGAAAGATAACAGTAAATTGATAATAGCCACAAAAAAGAATTTTCTCAAAATCAGTGTTTTCTCTTTAAAATTGACATACTTACCCCAAAAATACTGAACCACTTAAAAACATGTATATATGTTAAACTTCTTTTAATAAGTACATGCTACAGAAAATCCTTAACCATTAAACTGTTTAAAAATGAGGCTTCTAGTCGATATAACTTCCAATGCTGTGCAATGCAAACTGAATAACGCACGCTCATTTTTTAAGTTTAATGGTTATGTTTACATTTCCTGATTTTTAAAAAAGTATTTTGATATTTTTAACCTTAAAAAATGTCCAAATACTTACCGATTACGACAAGTATGTTCAGTCACTGGAACAGCCGAACAAAATAATGCGTGAGAAATAGGAACAGATAACATTGAAGGCAAGATAACATCATTAACTTAATGATTCTTTTTTCAACAAATTGTTTTATTGTAACATTTAATCTGCAAATGTTCTCTGTTTATTTCAATATAAAATTTCGATAAAAATAGCTTTGGGCCCTAGCAGCAACCGCGCATGGATCAACTGCAGACGGTGTAAAAAGTCTTATGTTGTTATGGATAGCGGCCATGTTTGTTTACCTTAGATAATGTAGTTCCGTATGTAACAATTTGTTCATACGCCGGTCAGCTGATCAATGGCAATTATAGCTGGTATAATTATTATTGGTCTCAAACACAGTTATATAAAGCAAACACATTGAAAATGTAAATATTATAAAATAAATAAACAAGTTCATTTTCTCAAAATGTACATTTTGCATATAAAATATGCATTTTACTAAGAAATACTAAAATTGCAGGTATTAAAATGTTGCAGAGAATCAGTAAACACTTTTGAAGTAATAGCACTATTTCTTTTTGTTATAAATTTATTATCATTAACTTGCTATTATAATAATAATAATATAAAAACATGTAGTAAACTTTAACGCAAAAGGTTAACACTGTGTTCTAGATAAGTTTTCTGGTCAATAAATTATGTAAAAACATATACACATGTTTAAAAATAAATTAGAATAATAATTTCTTTAAATTAGAATGAAAAATTCTGAAGAATTTTAACTGTTTGAAAAACTTGAACGGAAAAACTTAACATTGTACTTGTGACGGACGAACAGACGAACGAATGGAACCCATTTCTATATCCCCCGCCAACTTCGTTGGAGCGGGGAATAATTAAGGTCAAACATTGAATTTGATTTTGACAATTCAGATTGCACATGTATGCAGGGAGTAATGCTGTTGTCATTACTTGGATTATATAAATTGCTACAGAGTAAAAACTGGCTGAAATCACTGACTATAGACTTGATGTCACACTTTAATGTGACATTGAAAACCTGAATTGGAACCAAATTCTTTAGCCAGATCTGGATGATGAAATAAGTTCATTAGTTTGGTTGGAGTTATTGTATCACTTTACTTTTAAGAAATTGAAACAGGATAAGTAGGTTTATTCTGCTGTTTTATACCCAAGCAACAAAATTTTTTCATCATTATATCAAAACTTTTAAGTTATTAATTCCCCTTTTCCCCAATGCAGGGTGTCTAAGTAATGTAGATTTCATTGAAAAATTTTTACTTATACCTAGACATCACCATGTTAAGAGGCATACATTACAGAAATTACCTCTATGATAAGAATATATAAAATTACCTCTATGATAAGATTATATAAAATTACCTCTATGATAAGAATATATAAAATTACCTCTATGATAAGAATATATAAAATTGCCTCTATGATAAGATTATATAAAATTACCTCTATGATAAGAATATATAAAATTACCTCTATGATAAGAATATATAAAATTACCTCTATGACAAGATTATATAAAATTACCTCTATGATAAGATTATATAAAATTACCTCTATGACAAGATTATATAAAATTACCTCTATGATAAGATTATATAAAATTACCTCTATGATAAGAATATATAAAATTACCTCTATGATAAGAATATATAAAATTACCTCTATGATAAGAATATATAAAATTACCTCTATGATAAGAATATATAAAATTACCTCTATGATAAGAATATATAAAATTACCTCTATGATAAGATTATATAAAATTACCTCTATGATAAGATTATATAAAATTACCTCTATGACAAGATTATATAAAATTACCTCTATGATAAGATTATATAAAATTACCTCTATGATAAGATTATATAAAATTACCTCTATGACAAGATTATATAAAATTACCTCTATGATAAGATTATATAAAATTACCTCTATGATAAGAATATATAAAATTACCTCTATGATAAGAATATATAAAATTACCTCTATGATAAGAATATATAAAATTACCTCTATGATAAGAATATATAAATATGAGGAATTTACAGAGTTTGAAATTTAGTCATTTTAACAGTTACAACTAATATTGCAAGAGAGGAGACATCACTTTTAAGGTCTGATACAACAACCAGCAGAGTTCAACTACAGTTCATCAAATTTCACCTTTACTATATACTTTTTTGTATAAGAATATGACAAAGTTAAGTATATGAAGTGAACCTGATAACTGTGTTTCTGAAGGTATAAGATCATGCTGCAATAGTTGTGAATTAAGTGACATTTTATGACTAGAAAACTCACTACATTCTCTGCATGTAATTTGCAGCTTTTTCCCCATGTTAGACAGTATCCTCTTTTAAAGCAATCTTGATGGCTGATTGATTGTATATGATTTTATGTCCCAGGAAAACAAAATTTCATTGGGACATCAACAGCTAAAGGTGGAATTATTATTTTCATGTAAGCATGCTCAGGGCAATGTGTGGGGGGATTCTTCAGTGGTCTCATTTTGTAAGATCAAGGACTTTCATTTCTAAATGCTAAATGCAAGAACAGTCACAACCTAATTGTTGAGTTTAGTCAGGGTTTTAACTTCATTTTCACTCAGAGCAAGCACTTCATCAAATGATCTTCTGTAGGGGTTGCACTCTTGGTGAGTTAACACCACCAGTAGCTCTGCAGTTAAGCATCCCACTGTTGATAAATCATAAAGATCTGGGTGGGTTTGAGTCTCGATTTTGTTGGGTTTTTTTCAATATAAAACAACTCTTTATCACTAGAATCTAACACACAAAAGATTACATGTTGTGCTATACTGTCACCATATTAGACCGATGGTTTTAAAACAGTAAAAATTCACTCATATCGAGGCGATTAGTTATGGAATGAACCCCGAGAAAACAGACCTTCAGCAAGCTACCTGACAAACTTTCTCACACTAGGATCCGTCCAGCGGGATTCGAACCTAAGCGGTGAGAGGCACTTTGATCAATATGCGCGTAACCACTCGGCTACCGAGGTCCTCATCTCAATGGGATTTACAACACGACTTTGTTTACGTGTCATAATAATGTAGTCAGTGTTAATTAAATGGAATTAACGAACATGGAAAACTATCTCAATCATACAAGTAGACTTACAAGTACTTTATCGGGTTTTAATCACCTTAATTGTCTATTTTGTTTTTGTTTAAAACGAATATAGATGTAAACTTGTTGCGAGTAACGCCGGATTCCGTCCATTATTTGGCAATTTATCCAGAGATTTAGTTTCACACAAAACTTTTTTACTACATTTACGGAAGGACAAATAATCCCCTCAAAACATCATAAAAATTTAGAAATTTATCGTATTGAATATCGTATTTTTGTATTGAATCAACTTAAAAGTCCATAAGACTTAGATAAATAGTTCATTAAAAAAAGCGATTTCCAAAATTTTCACGAACCGTGAAAATTTTTTGAGGGCTGTTTGCAGCGTCTATCTCGCGACATACGGAGCTAGGATGTTGACGCTGTTTCGGAGCTTGATGAAAGCATATTTATACTTAATGAAAAACAATAAATAAGCAATGAAAACTTAACCAAATAAGCAAATATAAGTAACTTACAGCAACTTTCCGTTCCAGCTTCGACGGGTGGTAATGGAGGCATAATAGGCTTATTATATCCTTTATATCCACCTGCAGATAAAGGATCGTATAAACCAAAGGTTTTGTAGTCAAATCCTTTATATCCACTTGATGGTAAATACCCTTTTGGAACAGGGGATATTTCGTATTCAGCAGGGGATATACGCCCTTCAATACCTAAAGCGTCATATTCGTATTCTTCATACCCACTAGAAGATCTATATCCATCAGAGGACTTATATCCATCAGCGCTGGAGGACTTGTATTCGTATTCACCAGAAGAAATATACCCATCAGAGGACCCATCGTCGCTAGACGACCTATATCTGTCATACGAATCATATCTGTCTGAAGAGGACCTATATCTGTCATATGAGTCATATCTGTCTGAAGACCTATATCCATCAGACGACCTATATCTGTCATACGAGTCGTATCTGTCCGAAGACCTATATCCATCAGACGACCTATATCTGTCATACGAGTCGTATCTGTCCGAAGACCTATATCCATCAGACGACCTATATCCATCAGACGACATATATCCATCAGACGACCTATATCTGTCATACGAATCATATCTGTCCGGAGACCTATATCCATCAGAGGATCTATATCCATCAGACGACATATATCCATCAGACGACCTATAACTATCATATGAGTCATATCTGTCCGAAGAGGACCTATATTTGTCATGCGAGTCATATCTATCCGAAGACCTATATCCATCAGATGAATCATATCCGTCCAAATACCCATATCTGTCAGCAGATCTATATCTATCAGAAGACCTATATCCGGCAGACGTTTCATATCTATCAGAAGATCTATATTCGTCAGTAGATTTATAGTAGGGTTCTACATATCTTTTATCTGGCATATATTTATCGGCACTAGACGACTGGTATTCGCCATAGCCGTCAGAGGATTTTAAGTCGCATGTCACAATTCCTATAAATAAAAATAACAGAATACTTGTGACATACATATCCCTTTTCGGAAAAAAATCCATAACACTAAACGGTCCTTACATGTTGTTTATGGGCGCCATTTTGTTAAAGAGATAACTTATTCATCATGTGAATGACCTATTACCCTACTTCGCCGATCCATCATTTTAGTCATCCCAATTAGCATTTGGCATTCCAGAAGATTAATTTTGTCTATCATTTTATGAATTCGTTTTCGTGCAAAAGGAAACATCAAATAAAATATCTATTGCAATGAAAAAAAAAAACAAGCCATCTGTCATAAAACAATGTAGTATTAAAGATTAAGTATAATTTTCTTTTGAATTGATGGAGCTTGTACGATGAAGTCTGTATTTCTATTTAGTAGGCCTTAGAATGAGTACATTTTGAAATACCGCCTTAAGGATCTCAATGGTAAGGCGTCCGTCGCGAGAGCGGGAGGTCATGGGTTCAAACCCATGGCGGGTCAAAAAATGACTTTAAAATTTGAGATACTACTTCCACGTCTGGCGCTTGGCGTTATGAGAACAAAGTTAAATTTGGTTAATCTATTGCCAAAACAATGCGGCTCGAGAATTAGTATGTTTGTCTGTAGCGTACTGACTGGGTGAGCTACAAATTAAGAAAAACTCGCCCTGATTGCGCGCTTGTACAAGGACCACAGTAGACACTAGCACATCTCACGCACTGTACTTGATGTAGATGCGAAGTTACGCAACTTTAAAAGAACAATGTGGGGGCTTTAATTAATTTTTAATTCCGTAAGATCAGATATAACCTTTGTCCATAATAATCTTATTTGAGGCAGCGGTTGTAGAAATACATTTATCCAAAAAATCATCAAAATATTTTTAAAAACTTACAGCTTGATATTAACAATTTATTTATCATCGTAATGTTATTGATGTTATTTAATTACTTTATGTCTTAAATTCGGTGTATTCATTGAACGGTAAAATTGGTGTTTGTTCATTCTTTTTTTTTTTTTTAATCTACATAAATGTTTATAAGATATTATTACTTTATCATATGACGTTCATTAATTGATTTGATTTAATTGGGTTTTAACGATCAATCAAGAATATTTCACTTATATTGAGATGTCACCAGCTATACATGTAGATGAAGTGGCAGAAATTTTTACCTTTGCAGTGCTCTTGGGGCAAGGTGCAGGGAGGATTTTTTAACGTGCCAAACCTGTCGTGACACGAGACATCAGTTTTGAAGGTCTCATCCGAAGGACCCCGTGACTTTTATTTCTAAATGTTAGTGCCTGGCAAAAGAACAGTCACTACCAATTTTTAATTCTTGATCAGACCCGGCCGGGGTTCGAAACCCGACCTCATACATACGAAGCGAGCACTCTACAAGATACCGTTGAGGTCATCTGATGCTGATATTGTTTGTTATTGGTAAAGGTTTACTACTCATTTAGTAAATTGGGAGGGTGTACATAACACGATCTAAGACAATGATAGGCGCTATGGTTGTATTGGTTTTGTTGTTACTTAAGTAAGATTCGATCTAAGGTAGTGAAAGGTGTCGTGGTTTTATTGCAGCTTAAGTAAGATTCGATCTTAGGCAGAGATAAGCGCTGTTCTTTTATTACAGCTTGAGTGAGATTCAATCTAAAGCAGTGATAGGCGCAACTGTTTTATTGCAGCTTGGGTGATATTCTATCTTAGGCAGTGATAGACGCTGTGGTTTTATTGCAGCTTGGGTGATATTCTTTCTTAGGCAGTGATAGACGCTGTGGTTTTTTTTTTTTTTTTTTTTTTTTTTTTTTTTTGCTGATATTGTTTGTTATTGGTAAAGGTTTACTACTCATTTAGTAAATTGGGAGGGTGTACATAACACGTTCTAAGACAATGATAGGCGCTATGGTTGTATTGGTTTTGTTGCTACTTAAGTAAGATTCAATCTTAGGCAGTAATAAGCGCTGTTGTTTTATTACAGCTTGAGTAAGATTCAATCTTAGGCACAGATAGACGCTGTGGTTTTATTGCTTCTTAAGTAAGATTTAATCTTAGGCACAGATAGAGGCTGTGGTTTTTTTCCTACTTCAGTGAGATTCAATCTTAGACAGTGGTAGGCGCCGTGGTTTTATTGCAGCTTGAGTGAGGTTCAATCTTAGACAGTAATAGACGCTGTGGTTTTATTGCTTCTTGAGTAAGATTCTATCTTAGGCAGTGATAGGCTCCGTGGTTTTATTGCAGCTTGAGTGAGGTTCAATCTTAGACAGTAATAGACGCTGTGGTTTTATTGCTTCTTGAGTAAGATTCGATCTTAGGCAGTGATAGGCGCCGTGGTTTTATTGCAGCTTGAGTGAGGTTCAATCTTAGACAGTAATAGACGCTGTGGTTTTATTGCTTCTTGAGTAAGATTCGATCTTAGGCAGTGAGAGACGCTGTGATTTTTTTTTTTTTTTTTTTTTTTTTTTTTTTTTTTGTTTATTTATTTATCTATTTTTATTTTTTTTTTTGTTACTTGAGTGAGATTTGATCTTAGACAGTGATAGACGCTGTGGTTTAATTGCTACTTGAGTGAGATTCGATTTTAGGCAGAGATAGGCGCTGTTGTTTTATTCCAGCTTGAGTGAGATTCAATCTTAGACAGTGGTAGGCGCCGTGGTTTTATTGAAGCTTGATTGAGGTTCAATCTTAAGCAGTGATAGACGCCGTGGTTTTATTGCAGCTTGAGTGAGATTCTATCTTAGGCAGTGATAGACGCTGTTGTTTTATTGCAGCTTGAGTAAGATTCAATCTTAGGCAGTGATAGGCGCTGTGGTTTTATTGCTTCTTAAGTAAGATTTGATCTTAGGCAGTGATAGGCGCTGTGGTTTTATTGCTTCTTAAGTAAGATTTAATCTTAGGCAGTGATATACGCTGTGGTTTTATTGCTTCTTGAGTAAGATTCTATCTTAGACAGTGATTGGCGCTGTGGTTTTATTGCAGCTCGAGTGAGATTCAATCTTAGGCAGTGGTAGGCGACGTGGTTTTATTGCAGCTTGAGTAAGATTCTATCTTAGGCAGTGATAGACGCTGTGGTTTTTTTCCTTTTTGAGTCAGATTTAATCTTAGGCAGTGATAGACGCTGTGGTTTTATTGCAGCTTGAGTGAGATTTTATCTTAGGCAGTGATAGGCGCTGTTGTTTTATTGCAGCTTGAGTAAGATTCTATCTTAGGCAGTGATAGACGCTGTGGTTTTATTCCTTCTTGAGTAAGATTTAATCTTAGGCAGTGATAGACGCTGTGGTTTTATTGCAGCTTGAGTGAGATTCTATCTTAGACAGTGGTAGGCGCCGTGGTTTTATTGCAGCTTGAGTAAGATTCTATCTTAGGCAGTGATAGACGCTGTGGTTTTATTCCTTCTTGAGTAAGATTTAATCTTAGGCAGTGATAGACGCTGTGGTTTTATTGCAGCTTGAGTGAGATTTTATCTTAGGCAGTGATAGGCGCTGTTATTTTATTGCAGCTTGAGTAACATTCAATCTTAGGCAGTGATAGGCGCTGTGGTTTTATTGCTTCTTAAGTAAGATTTAATCTTAGGCAGTGATAGGCTCCGTGGTTTTATTGCAGCTTGAGTGAGATTCTATCTTAGTCAGTGGTAGGCGCCGTGGTTTTATTGCAGCTTGAGTAAGATTCTATCTTAGGCAGTGATAGACGCTGTGGTTTTATTCCTTCTTGAGTAAGATTCGATCTTAGGCAGTGATAGACGCTGTGATTTTTTTTTTTTTTTTTTTTTTTTTTTTTTTGTTTATTAATTTATTTATTTATTTTTTTTTTTTTTTTGTTACTTGAGTGAGATTTGATCTTAGACAGTGATAGACGCTGTGGTTTAATTGCTACTTGAGTGAGATTCGATTTTAGGCAGAGATAGGCGCTGTTGTTTTATTCCAGCTTGAGTGAGATTCAATCTTAGACAGTGATAGGCGCCGTGGTTTTATTGAAGCTTGATTGAGGTTCAATCTTAAGCAGTGATAGACGCCGTGGTTTTATTGCAGCTTGAGTGAGATTCTATCTTAGGCAGTGATAGACGCTGTTGTTTTATTGCAGCTTGAGTAAGATTCAATCTTAGGCAGTGATAGACGCTGTGGTTTTACTGCTTCTTAAGTAAGATTTAATCTTAGGCAGTGATAGGCGCTTTGGTTTTATTGCTTCTTAAGTAAGATTTAATCTTAGGCAGTGATAGACGCTGTGGTTTTATTGCTTCTTGAGTAAGATTCTATCTTAGAAAGTGATTGGCACTGTGGTTTTATTGCAGCTCGAGTGAGATTCAATCTTAGGCAGTGGTACGCGCCGTGGTTTTATTGCAGCTTGAGTAAGATTCTATCTTAGGCAGTGATAGACGCTGTGGTTTTATTCCTTTTTGAGTACGATTTAATCTTAGGCAGTGATAGACGCTGTGGTTTTATTGCAGCTTGAGTGAGATTTTATCTTAGGCAGTGATAGGCGCTGTTGTTTTATTGCAGCTTGAGTAACATTCAATCTTAGGCAGTGATAGGCGCTGTGGTTTTATTGCTTCTTAAGTAAGATTTAATCTTAGGCAGTGATAGGCTCCGTGGTTTTATTGCAGCTTGAGTGAGATTCTATCTTAGACAGTGGTAGGCGCCGTGGTTTTATTGCAGCTTGAGTAAGATTCTATCTTAGGCAGTGATAGACGCTGTGGTTTTATTCTTTCTTGAGTAAGATTTAATCTTAGGCAGTGATAGACGCTGTGGTTTTATTGCAGCTTGAGTGAGATTTTATCTTAGGCAGTGATAGGCGCTGTTGTTTTATTGAAGCTTGATTGAGGTTCAATCTTAAGCAGTGATAGACGCTGTGGTTTTATTGCAGCTTGAGTGAGATTTTATCTTAGGCAGTGATAGGCGCTGTTGTTTTATTGCAGCTTGAGTAACATTCAATCTTAGGCAGTGATAGGCGCTGTGGTTTTATTGCTTCTTAAGTAAGATTTAATCTTAGGCAGTGATAGGCTCCGTGGTTTTATTGCAGCTTGAGTGAGATTCTATCTTAGACAGTGGTAGGCGCCGTGGTTTTATTGCAGCTTGAGTAAGATTCTATCATAGGCAGTGATAGACGCTGTGGTTTTATTCCTTCTTGAGTAAGATTAATCTTAGGCAGTGATAGACGCTGTGGTTTTATTGCAGCTTGAGTGAGATTTTATCTTAGGCAGTGATAGGCGCTGTTGTTTTATTGCAGCTTGAGTAACATTCAATCTTAGGCAGTGATAGACGCTGTGGTTTTATTGCTTCTTAAGTAAGATTTAATCTTAGGCAGTGATAGGCTCCGTGGTTTTATTGCAGCTTGAGTGAGATTCTATCTTAGACAGTGATAGACGCTGTGGTTTTATTGCAGCTTGTGTGAGATTCTATCTTAGACAGTGATAGACGCTATGGTTTTATTGCAGCTTGAGTAAGATTCAATCTTAGGCAGTGATAGACGCTGTGGTTTTATTGCTTCTTAAGTAAGATTTAATCTTAGGCAGTGATAGGCTCCGTGGTTTTATTGCAGCTTGAGTGAGATTCTATCTTAGACAGTGATTGACGCTGTGGTTTTATTGCAGCTTGAGTGAGATTTTATCTTAGGCAGTGATAGACGATGTGGTTTTTTTCCTTTCTGAGTAAGATTTAATCTTAGGCAGTGATAGGCGCCGTTGTTTTATTGCAGCTTAAGTGAGATTCAATCTTAGCCAGTTATAGACGTTGTGGTTTTATTGCAGCTTAAGTGAGATTCAATCTTAGGCAGTAATAGACGCTGTGGTTTTATTGCAGCTTAAGTGAGATTCAATCTTAGGCAGTAATAGACGCTGTGGTTTTATTGCAGCTTAAGTCAGATTCTATCTTAGGCAGTGATTGGAGCTGTGGTTTTATTGCAGCTCGAGTGAGATTCAATCTTAGGCAGTGGTAGGCGCTGTGGTTTTATTGCAGCTTGAGGAAGATTTTATCTTAGGCAGTGATAGACGCTGTGGTTTTATTCCTTTTTGAGTAAGATTTAATCTTAGGCAGTGATAGACGCTGTGGTTTTATTGCAGCTTGAGTCAGATTTTATCTTAGGCAGTGATAGGCGCTGTTGTTTTATTGCAACTTGAGTAAGATTGTATCTTAGGCAGTGATAGACGCTGTGGTTTTATTCCTTCTTGAGTAAGATTTAATCTTAGGCAGTGATAGGCGCTGTGGTTTTATTGCAGCTTGAGTGAGATTCTATCTTAGACATTGGTAGGAGCCGTGGTTTTATTGCAGCTTGAGTAAGATTCTATCTTAGGCAGTGATAGACGCTGTGGTTTTATTCCTTCTTGAGTAAGATTTAATCTTAGGCAGTGATAGACGCTGTGGTTTTATTGCAGCTTGAGTGAGATTTTATCTTAGGCAGTGATAGGCGCTGTTGTTTTATTGCAGCTTGAGTAACATTCAATCTTAGGCAGTGATAGGCGCTGTGGTTTTATTGCTTCTTAAGTAAGATTTAATCTTAGGCAGTGATAGGCTCCGTGGTTTTATTGCAGCTTGAGTGAGATTCTATCTTAGACAGTGGTAGGCGCCGTGGTTTTATTGCAGCTTGAGTAAGATTCTATCATAGGCAGTGATAGACGCTGTGGTTTTATTCCTTCTTGAGTAAGATTTAATCTTAGGCAGTGATAGACGCTGTGGTTTTATTGCAGCTTGAGTGAGATTTTATCTTAGGCAGTGATAGGCGCTGTTGTTTTATTGCAGCTTGAGTAACATTCAATCTTAGGCAGTGATAGACGCTGTGGTTTTATTGCTTCTTAAGTAAGATTTAATCTTAGGCAGTGATAGGCTCCGTGGTTTTATTGCAGCTTGAGTGAGATTCTATCTTAGACAGTGATAGACGCTGTGGTTTTATTGCAGCTTGTGTGAGATTCTATCTTAGACAGTGATAGACGCTATGGTTTTATTGCAGCTTGAGTAAGATTCAATCTTAGGCAGTGATAGACGCTGTGGTTTTATTGCTTCTTAAGTAAGATTTAATCTTAGGCAGTGATAGGCTCCGTGGTTTTATTGCAGCTTGAGTGAGATTCTATCTTAGACAGTGATTGACGCTGTGGTTTTATTGCAGCTTGAGTGAGATTTTATCTTAGGCAGTGATAGACGATGTGGTTTTTTTCCTTTCTGAGTAAGATTTAATCTTAGGCAGTGATAGGCGCCGTTGTTTTATTGCAGCTTAAGTGAGATTCAATCTTAGCCAGTTATAGACGTTGTGGTTTTATTGCAGCTTAAGTGAGATTCAATCTTAGGCAGTAATAGACGCTGTGGTTTTATTGCAGCTTAAGTGAGATTCAATCTTAGGCAGTAATAGACGCTGTGGTTTTATTGCAGCTTAAGTCAGATTCTATCTTAGGCAGTGATTGGAGCTGTGGTTTTATTGCAGCTCGAGTGAGATTCAATCTTAGGCAGTGGTAGGCGCTGTGGTTTTATTGCAGCTTGAGGAAGATTTTATCTTAGGCAGTGATAGACGCTGTGGTTTTATTCCTTTTTGAGTAAGATTTAATCTTAGGCAGTGATAGACGCTGTGGTTTTATTGCAGCTTGAGTGAGATTTTATCTTAGGCAGTGATAGGCGCTGTTGTTTTATTGCAACTTGAGTAAGATTGTATCTTAGGCAGTGATAGACGCTGTGGTTTTATTCCTTCTTGAGTAAGATTTAATCTTAGGCAGTGATAGGCGCTGTGGTTTTATTGCAGCTTGAGTGAGATTCTATCTTAGACATTGGTAGGAGCCGTGGTTTTATTGCAGCTTGAGTAAGATTCTATCTTAGGCAGTGATAGACGCTGTGGTTTTATTCCTTCTTGAGTAAGATTTAATCTTAGGCAGTGATAGACGCTGTGGTTTTATTGCAGCTTGAGTGAGATTTTATCTTAGGCAGTGATAGGCGCTGTTGTTTTATTGCAGCTTGAGTAACATTCAATCTTAGGCAGTGATAGGCGCTGTGGTTTTATTGCTTCTTAAGTAAGATTTAATCTTAGGCAGTGATAGGCTCCGTGGTTTTATTGCAGCTTGAGTGAGATTCTATCTTAGACAGTGGTAGGCGCCGTGGTTTTATTGCAGCTTGAGTAAGATTCTATCATAGGCAGTGATAGACGCTGTGGTTTTATTCCTTCTTGAGTAAGATTTAATCTTAGGCAGTGATAGACGCTGTGGTTTTATTGCAGCTTGAGTGAGATTTTATCTTAGGCAGTGATAGGCGCTGTTGTTTTATTGCAGCTTGAGTAACATTCAATCTTAGGCAGTGATAGACGCTGTGGTTTTATTGCTTCTTAAGTAAGATTTAATCTTAGGCAGTGATAGGCTCCGTGGTTTTATTGCAGCTTGAGTGAGATTCTATCTTAGACAGTGATAGACGCTGTGGTTTTATTGCAGCTTGTGTGAGATTCTATCTTAGACAGTGATAGACGCTATGGTTTTATTGCAGCTTGAGTAAGATTCAATCTTAGGCAGTGATAGACGCTGTGGTTTTATTGCTTCTTAAGTAAGATTTAATCTTAGGCAGTGATAGGCTCCGTGATTTTATTGCAGCTTGAGTGAGATTCTATCTTAGACAGTGATTGACGCTGTGGTTTTATTGCAGCTTGAGTGAGATTTTATCTTAGGCAGTGATAGACGATGTGGTTTTTTTCCTTTCTCAGTAAGATTTAATCTTAGGCAGTGATAGGCGCCGTTGTTTTATTGCAGCTTAAGTGAGATTCAATCTTAGCCAGTGATAGACGTTGTGGTTTTATTGCAGCTTAAGTGAGATTCAATCTTAGGCAGTAATAGACGCTGTGGTTTTATTGCAGCTTAAGTGAGATTCAATCTTAGGCAGTAATAGACGCTGTGGTTTTATTGCAGCTTAAGTCAGATTCTATCTTAGGCAGTGATTGGCGCTGTGGTTTTATTCCAGCTTAAGTGAGATTCTATCTTAGACAGTGATTGGCGCTGTAGTTTTATTGCAGCTTAAGTGAGATTCAATCTTAGGCAGTAATAGACGCTGTGGTTTTATTGCAGCTTAAGTGAGATTCAATCTTAGGCAGTAATAGACGCTGTGGTTTTATTGCAGCTTAAGTGAGATTCTATCTTAGGCAGTGATAGACGCTGTGGTTTTATTGCAGCTTAAGTGAGATTCTATCTTAGGCAGTGATTGGCGCTGTGGTTTGATTGCAGCTTAAGTGAGATTCAATCTTAGACAGTGATTGGCGCTGTGGTTTTATTGCTTCTTTATTGAGATTCAATCTTAGGCAGTAATAGACGCTGTGGTTTTATTGCAGCTTAAGTGAGATTCAATCTTAGGCAGTAATAGACGCTGTGGTTTTATTGCAGCTTAAGTGAGATTCTATCTTAGGCAGTAATAGACGCTGTGGTTTTATTGCAGCTTAAGTGAGATTCAATCTTAGGCAGTAAAAGACGCTGTGGTTTTATTGCAGCTTAAGTGAGATTCTATCTTAGGCAGTAATAGACGCTGTGGTTTTATTGCAGCTTAAGTGAGATTCTATTTTAGGCAGTGATTGGCGCTGTGGTTTTATTGCAGCTTAAGTGAGATTCTATCTTAGACAGTGATTTGCGCTGTGGTTTTATTGCAGCTTGAGTGAGATTCAATCTTAGGCAGTGATAGGCTCCGTGGTTTTATGCAGCTTAAGTGAGATTCAATCTTAGACAGTGATTGGCGCTGTGGTTTTATTGCAGCTTTAGTGAGATTCTATCTTATGCAGTAATAGACACTGTGGTTTTATTGCAGCTTGAGTAAGATTCAATCTTAGGCAGTGATAGACGCTGTGGTTATATTGCTTCTTAATTAAGATTTAATCTTAGGCAGTGATAGGCTCCGTGGTTTTATTGCAGCTTGAGTGAGATTCTATCTTAGACAGTGATTGACGCTGTGGTTTTATTGCAGCTTGAGTGAGATTCTATCTTAGACAGTGATTGACGCTATGGTTTTATTGCTTCTTAAGTAAGATTTAATCTTAGGCAGTGATAGGCTCCGTGGTTTTATTGCAGCTTGAGAGAGATTCGATCTTAGGCAGTGATAGACGCTGTGGTTTTATTGCAGCTTGAGTGAGATTTTATCTTAGGCAGTGATAGACGATGTGGTTTTATTACAGCTTGTGTGACATTTTATCTTAGGCAGTGATAGGCGCTCTGGTTTTATTGAAGGTTGATTGAGATTTTATCATAGGCAGTAATAGACGCTGTGGTTTTATTGCTTCTTGATTGAGATTCAATCTTAGGCAGTGATAGACGCTGTGGTTTTATTGCAGCTTGGGTGAGATTCTTTCTTAGGCAGTGATAGACGCTGTGGTTTTTTGCTGCTTGAGTGAGATTTGATCCTAGGCAGTGATAAACGATGTGGTTTTATTGCTACTTGAGTGAGATTCGATCTTGGGCAGAGATAGGCGCTGTGGTTTTATTGCAGCTTGAGTGAGATTCTATCTTTGGAAGTGATAGACGCTGCGGTGTTTTTGCTACTTGAGTGAGATTCAATCTTAGGCAGTGATAAACGATGTGGTTATATTGCAGCTTGATTGAGATCCAATCTTAGACAGTGATAGACGCTGTGGTTTTATTGCAGCTTGAGTGAGATTTTATCTTAGGCAGTGATAGACGATGTGGTTTTTTTCCTTTCTCAGTAAGATTTAATCTTAGGCAGTGATAGGCGCCGTTGTTTTATTGCAGCTTAAGTGAGATTCAATCTTAGCCAGTGATAGACGTTGTGGTTTTATTGCAGTTTAAGTGAGATTCAATCTTAAGCAGTGATAGACGCTGTGGTTTTATTGCAGCTTAAGTGAGATTCAATCTTAGGCAGTAATAGACGCTGTGGTTTTATTGCAGCTTAAGTCAGACTCTATCTTAGGCAGTGATTGGCGCTGTGGTTTTATTCCAGCTTGAGTAAGATTCTATCATAGGCAGTGATAGACGCTGTGGTTTTATTCCTTCTTGAGTAAGATTTAATCTTAGGCAAACATAGAAGCTGTGGTTTTATTGCAGCTTGAGTGAGATTTTATCTTAGGCAGTGATAGGCGCTGTTGTTTTATTGCAGCTTGAGTAACATTCAATCTTAGGCAGTGATAGACGCTGTGGTTTTATTGCTTCTTAAGTAAGATTTAATCTTAGGCAGTGATAGGCTCCGTGGTTTTATTGCAGCTTGAGTGAGATTCTATCTTAGACAGTGATAGACGCTGTGGTTTTATTGCAGCTTGTGTGAGATTCTATCTTAGACAGTGATAGACGCTATGATTTTATTGCAGCTTGAGTAAGATTCAATCTTAGGCAGTGATAGACGCTGTGGTTTTATTGCTTCTTAAGTAAGATTTAATCTTAGGCAGTGATAGGCTCCGTGGTTTTATTGCAGCTTGAGTGAGATTCTATCTTAGACAGTGATTGACGCTGTGGTTTTATTGCAGCTTGAGTGAGATTTTATCTTAGGCAGTGATAGACGATGTGGTTTTTTTCCTTTCTGAGTAAGATTTAATCTTAGGCAGTGATAGGCGCCGTTGTTTTATTGCAGCTTAAGTGAGATTCAATCTTAGCCAGTGATAGACGTTGTGGTTTTATTGCAGCTTAAGTGAGATTCAATCTTAGGCAGTAATAGACGCTGTGGTTTTATTGCAGCTTAAGTGATATTCAATCTTAGGCAGTAATAGACGCTGTGGTTTTATTGCAGCTTAAGTCAGATTCTATCTTAGGCAGTGATTGGCGCTGTGGTTTTATTCCAGCTTAAGTGAGATTCAATCTTAGGCAGTAATAGACGCTGTGGTTTTATTGCAGCTTAAGTGAGATTCTATCTTAGGCAGTGATCGGCGCTTTGGTTTTATTGCAGCTTAAGTGAGATTCAATCTTAGACAGTGATTGGCGCTGTGGTTTTATTGCAGCTTAAGTGAGATTCAATCTTCAGCAGTAATAGACGCTGTGGTTTTATTGCAGCGTAAGTGAGATTCAATCTTAGGCAGTGATAGACGCTGTGGTTTTATTGCAGCTTAAGTGAGATTCTATCTTAGGCAGTGATTGGCGCTGTGGTTTTATTGCAGCTTAAGTGAGATTCAATCTTAGACAGTGATTGGCGCTGTAGTTTTATTGCAGCTTAAGTGAGATTCAATCTTAGGCAGTAATAGACGCTGTGGTTTTATTGCAGCTTAAGTGAGATTCAATCTTAGGCAGTAATAGACGCTGTGGTTTTATTGCAGCTTAAGTGAGATTCTATCTTAGGCAGTGATAGACGCTGTGGTTTTATTGCAGCTTAAGTGAGATTCTATCTTAGGCAGTGATTGGCGCTGTGGTTTTATTGCAGCTTAAGTGAGATTCAATCTTAGACAGTGATTGGCGCTGTGGTTTTATTGCTTCTTTAGTGAGATTCAATCTTAGGCAGTAATAGACGCTGTGGTTTTATTGCAGCTTAAGTGAGATTCAATCTTAGGCAGTAATAGACGCTGTGGTTTTATTGCAGCTTAAGTGAGATTCTATCTTAGGCAGTAATAGACGCTGTGGTTTTATTGCAGCTTAAGTGAGATTCAATCTTAGGCAGTAAAAGACGCTGTGGTTTTATTGCAGCTTAAGTGAGATTCTATCTTAGGCAGTAATAGACGCTGTGGTTTTATTGCAGCTTAAGTGAGATTCTATCTTAGGCAGTGATTGGCGCTGTGGTTTTATTGCAGCTTAAGTGAGATTCTATCTTAGACAGTGATTGGCGCTGTGGTTTTATTGCAGCTTGAGTGAGATTCAATCTTAGGCAGTGATAGGCTCCGTGGTTTTATGCAGCTTAAGTGAGATTCAATCTTAGACAGTGATTGGCGCTGTGGTTTTATTGCAGCTTTAGTGAGATTCTATCTTATGCAGTAATAGACGCTGTGGTTTTATTGCAGCTTGAGTAAGATTCAATCTTAGGCAGTGATAGACGCTGTGGTTATATTGCTTCTTAAGTAAGATTTAATCTTAGGCAGTGATAGGCTCCGTGGTTTTATTGCAGCTTGAGTGAGATTCTATCTTAGACAGTGATTGACGCTGTGGTTTTATTGCAGCTTGAGTGAGATTCTATCTTAGACAGTGATAGACGCTATGGTTTTATTGCTTCTTAAGTAAGATTTAATCTTAGGCAGTGATAGGCTCCGTGGTTTTATTGCAGCTTGAGTGAGATTCGATCTTAGGCAGTGATAGACGCTGTGGTTTTATTGCAGCTTGAGTGAGATTTTATCTTAGGCAGTGATAGACGATGTGGTTTTATTGCAGCTTGTGTGACATTTTATCTTAGGCAGTGATAGGCGCTCTGGTTTTATTGAAGGTTGATTGAGATTTTATCTTAGGCAGTAATAGACGCTGTGGTTTTATTGCTTCTTGATTGAGATTCAATCTTAGGCAGTGATAGACGCTGTGGTTTTATTGCAGCTTGGGTGAGATTCTTTCTTAGGCAGTGATAGACGCTTTGGTTTTTTGCTACTTGAGTGAGATTTGATCCTAGGCAGTGATAAACGATGTGGTTTTATTGCTACTTGAGTGAGATTCGATCTTGGGCAGAGATAGGCGCTGTGGTTTTATTGCAGCTTGAGTGAGATTCTATCTTTGGAAGTGATAGACGCTGCGGTGTTTTTGCTACTTGAGTGAGATTCAATCTTAGGCAGTGATAAACGATGTGGTTATATTGCAGCTTGATTGAGATCCAATCTTAGACAGTGATAGACGCTGTGGTTTTATTGCAGCTTGAGTGAGATTTTATCTTAGGCAGTGATAGACGATGTGGTTTTTTTCCTTTCTAAGTAAGATTTAATCTTAGGCAGTGATAGACGCTGTGGTTTTATTGCAGCTTAAGTGAGATTCAATCTTAGCCAGTGATAGACGTTGTGGTTTTATTGCAGCTTAAGTGAGATTCAATCTTAAGCAGTGATAGACGCTGTGGTTTTATTGCAGCTTAAGTGAGATTCAATCTTAGGCAGTAATAGACGCTGTGGTTTTATTGCAGCTTAAGTCAGACTCTATCTTAGGCAGTGATTGGCGCTGTGGTTTTATTCCAGCTTAAGTGAGATTCAATCTTAGGCAGTAATAGACGCAGTGGTTTTATTGCAGCTTAAGTGAGATTCAATCTTACACAGTAATAGACGCTGTGGTTTTATTGCAGCTTAAGTCAGATTCTATCGTAGGCAGTGATTGGCGCTGTGGTTTTATTGCAGCTTAAGTGAGATTCAATCTTAAGCAGTAATAGACGCTGTGGTTTTATTGCAGTTAAGTGAGATTCAATCTTAGGCAGAAATAGACGCTGTGGTTTTATTGCAGCTTAAGTGAGATTCAATCTTAGGCTGTAATAGACGCTGTGGTTTTATTGCAGCTTAAGTGAGATTCAATCTTAGGCAGTAAAAGACGCTGTGGTTTTATTGCAGCTTAAGTGAGATTCTATCTTAGGCAGTAATAGACGCTGTGGTTTTATTGCAGCTTAAGTGAGATTCTATCTTAGGCAGTGATTGGCGCTGTGGTTTTATTGCAGCTTAAGTGAGATTCTATCTTAGACAGTGATTGGCGCTGTGGTTTTATTGCAGCTTGAGTGAGATTCAATCTTAGGCAGTGATAGGCTCCGTGGTTTTATGCAGCTTAAGTGAGATTCAATCTTAGACAGTGATTGGCGCTGTGGTTTTATTGCAGCTTAAGTGAGATTCTATCTTAGGCAGTAATAGACGCTGTGGTTTTATTGCAGCTTGAGTAAGATTTAATCTTAGGCAGTGATAGACGCTGTGGTTTTATTGCTTCTTAAGTGAGATTTAATCTTAGGCAGTGATAGGCTCCGTGGTTTTATTGCAGCTTGAGTGAGATTCTATCTTAGACAGTGATTGACGCTGTGGTTTTATTGCAGCTTAAGTGAGATTCTATCTTAGACAGTGATTGGCGCTGTGGTTTTATTGCAGCTTGAGTGAGATTCAATCTTAGGCAGTGATAGGCTCCGTGGTTTTATGCAGCTTAAGTGAGATTCAATCTTAGACAGTGATTGGCGCTGTGGTTTTATTGCAGCTTAAGTGAGATTCTATCTTAGGCAGTAATAGACGCTGTGGTTTTATTGCAGCTTGAGTAAGATTCAATCTTAGGCAGTGATAGACGCTGTGGTTTTATTGCTTCTTAAGTAAGATTTAATCTTAGGCAGTGATAGGCTCCGTGGTTTTATTGCAGCTTGAGTGAGATTCTATCTTAGACAGTGATTGACGCTGTGGTTTTATTGCAGCTTGAGTGAGATTCTATCTTAGACAGTGATAGACGCTATGGTTTTATTGCTTGTTAAGTAAGATTTAATCTTAGGCAGTGATAGGCTCCGTGGTTTTATTGCAGCTTAAGTGAGATTCTATCTTAGTCAGTGGTAGGCGCCGTGGTTTTATTGCAGCTTGAGTAAGATTCTATCTTAGGCAGTGATAGACGCTGTGGTTTTATTCCTTCTTGAGTAAGATTCGATCTTAGGCAGTGATAGACGCTGTGATTTTTTTTTTTTTTTTTTTTTTTTTCCTTATTAATTTATTTATTTATTTATTTATTTTTTTTTGTTACTTGAGTGAGATTTGATCTTAGACAGTGATAGACGCTGTGGTTTAATTGCTACTTGAGTGAGATTCGATTTTAGGCAGAGATAGGCGCTGTTGTTTTATTCCAGCTTGAGTGAGATTCCATCTTAGACAGTGTTAGGCGCCGTGGTTTTATTGAAGCTTGATTGAGGTTCAATCTTAAGCAGTGATAGACGCCGTGGTTTTATTGCAGCTTGAGTGAGATTCTATCTTAGGCAGTGATAGACGCTGTTGTTTTATTGCAGCTTGAGTAAGATTCAATCTTAGGCAGTGATAGGCGCTGTGGTTTTATTGCTTCTTAAGTAAGATTTAATCTTAGGCAGTGATAGGCGCTGTGGTTTTATTGCTTCTTAAGTAAGATTTAATCTTAGGCAGTGATAGACGCTGTGGTTTTATTGCTTCTTGAGTAAGATTCTATCTTAGAAAGTGATTGGCGCTGTGGTTTTATTGCAGCTCGAGTGAGATTCAATCTTAGGCAGTGGTAGGCGCTGTGGTTTTATTGCAGCTTGAGTAAGATTCTATCTTAGGCAGTGATAGACGCTGTGGTTTTATTCCTTTTTGAGTAAGATTTAATCTTAGGCAGTGATAGACGCTGTGGTTTTATTGCAGCTTGAGTGAGATTTTATCTTAGGCAGTGATAGGCGCTGTTGTTTTATTGCAACTTGAGTAAGATTCTATCTTAGGCAGTGATAGACGCTGTGGTTTTATTCCTTCTTGAGTAAGATTTAATCTTAGGCAGTGATAGACGCTGTGGTTTTATTGCAGCTTGAGTGAGATTCTATCTTAGACATTGGTAGGCGCCGTGGTTTTATTGCAGCTTGAGTAAGATTCTATCTTAGGCAGTGATAGACGCTGTGGTTTTATTCCTTCTTGAGTAAGATTTAATCTTAGGCAGTGATAGACGCTGTGGTTTTATTGCAGCTTGAGTGAGATTTTATCTTAGGCAGTGATAGGCGCTGTTGTTTTATTGCAGCTTGAGTAACATTCAATCTTAGGCAGTGATAGGCGCTGTGGTTTTATTGCTTCTTAAGTAAGATTTAATCTTAGGCAGTGATAGGCTCCGTGGTTTTATTGCAGCTTGAGTGAGATTCTATCTTAGACAGTGGTAGGCGCCGTGGTTTTATTGCAGCTTGAGTAAGATTCTATCTTAGGCAGTGATAGACGCTGTGGTTTTATTCCTTCTTGAGAAAGATTTAATCTTAGGCAGTGATAGACGCTGTGGTTTTATTGCAGCTTGAGTGAGATTTTATCTTAGGCAGTGATAGGCGCTGTTGTTTTATTGCAGCTTGAGTAACATTCAATCTTAGGCAGTGATAGACGCTGTGGTTTTATTGCTTCTTAAGTTAGATTTAATCTTTGGCAGTGATAGGCTCCGTGGTTTTATTGCAGCTTGAGTGAGATTCTATCTTAGACAGTGATTGACGCTGTGGTTTTATTTCAGCTTGAGTGAGATTTTATCTTAGGCAGTGATAGACGATGTGGTTTTTTTCCTTTCTGAGTAAGATTTAATCTTAGGCAGTGATAGGCGCCGTTGTTTTATTGCAGCTTAAGTGAGATTCAATCTTAGCCAGTGATAGACGTTGTGGTTTTATTGCAGCTTAAGTGAGATTCAATCTTAGGCAGTAATAGACGCTGTGGTTTTATTGCAGCTTAAGTGAGATTCAATCTTAGGCAGTAATAGACGCTGTGGTTTTATTGCAGCTTAAGTCAGATTCTATCTTAGTCATTGATTGCCGCTGTGGTTTTATTCCAGCTTAAGTGAGATTCAATGTTAGGTAGTAATAGACGCTGTGGTTTTATTGCAGCTTAAGTGAGATTCTATCTTAGGCAGTGATTGGCGCTTTGGTTTTATTGCAGCTTAAGTGAGATTCAATCTTAGACAGTGATTGGCGCTGTGGTTTTATTGCAGCTTAAGTGAGATTCAATCTTAAGCAGTAATAGACGCTGTGGTTTTATTGCAGCTTAAGTGAGATTCAATCTTAGGCAGTGATAGACGCTGTGGTTTTATTGCAGCTTAAGTGAGATTCTATCTTATGCAGTGATTGGCGCTGTGGTTTTATTGCAGCTTAAGTGAGATTCAATCTTAGACAGTGATTGGCGCTGTAGTTTTATTGCAGCTTAAGTGAGATTCAATCTTAGGCAGTAATAGACGCTGTGGTTTTATTGCAGCTTAAGTGAGATTCAATCTTAGGCAGTAATAGACGCTGTGGTTTTATTGCAGCTTAAGTGAGATTCTATCTTAGGCAGTGATAGACGCTGTGGTTTTATTGCAGCTTAAGTGAGATTCTATCTGAGGCAGTGATTGGCGCTGTGGTTTTATTGCAGCTTAAGTGAGATTCAATCTTAGACAGTGATTGGCGCTGTGGTTTTATTGCTTCTTTAGTGAGATTCAATCTTAGGCAGTAATAGACGCTGTGGTTTTATTGCAGCTTAAGTGAGATTCAATCTTAGGCAGTAATAGACGCTGTGGTTTTAATGCAGCTTAAGTGAGATTCTATCTTAGGCAGTAATAGACGCTGTGGTTTTATTGCAGCTTAAGTGAGATTCAATCTTAGGCAGTAAAAGACGCTGTGGTTTTATTGCAGCTTAAGTGAGATTCTATCTTAGGCAGTAATAGACGCTGTGGTTTTATTGCAGCTTAAGTGAGATTCTATCTTAGGCAGTGATTGGCGCTGTGGTTTTATTGCAGCTTAAGTGAGATTCTATCTTAGACAGTGATTGGCGCTGTGGTTTTATTGCAGCTTGAGTGAGATTCAATCTTAGGCAGTGATAGGCTCCGTGGTTTTATGCAGCTTAAGTGAGATTCAATCTTAGACAGTGATTGGCGCTGTGGTTTTATTGCAGCTTAAGTGAGATTCTATCTTAGGCAGTAATAGACGCCGTGGTTTTATTGCAGCTTGAGTAAGATTCAATCTTAGGCAGTGATAGACGCTGTGGTTTTATTGCTTCTTAAGTAAGATTTAATCTTAGGCAGTGATAGGCTCCGTGGTTTTATTGCAGCTTGAGTGAGATTCTATCTTAGACAGTGATTGACGCTGTGGTTTTATTGCAGCTTGAGTGAGATTCTATCTTAGACAGTGATAGACGCTATGGTTTTATTGCTTCTTATGTAAGATTTCATCTTAGGCAGTGATAGGCTCCGTGGTTTTATTGCAGCTTGAGTGAGATTCGATCTTAGGCAGTGATAGACGCTGTGGTTTTATTGCAGCTTGAGTGAGATTTTATCTTAGGCAGTGATAGACGATGTGGTTTTATTGCAGCTTGTGTGACATTTTATCTTAGGCAGTGATAGGCGCTCTGGTTTATTGAAGGTTGATTGAGATTTTATCTTAGGCAGTAATAGACGCTGTGGTTTTATTGCTTCTTGATTGAGATTCAATCTTAGGCAGTAATAGACGCTGTGGTTTTATTGCAGCTTAAGTGAGATTCAATCTTAGACAGTGATTGGCGCTGTAGTTTTATTGCAGCTTAAGTGAGATTCAATCTTAGGCAGTAGTAGACGCTGTGGTTTTATTGCAGCTTAAGTGAGATTCAATCTTAGGCAGTAATAGACGCTGTGGTTTTATTGCAGCTTAAGTGAGATTCTATCTTAGGCAGTGATAGACGCTGTGGTTTTATTGCAGCTTAAGTGAGATTCTATCTTAGGCAGTGATTGGCGCTGTGGTTTTATTGCAGCTTAAGTGAGATTCAATCTTAGACAGTGATTGGCGCTGTGGTTTTATTGCTTCTTTAGTGAGATTCAATCTTAGGCAGTAATAGACGCTGTGGTTTTATTGCAGCTTAAGTGAGATTCTATCTTATGCAGTGATTGGCGCTGTGGTTTTATTGCAGCTTAAGTGAGATTCAATCTTAGACAGTGATTGGCGCTGTAGTTTTATTGCAGCTTAAGTGAGATTCAATCTTAGGCAGTAATAGACGCTGTGGTTTTATTGCAGCTTAAGTGAGATTCAATCTTAGGCAGTAATAGACGCTGTGGTTTTATTGCAGCTTAAGTGAGATTCTATCTTACGCAGTGATAGACGCTGTGGTTTTATTGCAGCTTAAGTGAGATTCTATCTTAGGCAGTGATTGGCGCTGTGGTTTTATTGCAGCTTAAGTGAGATTCAATCTTAGACAGTGATTGGCGCTGTGGTTTTATTGCTTCTTTAGTGAGATTCAATCTTAGGCAGTAATAGACGCTGTGGTTTTATTGCAGCTTAAGTGAGATTCAATCTTAGGCAGTAATAGACGCTGTGGTTTTAATGCAGCTTAAGTGAGATTCTATCTTAGGCAGTAATAGACGCTGTGGTTTTATTGCAGCTTAAGTGAGATTCAATCTTAGGCAGTAAAAGACGCTGTGGTTTTATTGCAGCTTAAGTGAGATTCTATCTTAGGCAGTAATAGACGCTGTGGTTTTATTGCAGCTTAAGTGAGATTCTATCTTAGGCAGTGATTGGCGCTGTGGTTTTATTGCAGCTTAAGTGAGATTCTATCTTAGACAGTGATTGGCGCTGTGGTTTTATTGCAGCTTGAGTGAGATTCAATCTTAGGCAGTGATAGGCTCCGTGGTTTTATGCAGCTTAAGTGAGATTCAATCTTAGACAGTGATTGGCGCTGTGGTTTTATTGCAGCTTAAGTGAGATTCTATCTTAGGCAGTAATAGACGCTGTGGTTTTATTGCAGCTTGAGTAAGATTCAATCTTAGGCAGTGATAGACGCTGTGGTTTTATTGCTTCTTAAGTAAGATTTAATCTTAGGCAGTGATAGGCTCCGTGGTTTTATTGCAGCTTGAGTGAGATTCTATCTTAGACAGTGATTGACGCTGTGGTTTTATTGCAGCTTGAGTGAGATTCTATCTTAGACAGTGATAGACGCTATGGTTTTATTGCTTCTTATGTAAGATTTAATCTTAGGCAGTGATAGGCTCCGTGGTTTTTATTGCAGCTTGAGTGAGATTCGATCTTAGGCAGTGATAGAGGCTGTGGTTTTATTGCAGCTTGAGTGAGATTTTATCTTAGGCAGTGATAGACGATGTGGTTTTATTGCAGCTTGTGTGACATTTTATCTTAGGCAGTGATAGGCGCTCTGGTTTTATTGAAGGTTGATTGAGATTTTATCTTAGGCAGTAATAGACGCTGTGGTTTTATTGCTTCTTGATTGAGATTCAATCTTAGGCAGTGATAGACGCTGTGGTTTTATTGCAGCTTGGGTGAGATTCTTTCTTAGGCAGTGATAGACGCTGTAGTTTTTCGCTACTTGAGTGAGATTTGATCCTAGGCAGTGATAAACGATGTGGTTTTATTGCTACTTGAGTGAGATTCGATCTTGGGCAGAGATAGGCGCTGTGGTTTTATTGCAGCTTGAGTGAGATTCTATCTTTGGAAGTGATAGACGCAGCGGTGTTTTTGCTACTTGAGTGAGATTCAATCTTAGGCAGTGATAAACGATGTGGTTATATTGCAGCTTGATTGAGATCCAATCTTAGACAGTGATAGACGCTGTGGTTTTATTGCAGCTTGAGTGAGATTTTATCTTAGGCAGTGATAGACGATGTGGTTTTTTTCCTTTCTGAGTAAGATTTAATCTTAGGCAGTGATAGGTGCCGTTGTTTTATTGCAGCTTAAGTGAGATTCAATCTTAGCCAGTGATAGACGTTGTGGTTTTATTGCAGCTTAAGTGAGATTCAATCTTAAGCAGTGATAGACGCTGTGGTTTTATTGCAGCTTAAGTGAGATTCAATCTTAGGCAGTAATAGACGCTGTGGTTTTATTGCAGCTTAAGTCAGACTCTATCTTAGGCAGTGATTGGCGCTGTGGTTTTATTCCAGCTTAAGTGAGATTCAATCTTAGGCAGTAATAGACGCTGTGGTTTTATTGCAGCTTAAGTGAGATTCAATCTTAGGCAGTAATAGACGCTGTGGTTTTATTGCAGCTTAAGTCAGATTCTATCTTAGGCAGTGATTGGCGCTGTGGTTTTATTGCAGCTTAAGTGAGATTCAATCTTAAGCAGTAATAGACGCTGTGGTTTTATTGCAGTTAAGTGAGATTCAATCTTAGGCAGAAATAGACTCTGTGGTTTTATTGCAGCTTAAGTGAGATTCAATCTTAGGCTGTAATAGACGCTGTGGTTTTTATTGCAGCTTAAGTGAGATTCAATCTTAGGCTGTAATAGACGCTGTAGTTTTATTGCAGCTTAAGTGAGATTCAATCTTAGGAAGTAATAGACGCTCTGGTTTTATTGCAGCTTGAGTGAGATTCAATCTTAGGCAGTAATAGACGCTGTGGTTTTATTGCAGCTTAAGTGAGATTCAATCTTAGGCAGTAATAGACGCTGTGGTTTTATTGCAGCTTAAGTGAGATTCTATCTTAGGCAGTGATAGACGCTGTGGTTTTATTGCAGCTTAAGTGAGATTCTATCTTAGGCAGTGATTGGCGCTGTGGTTTTATTGCAGCTTAAGTGAGATTCAAACTTAGACAGTGATTGGCGCTGTGGGTTTATTGCTTCTTTAGTGAGATTCAATCTTAGGCAGTAATAGACGCTGTGGTTTTATTGCAGCTTAAGTGAGATTCTATCTTAGGCAGTAATAGACGCTGTGGTTTTATTGCAGCTTAAGTGAGATTCTATCTTAGGCAGTAATAGACGCTGTGGTTTTATTGCAGCTTAAGTGAGATTCAATCTTAGGCAGTAAAAGACGCTGTGGTTTTATTGCAGCTTAAGTGAGATTCAATCTTAGACAGTGATTGGCGCTGTGGTTTTATTGCTTCTTTAGTGAGATTTAATCTTAGGCAGTGATAGACGCTGTGGTTTTATTGCAGCTTGAGTGAGATTTTATCTTAGGCAGTGATAGACGATGTGGTTTTTTTCCTTTCTGAGTAAGATTTAATCTTAGGCAGTGATAGGCGCCGTTGTTTTATTGCTGCTTAAGTGAGATTCAATCTTAGCCAGTGATAGACGTTGTGGTTTTATTGCAGCTTAAGTGAGATTCAATCTTAAGCAGTGATAGACGCTGTTGTTTTATTGCAGCTTAAGTGAGATTCAATCTTAGGCAGTAATAGACGCTGTGGTTTTATTGCAGCTTAAGTCAGACTCTATCTTAGGCAGTGATTGGCGCTGTGGTTTTATTCCAGCTTAAGTGAGATTCAATCTTAGGCAGTAATAGACGCTGTGGTTTTATTGCAGCTTAAGTGAGATTCAATCTTAGGCAGTAATAGACGCCTGTGGTTTTATTGCAGCTTAAGTCAGATTCTATCTTAGGCAGTGATTGGCGCTGTGGTTTTATTGCAGCTTAAGTGAGATTCAATCTTAAGCAGTAATAGACGCTGTGGTTTTATTGCAGCTTAAGTGAGATTCAATCTTAAGCTGTAATAGACGCTGTGGTTTTATTGCAGCTTAAGTGAGATTCAATCTTAGGCTGTAATAGACGCTGTAGTTTTATTGCAGCTTAAGTGAGATTCAATCTTAGGAAGTAATAGACGCTGTGGTTTTATTGCAGCTTGAGTGAGATTCCAATCTTAGGCAGTAAATAGACGCTGTGGTTTTATTGCAGCTTAAGTGAGATTCAATCTTAGGCAGTAATAGACGCTGTGGTTTTATTGCAGCTTAAGTGAGATTCTATCTTAGGCAGTGATAGACGCTGTGGTTTATTGCAGCTTAAGTGAGATTCTATCTTAGGCAGTGATTGGCGCTGTGGTTTTATTGCAGCTTAAGTGAGATTCAAACTTAGACAGTGATTGGCGCTGTGGGTTTATTGCTTCTTTAGTGAGATTCAATCTTAGGCAGTAATAGCCGCTGTGGTTTTATTGCAGCTTAAGTGAGATTCTATCTTAGGCAGTAATAGACGCTGTGGTTTTATTGCAGCTTAAGTGAGATTCTATCTTAGGCAGTAATAGACCGCTGTGGTTTTTATTGCAGCTTAAGTGAGATTCAATCTTAGGCAGTAAAAGACGCTGTGGTTTTATTGCAGCTTAAGTGAGATTCAATCTTAGACAGTGATTGGCGCTGTGGTTTTATTGCTTCTTTAGTGAGATTAATCTTAGGCAGTGATAGACGTGTTTTTATTGCAGCTTGAGTGAGATTTTATCTTAGGCAGTGATAGACGATGTGGTTTTTTTTTCCTTTTGAGTAAGATTTAATCTTAGGCAGTGATAGGCGCCGTTGTTTTATTGCCGCTTAAGTGAGATTCAATCTTAGCCAGTGATAGACGTTGTGGTTTTATTGCAGCTTAAGTGAGATTCAATCTTAAGCAGTGTAGACGCTGTTGTTATTGCAGCTTAAGTGAGATTCAATCTTAGGCAGTAATAGACGCTGTGTTTTATTGCAGCTTAAGTCAGACTCTATCTTAGGCAGTGATTGGCGCTGTGGTTTATTCCAGCTTAAGTGAGATTCAATCTTAGGCAGTAATAGACGCTGT
>CM056607.1:40861473-40906064 GCA_029721355.1 Tegillarca granosa
AGTTGGCAAGTTTTGGCTCATACTTCTCAGGAGCAAGATCTCACCCTGATTTTGTTTCAAAATTTTATTTATTTATTTATCTATTTATTTAATATAAATATTTAAAATATTTATTTATATGTTTTAAGTATTTGAACTCTTTTAATAAATAATGATAATAGAGGTGAGCAGTTTATAATCAGTTTATAATTTTTTCATATGTAACATTAAACAGATATAAATTTTATGTGAAAATAAATTATAAAAATATTATTAAAAGAATTTTTATAGTTTATTTTAATTTAAAATAAACTTATATTTTCACAAAATAATATTCCTCGGTGAACATAATTTTTGGTGTGTTTAAACTGGTTGTCTTATCTATGAAAAGAGAAGAACCACCTTACATTCCAAAAGCATCACTTTGTTCAACTTTGACCTGACCAATGAAATATGTCGAATTTGTATGTTGGTCAAATGGGGCATTGTAAACAAATCTATCGGTGTTGTCTCATGTTAGTATGTTGATACATGTACTTGTGTTAAAGTTTATACAATGATTTTATTTTGAAAATAAGTTATCTGTCTTTGATATCACAGTGGTTTTAATCACTTTTAATTTCAATGAAAAATTACAGGCGCGATCCCATACAAATATCGCCGAAAATCTGTAACACAAGGAATACTGTATCAGATAATTGATGTATACTCGGGCTGTAAAATGTCTTTGATTAACTGCCTATTATCTTAGGTGCCTGGAAGAAGTCCCTCGTGAAGTGTTAATCCACTAATTACTCAACCACTCAGGATAATTAACATGCATCACAACACCTGTAAATCACTTGTTGACAGCAGCCGGAACACTTCGGATTTTATCGTTAAGATAACTTAACACAACAGAGTTCCCAATAATGGGTTTCAAAAATAAGGGCAACTTCGACTTCTCTTTTTTTGGAAATATAGGGCGAAGTTTTTTTAAACAGGGCCAAGTTATCGTCCAACTTTGCCCTTATTTTGAGCCCTGGATGATAGATGGACATGCACTGTGATCTGTAACCCAAAAACTAAAACTAACTTAGACACATGTAGAGAGTGATGATAGATGGACAAGCACAATTATTGTTCAACAACAGATGATGTAGGTCCAATCTGTAAAGAATAAACATTCATGTATTTAACAAATTTACCTTGAGAGATCTTTGACTGATTTCAGTCTCTTCAGTGGATTAAATTCTATAATTTCCTGGTGTAGACTACTGAGAGATCCTATAGTAGACATACTTGTCATGGAACTCAAAGATCTAAAAATAACAAAAAATCTGAACTTAGCAAATGTCATTTGAGGAATTTTATATTCAAAAAAACCTAACTTGTCTCATTGAAAAAGATTAATTTTTTGTGAAGTGTCTGTACCCTAGAAGATATGACCAAATTCAATGTTGTAAATATATAGTAAAATTTGGTAAGCATGCGTGTTATGAAATATAAAGATTTCATTATGGATGACAGAATTCCCATTGATCATAGATGTATTAAAGTAGGCTACTTTTTCTCTGATACCTTGTTTTCTGATGTAGGAATAGCTGTTTTTCACAAAATTACTGTGACTCGCGTTTTACAATTCAACCAATGAAATTGTGTAAAATTTGTCAAACTAAATTATGGTCACACATTTACTTTTTTACTAAGGTTAATGATTTTTAACTAAGTTAAATCCTCACAACACAGTCAACATACCCTCTTGGTTTTTTCCTTGGTTTTACCAAACTTTCTGGTGTGTTCATCTGCAATAAAATACACATTACATCACTGTTTTACATGAATGAGATAATTGTTTGTAACTACAGTAGCTACAGAAAAGGATAATTTAATGATTAGAGCTTATAAAATAGATCAACTAAGTTTTCAAATTAAAAAAATTCTTGTTTCCTGCATAGTATGTATCATTTTAACACAGTCATTATTTATTTTTTAACATCTTGATATAATTTTTGCAGTCTGACAAGTTCTCATTGATGCACAGATATTTTAAAGAAACTTTTAGCCACACACACACACACACACACACACCTGGTTATTTATGTCTCTTAAAGGTGATGACACATCAGATGAAGATTTAAGTGGAGTTTTAGTCACTTTAATGGTGGGTATAGTCTGTCCAGGAATTGGAGGAGGGGGTGGTGGTGGGGGGACTGGGGGTCCCATATTTTTTAATGGAGTATTTTCATCATTTGCTCTCTTTCTTTTTTGACGTTTAGCAGCCAGTCTCTCTGAACATCTTACACCTTTAGATTCTGAAAAACATAAATACATATACATATCAGTAATAATATTATAGTGAAAAATTCAGTGGGTTCCAATACCCCAATAATAACTTCTACATTGTTTCTGGATAGTTTTACTATTTTGATTCAGATCCTGAAAAATTATGGGCCCCAACCCTTTATCACTGAAAAAAATGTTTGATTATAGCAAATTAACATAAACAAAATTGAATCTTCAAAATTTGTAAAAAGGATACAAATTTATTATTGGTAGCAAAATAAAAAGGTCCTTTGCAAATATTATTACAGATCAACTAACTTAGAGAGTAATGAAACACCTCTGCATATATTATTACAGATAAACTTACTTAAAGAGCAATGGGATGCACTCTGCAAATATTATTACAGATCAACTTGAAGAGAGAGTAAGGGAATGCCCTCTGCATATATTATTACAGATCAACTTGACTAAAGAGTAAGGGAATGCCCTCTGCATATATTATTACAGATCAACTTGACTAAAGAGTAAGGGAATGCCCTCTGCATATATTATTACACATCAACTTGACTAAAGAGTAAGGGAATGCCCTCTGCATATATTATTACACATCAACTTACATAGAGAGTAATGGGATGCCCTCTGCATATATTATTACAGATCAACTTGACTAAAGAGTAAGGGAATGCCCTCTGCATATATTATTACACATCAACTTACATAGAGAGTAATGGGATGCACTCTGCATATATTATTACAGATCAACTTGACTAGAGAGTAAGGAAATGCCCTCTGCATATATTATTACAGATCAACTTGACTAAAGAGTAAGGGAATGCCCTCTGCATATATTATTACAGATCAACTTGACTAGAGAGTAAGGAAATGCCCTCTGCATATATTATTTCAGATCAACTTGACTAAATAGTAAGGGAATGCCCTCTGCATATATTATTACACATCAACTTACATAGAGAGTAATGGGATGCCCTCTGCATATATTATTACAGATCAACTTGCCAACTTGCCTAGGGAGTAAGGGAATGCCCTCTGCATATATTATTACAGATCAACTTGCCAACTTGCCTAGAGAGTAAGGGAATGCCCTCTGCATATATTATTACAGATCAACTTGCCAACTTGCCTAGAGAGTAAGGGAATGCCCTCTGCATATATTATTACAGATCAACTTGACTACAGAGTAAGGGAATGCCCTCGGCATATATTATTTCAGATCAACTTGACTAGAGAGTAAGGGAATGCCCTCTGCATATATATTACACATCAACTTACATAGAGAGTAATGGGATGCACTCTGCATATATTATTACAGATCAACTTGCCAACTTGACTACAGAGTAAGGAAATGCCCTCTGCATATATTATTACAGATCAACTTGACTACAGAGTAAGGAAATGCCCTCTGCATATATTATTACAGATCAACTTGACTAAAGAGTAAAGGAATGCCCTCTGCATATATTATTACAGATCAACTTACAAAGAGAGTAATGGGATGCCCTCTGCATATATTATTACAGATCAACTTGCAAACTTGCCTAGAAAGTAAGGGAATGCCCTCTGCGTATATTATAACAGATCAACTTTGAAACTTGCCTAGAAAGTAAGGGAATGCCCTCTGCATATATTATTACAGATCAACTTGACAAGAGAGTAAGGGAATGCCCTCTGCATATATAATAACAGATCAACTTGACTACAGAGTAAGGGAATGCCCACTGCATATATTATTACATATCAACTTCACTAGAGAGTAAGGAAATGCCCTCTGCATATATTATTACAGATAAACTTGCCTAGAGAGTAAGGGAATACCCACTGCATAAATTATTACCAATCAACTTGACTACAGAGTAAGGGAATGCCCACTGCATATATTATTACAGATCAACTTACATAGAGAGTAATGGAATACCCACTGCATATATTATTACATATCAACTTCACTAGAAAGTAAGGAAATGCCCTCTGCATATATTATTACAGATCAACTTACATAGAGAGTAATGGAATACCCACTGCATAAATTATTACCAATCAACTTGACTACAGAGTAAGGGAATGCCCACTGCATATATTATTACATATCAACTTCACTAGAGAGTAAGGAAATGCCCTCTGCATATATTATTACAGATAAACTTGCCTAGAGAGTAAGGAAATGCCCTCTGCATATATTATTACAGATCAACTTACAAAGAGAGTAATGGGATGCCCTCTGCATATTTTATTACAGATCAACTTGCCAACTTGCCTTGAAAGTAAGGGAATGCCCTTAGCATATATAATAACAGATCAACTTGACTAGAGAGTAAGGGAATGCCCACTGCACATATTATTACAGATCAACTTGACTAGAGAGTAAGGAAATGCCCTCTGCATATATTATTACAGATCAACTTGACTAGAGAGTAAGGGAATGCCCTCTGCATATATTATTACACATCAACTTACATAGAGAGTAATGGGATGCACTCTGCATATATTATTACAGATCAACTTGACTAGAGAGTAAGGGAATGCCCTCTGCATATATTATTACAGATCAACTTGACTAGAGTAAGGGAATGCCCACTGCATATATTATTACAGATCAACTTGACTACAGAGTAAGGGAATGCCCACTGCATATATTATTACAGATGAACTTTACTAGAGAGAAAGGGAATGCCCTCTGCATATATTATTACAGATCAACTTACTAAGAGAGTAATAGAATGCCCTCTGCATATATTATTACAGATCAACTTGAATAGAGAGTAAGTGAATGCCCTCTGCATATATTATTACAGATCAACTTGACTACAGAGTAAGGGAATGCCCACTGCATATATTATTACAGATAAACTTTACTAGAGAGAAAGGGAATGCCCTCTGCATATATTATTACAGATCAACTTGACTACAGAGTAAGGGAATGCCCTCTGCACATATTATTACAGATCAACTTGAATAGAGAGTAAGTGAATGCCCTCTGCATATATTATTACAGATCAACTTGACTACAGAGTAAGTGAATGCCCTCTGCATATATTATTACAGATCAACTTGACTAGAGTAAGGGAATGCCCTCTGCATATATTATTACAGATCAACTTACTAAGAGAGTAATAGAATGCCCTCTGCATATATTATTACAGATCAACTTGACTAGAGAGTAAGGGAATGCCCTCTGCATATATTATTACAGATCAACTTGACTACAGAGTAAGGGAATGCCCTCTGCATATATTATTACAGATCAACTTGACTACAGAGTAAGTGAATGCCCTCTGCATATATTATTACAGATCAACTTGACTAGAGTAAGGGAATGCCCTCTGCATATATTATTACAGATCAACTTACTAAGAGAGTAATAGAATGCCCTCTGCATTTCAGATTTTACTTTTTCTAGTTTGACTTCACATTCTTCATTTGTTAAAGATAAACTTGTTTAGAGAGTAATGGCATGCCCTCTGCATATACAATAAAACTTCGATTGCTTGAACATCGTTACCTCGAATACCACGGATAACTCGAAGTCATTTGTCAGTCCCAACCAATTTCCTATAATATCATATGTAAATAAACCTCTTTGGTTCGAACTTTGTTTACTCGAATACCCCCGCTCGCTCGATCAATAAAGATTTTTCAAACGTAAAAAGTTAGTGAAAATTTAACTTCTTTCGCTCGAATACAATTTTTTCAGAAAGACATTTGACCTGGGTCATAACACAAGCTGAAGCCATATTACAGATTTCATCAAAAGTAATAGAGTGGAACAAAACAATTAGTGTAGACAGTTACCTGAAATTTTGAGTGCTACTCAAGACTATTAATTAACTCAATCAGACAGTACTCGATATACACAGTTCTTTAATCTCTTAATCCGATTAACACGCGGAAATGTTTGATTGGTAAAACACCTTAGTCGTCCATGCTTGATGATTGCACATAGAAACTGTAAATTTACATGTTACTGGAGTATGTAGAGAAGTGTGTATTATCGTTCTTTTCTGGGATAAAATGACTGGTAATAACTGTGTTCTGTATTTTATTAAATAAAGTAAGTTTATTTTGTATCATTACTTGAAATGAAAAAAATGTGTCATGTTCTATCCCTATACCTATTAAACATTATATAACAGATCACAGGTCAACATTTAAGTTTGAAAACATTATTGAGTTATCATGATGAATAATGAAATTTGTATTTTAATTGGCACCTTTCTACCATGTCATTATACTATGATTTTTTAAAAATAAATACTGCAATTTTAATTCGGACATTTTATTATTAGACCTTTAAATACATTAACATGTATTACAAATTTTACAAATTGTCTGTCGATAATCATAAGAACCTGAACCTCCGATCATATCTCGAAGTTCGGTCACTCAAACTTGACTAGAGAGTAATGGGATGCCCTTTGCATATATTATTACAGGTCAACTTGCCTAGAGAGAAAGGGAATACCCTCTGCAAATATTATTACAGATCAACTTACTAAGAGAGTAATCAAATGCCCTTTGCATATATTATTAGTATTATAGATCAACTTGCCTTGAGAGTAATCAAATGCCCTCTGCATGTATTATTATAGATCAACTTACTAAGAGAGTAATCAAATGCCCTCTGCATATATTATTACAGATCAACTAAGACAGTAATCAAATGCCCTCTGCATATATTATTACAGATCAACTAAGAGAGTAATCAAATGCCCTCTGCATATATTATTACAGATCAACTAAGAGAGTAATCAAATGCCCTCTGCATATATTATTACAAATGAAACTAAGAGAGTAATCAAATGCCCTTCGCATATATTTCTACAGATCAACTAAAAGAGTAATCAAATGCCCTTCGCATATATTATTACAGATCAACTAAGAGAGTAATCAAATGCCCTTCGCATATATTATTACAGATCAACTAAGAGAGTAATCAAATGCCCTCTGCATATATTATTACAGATCAACTAAGAGAGTAATCAAATGCCCTCTGCATATTATTACAGATCAACTAAGAGAGTAATCAAATCCCTTCACATATATTATTACAGATCAACTAAGTAGGGCTGAAACAATACAACCCCCCCCTCACGATACGATACATATCGCGGTATTAATGTGACGATACGGTTATTTTCGATATGATACACTGAAAGCAGAAAGACGCCAAGAAAATGTGTACTAAAGACTTCAGGTGCGATAGCTAACATCACTAAAGCAAATTTTACAAACAGTTTTATCCGTTTGGTATGCCCCCTCCCTAAACCCAAAATGCTTCCACACAGCTGATCTGAACAAAGCCTGTGCATTTTGAATATGGATGTTTTCCACCATGTTGTTTACAAATTTTGGTAACAGAAAATCGGAAGCGAAACGAACCGAAATTCCGGAAAAAAATCGAACACCGAACCGAGGAAAATAAATCCAAACAGAATCGAAACCGTGTAGAATCCTTTCAGCCCTACAACTAAGAGAGTAATCAAATGCCCTTTGCATATATAATTACAGATCAACTTGCCTAGAGAGTAATCAAATGCCCTCTGCATGTATTATTATAGATCAACTTACTAAGAGAGTAATCAAATGCCCTCTGCATGTATTATTACAGATCAACTAAGAGAGTAATCAAATGCCCTCTGCATGTATTATTACAGATCAACTAAGAGAGTAATCAAATGCCCTCTGCATGTATTATTACAGATCAACTAAGAGAGTAATCAAATACCCTCTGCATGTATTATTATAGATCAACTTACTAAGAGAGTAATCAAATTCCCTCTGCATGTATTATTACAGATCAACTAAGAGAGTAATCAAATACCCTCTGCATGTATTATTATAGATCAACTTACTAAGAGAGTAATCAAATTCCCTCTGCATGTATTATTACAGATCAACTAAGAGAGTAATCAAATGCCCTCTGCATGTATTATTATAGATCAACTTACTAAGAGAGTAATCAAATTCCCTCTGCATGTATTATTACAGATCAACTAAGAGAGTAATCAAATTCCCTCTGCATGTATTATTACAGATCAACTAAGAGAGTAATCAAATACCCTCTGCATGTATTATTATAGATCAACTTACTAAGAGAGTAATCAAATTCCCTCTGCATGAATTATTACAGATCAACTAAGAGAGTAATCAAATACCCTCTGCATGTATTATTATAGATCAACTTACTAAGAGAGTAATCAAATTCCCTCTGCATGTATTATTACAGATCAACTAAGAGAGTAATCAAATGCCCTCTGCATGTATTATTATAGATCAACCTACTAAGAGAGTAATCAAATTCCCTCTGCATGTATTATTACAGATCAACTAAGAGAGTAATCAAATACCCTCTGCATGTATTATTATAGATCAACTTACTAAGAGAGTAATCAAATTCCCTCTGCATGTATTATTACAGATCAACTAAGAGAGTAATCAAATGCCCTCTGCATGTATTATTATAGATCAACTTACTAAGAGAGTAATCAAATTCCCTCTGCATGTATTATTACAGATCAACTAAGAGAGTAATCAAATGCCCTCTGCATGTATTATTATAGATCAACTTACTAAGAGAGTAATCAAATTCCCTCTGCATGTATTATTATAGATCAACTTACTAAGAGAGTAATCAAATTCCCTCTGCATGTATTATTACAGATCAACTAAGAGAGTAATCAAATTCCCTCTGCATGTATTATTACAGATCAACTAAGAGAGTAATCAAATACCCTCTGCATGTATTATTATAGATCAACTTACTAAGAGAGTAATCAAATACCCTCTGCATGTATTATTACAGATCAACTAAGAGAGTAATCAAATACCCTCTGCATGTATTATTATAGATCAACTTACTAAGAGAGTAATCAAATACCCTCTGCATGTATTATTATAGATCAACTTACTAAGAGAGTAATCAAATTCCCTCTGCATGTATTATTACAGATCAACTAAGAGAGTAATCAAATGCCCTCTGCATGTATTATTATAGATCAACTTACTAAGAGAGTAATCAAATTCCCTCTGCATGTATTATTACAGATCAACTAAGAGAGTAATCAAATTCCCTCTGCATGTATTATTACAGATCAACTAAGAGAGTAATCAAATTCCCTCTGCATGTATTATTACAGATCAACTAAGAGAGTAATCAAATTCCCTCTGCATGTATTATTACAGATCAACTAAGAGAGTAATCAAATACCCTCTGCATGTATTATTATAGATCAACTTACTAAGAGAGTAATCAAATTCCCTCTGCATGTATTATTACAGATCAACTAAGAGAGTAATCAAATACCCTCTGCATGTATTATTATAGATCAACTTACTAAGAGAGTAATCAAATACCCTCTGCATGTATTATTATAGATCAACTTACTAAGAGAGTAATCAAATTCCCTCTGCATGTATTATTACAGATCAACTAAGAGAGTAATCAAATACCCTCTGCATGTATTATTATAGATCAACTTACTAAGAGAGTAATCAAATGCCCTCTGCATGTATTATTACAGATCAACTAAGAGAGTAATCAAATGCCCTTTGCATATTATTATTACAGATCAACTAAGAGAGTAATCAAATGCCATTTGCATATATTATTACAGATCAACTAAGAGAGTAATGTCCTCTGCATACATGTATATTATCACAGATCAACTAAGAGAGTAATCAAATGCCCTTTGCATGTATTATTATAGATCAACTTACTAAGAGAGTAATCAAATGTTCTCTGCATATTATTATTACAGATCAACTAAGAGAGTAATCAAATGCCCTCTGCATGTATTATTATAGATCAACTTACTAAGAGAGTAATCAAATGCCCTCTGCATATATTATTACAGATCAACTAAGAGAGTAATGCCCTTTGCATATATTATTACAGATCAACTAAGAGAGTAAGGAAATGCCCTTTGCATGTATTATTATAGATCAACTAAGAGAGTAAGGAAATGCCCTTTGCATGTATTATTATAGATCAACTTACTAAGAGAGTAATCAAATGTCCTCTGCATATTATTATTACAGATCAACTAAGAGAGTAATCAAATGCCCTTTGCATGTATTATTATAGATCAACTTACTAAGAGAGTAATCAAATGCCCTCTCCATCTCAGATTTTAACTTTTCTAGTTTGACTTCACATTCCTCATTTGTTACTTCTATACCATAATTTTCATCACCATGGATAAAACCCATCAATTTAAACTGAAATAATAAATCACATTGTATGTTATAATATCTACTCATAATTAATCAGAAGTCACTGCAGTGATGAGGATAAATTCTTCTACATGTACATTTATGTATATTAATTTAAATCACAAGTGGAAATATTACATTACATTGCTTTGCACATGTTGTAAAGAATTTATCCCTTGACAAAAATCACTTCAAAATAAAAACAAGAACAAAGCACTGCCTTCTTCTTTAGGATGGTGTGTGTGTGTGTGTGTGTGTGTGTGTGTGTGTGTGTGTGTGTGTGATGTTCTTTACCTTTAATGATGACATAAATCCTTCATTTTCTTTTTCTTCTCGTTTTCTTTTCTTTAACAACATTTTATAAGCTTGTGGATTTTTATCCAGGTATTCAAGAAGACCCTATAAATTTATTTCTATAATGTTATTTCAGTGTTTACATTATTGAAATTCTTCTATAAATAACAATATGTAACTATGGTTATTAAGAAATAAAATATACTAATAAACAACTAAGACTAATAATTTCAAAGTTGAGATAATAAAATCAATAAGAAGGTGTTTATATTTTGATTTTAAAGTTTTATATATAAAAGGAACAACTCAAACTTGTTTGTAGTCCAACGCCACTGATTATCTAAAGTACTGTATAGGTCTGCATTTTAAAATTGATTTATAAATTACCTTCAAAAACTTGAATTATTTTTTTTTTCACATCAGCAAAATAAATGATCAGATTAATGAACCATAAAGTGGAACAATTATTCAAATGACAGGGTTTATTACAAATTAGGAAAACATGTAATCAGGTTAGGAAGAGGGATATTAGTATTACTAAACTAAGTTTTCAACAATTAGGCTTCTGTCATTAATTAGATTCAATTAAAAATCTAAAGGACAGTTCAGTTGATGTCAATACCATGTGTTGTGGAGTATAACAACTCCAATACTAGTTGAGTTGTATTATGTTAAAAATATTTATTTTTTTGAATCTCCAAATATAATTTAAATTTCCTATGATGATAATAATTTTACTGTAAAATTTGCTTTTATGTATTTCGATCATCCATAGACAAAGGTATATTTTTGTTTAAAGAAATCTGTAAAATATATGTGTGTATTTGACCTCTGTTGATGTGTATTTCATAGCCATGGACACATGATCAGGGATATATGTCTTATATCTGTGTCAGAGTCTGTTGGATAAACATTTTGTATTTGCTAGAATGGTTGTCCTCATTTCTTAAATCAATATTATCAATAGATTTTTTGGTATTTAATACAATCATGTCAATTGCATAAGTGCAAAGAGTAACAGTTTACCACCACATTAAATTTATCCCAAAGATAAAATTTGTATTTTTCTAAATGGTGATGTCACATTTCAACTTTGAAAACTCAAACACCTCTATAACTCAAGTCATCAACAAAGTCTCTTGCACTTATGAGTTATCAAGGTAGGTTTACTGTAAATATGATTGTAAGGTTCTTTTTATTAAATTTCACTTTTTTGCATACTTTAGGCACAGTATTTTTCACAATAAATATGTTGACAACATTATGGATGAAATCACTTTCATGTCACAACAATGGGCTGATGTAAGTTGCCATGGATACCAAGGTTAATATGCTGATTTTAATTGTCATTTTTTGAGCAGCAAATGTGATTGGGACATATTATATCATTAAGTAATACTTCTAGCTTGTAAAGTTGCTTTGGTAACTTTTTGAAAGTGTCTTTTTATTGGTTGCCAAGAGACAAGCTCCTCAAATTGAAAACAATGTTGGTGTAGAATAAACAAACGAGAGAATGGAGAGTATCTAATGACCAGATACAACTTTAAAGGTTGCCCTGTAAGTGGACATGTGTCACTCAGATAATCTAATAGCATTAAGTATAAAGTGTCATCAAAATCTTGTCAAGTTATATGTAAAATATTGTCATATAGGTAAAATTATTGCATTTTCAAGGTGTGCACTAGAGAAAAAGCACTTAGGTTAAAAATTTAAGTCAGAAAACTAGACAAGTAAGCAAGGCCTAAAACTTTTTTGGTTCAAGAGAAAACAGTCCTGTAACTTAACAATTGGTCAGACAACTAGCCAAGTGAGCAAGGCTTTGAACTCTTAAGTTGGACAGTAAAATATGCAATGAAGTTAAATCTGTAACATTTTGACAGACAACTAGCCTATGAAGCAAGGACCGTATCTTTTCAGTTGGACAGACAACTAGCCTATGAAGCAAGGCCCATAACTTTTCAGTTGGACAGTCAACTAGCCTATGAAGCAAGGACTGTATCTTTTCAGTTGAACAGACAACAAATCTATGAAGCAAGGCCCATAACTTTTCAGTTGGACAGACAACTAGCCTATGAAGCAAGGCCTGTAACTTTTCAGTTGGACAGACAACTAGCCTATGAAAAAAAGCTCATAACTTTTCAGTTGGACAGACAACTAGCCTATGAAGCAAGGCCTGTAACTTTTCAGTTGGACAGACAACTAGCCTATTGAAAAAAGCTCATAACTTTTCAGTTGGACAGACAACTAGCCTATGAAGCAAGGCCCGTAACTTTTCAGCTGGACAGACAACTAGCCTATGAAGCAAGGCCCATATCTTTTCAGTTGGACAGACAACTAGCCTATGAAGGAAAGCCTGTATCTTTTCAATTGGACAGACAACTAGCCCATGAAGGAATGTCCTTAATTTTGGACAGACAACTAGCCTATGAAGGAAAGCCTGTAACTTTTCAGTTGGACAGACAATTAGCCTATGAAGGAAAGCCCGTAACTTTTCAGTTGGACAGACAACTAGCCAATGAAGCAAGGCCCGTAACTTTTCAGTTGGACAGACAACTAGCCTATGAAGCAAGGCCTGTAACTTTTTAGTTGGACAGACAACTAGCCTATGAAGCAAGGCCTGTAATTTTTTAGTTGGACAGACAACTAGCCTATGAAGCAAGGCCTGTAATTTTTTAGTTGGACAGACAACTAGCCTATGAAGCAAGCCAATTTTTTTTAATTTGGTGGATTTTTAGTGCTTTTCCAAACTGTTTTATTGTGGATTAACTGATTTTTAGGATTTAACATGATTTAATTAAGATTTAATTAATTCCATTTTAATTTTATGTGCATGTGCATATGATTCTCTTTCAGTTGAAATAGAAATGGATTCTTTAGACTGATTGATAAAACTTATTGTTGATTTTTATGCATGTGTAGATTGATATAGCTTTTCATTGATTAAAGCTGCATTAAGTTTTCCAAAGAAAAAATTAAAATGGTGCTAATCTAATTAATGATGTTCCTAATGAACAATGTTACATTTGGTTTAACGATAAAAGCTTGAATAAATACAGAAATTACAGTACTTACCCCGCGAGATGCAGCATTTGGGATCTAATATTAGAACATAGTTACGTCATCAAAACCCAGGTCATTGAAGCACAACTTTCAAAACCGTGAAATACAATGAATTAAACACAGAAATTCGTTGAATTTGTCATTTGTGACTTAGTAAGGGATACATAACACCATTTCAAATACATCTGGATGTTAATGAAGGACAATTGATGCAATCTGTCATGTTACATCTTCGATTCTAGGGTTATCCGTGCGCATGCTCCAAGCTCATAATTACCATTGTAAAACACTGACCAACTGGTCAGAGGATTCCGTTTATTTACAGCTAAAAGAAATGAAATTTTAGAAAATGAATGTCATGGATCGTGGTTAGAAGATATCTATTTTAAAAAAAATATATTTTTAGAAAATCAAAAAAAAAATTCAGAAAATTGAAAAACTTAATGCAGCTTTAAATGTGATTAAAAAATCAATCTTTGATCACTAATATGATTATATGACGGGGAGAGGTATAATATTTAACTATAATGTTAGTGTTGTAAAATTTTAGCGACAGTATTATTTTAGCAGTTGAATTCTCCTGCAAATTGCGCTAAAATAAAACTACTGCTAAATTTTCATGGTTTATAGTATAACCTCTAAAGCCTTCTCTGTCTCTTGCACACTTTGTTCTTCAAACTTTTGCTGTGATATCTGATCACAGTATATGGATGTCATTTGACATGCTTCATCAAATTCATCAAACTTCTCCAGTCTGCTATCAGTCTTATTTGACATCTGTAACAGATTAAATAAATCAAATATAGAGCCAAGTTATAGTGGTAGAAGATTTGGGGCTTGGGTTATCTATTCCAGATTCAATCAAATTTTAAATATCAGTAATTAAATAAGTCAATGTTGTATCTGTTAGTTAAACTATCTTATTATAGCCATTAATATGACACATAATTATACCATAAATTATAATGCTATATATCACACATACATTTATGTAGCAATAACACTTGTGTGCTATTTTCATGTACATGTATGGTTATAACCATTTTGTATTTTGTGAATAGACCTTCCACAAGATAAAAAAAAAAAAACAGTAACTAGAAATGTCCCTTAAGATACAAATCCAATCCTCTCAACATTTTGACCTTGAGAGTAGACCAACAAACCTACAAGATATGATGTGTGACATGTTGTCTAATCTTAGTTTACACTTGTGACAAGTTTGATCAAAATTCATCCATAGATGTGAAAGTTATGAAGTTGACCAGATATTACACAGACAGACATGGTGAATCCCATAACAGGTTTTCTTTTTTTTTTAATGATAAAAAACAATATGGTTGTTCACTTCAGACACTATTTGTTTTCACCTTTATGTAAAAACATGGAGACATTTCATACAGCAAATCTCTGAGGGTTTTGATTAATGCACTTAACAAGTTGATTAGTCTTTAACATTCATGGGTAATCACCAGTGTAGCAAATCCTTGGATTAAGACAATTATATACATGTATATCAGTAGTTACCTGTATATACATTTAAATTTGTGCAAGATACTGAGGTGACAAAGAGGTTAGAGACACTTGCCAAATCTTTGAGCTTTTTAGGCAGTTTAGCTTAAAGCTTTTTGAAACAGTCCTAACTATTTCTGTGCCGTTATATGGGTCCAACAAAAACATTATTTACAGTGTCAAGGATAGATTTATTGGCCCATTCATGTTCTGCATTCATGACATCAATTCCAGTGAAGTATGATACCTGAATGATTTCAGGGATACAAATGATGGAAAATAAAGATTTTCAAAATAGTATACTGTATTTATTTCTGCATTGTTATTGACACTTTTTTCACTGTTAGACACAGAATTGTTTCAATATTGAGCAACAACTATTTTCAATCTGAAGGAAAATGAAGCAGTACCCCTTTTGATGTCAAAAAGTCACAGCTTTTTGACATAGAAATTGTTCTGACAAACAGCCATCAGGCATAAAGTGTGTCAGATTCAGAGGAAATTCGAACTATATAATCATTATCCTGTATCACATGACCTTCTAATACATTATTTAAGCATTGAACTGTAGAGATATGTTGATAATTGTTCTATAACTGCCATAGCTATTCTAGACAAACAGAATAAAGTGTGTTAAAGTAGTTTGTCTGAAATAGCTACAGCATTGACAGGACTGTAATTACCATGTGGCATATCTCAATAAAGTTCAATGCTGATAGATTTATTGATGAAAGTCACTTCATACTATTTTTTTAAATAAATATATATACATTTACGTCAGAGATATGTAGCAAATAATATCAATTTAACTCATCTATGAATAACAATAAGTTTTGGAATTGAAATTATTCTTCAATTAGATACAATAAGTACATTATATCAATTACCAGACGCCATAATACTCGACGTCTTTAATATGTCTTTCCACTCACTTTGGCACCATGTGAGGTCTGTCGAAAAACAGCGTGACATCCAAAGGCCTTTTGAAAGGGTAAACAAATAGGCAACAGGTGGGATTTTTGTCAGTGTTTAATTGTTTACTTATGTAGATTTGCTGTTTGTACACTAAACGCATATAGAGAGTAAAACATAAGACCCTTAAACAACATCAACACCTTAAATTAAATAAAACTACCTTTTTTGATACCCAGACCTTGGGTCTTTATAGATCTAAAGCTTCTTGATTCTGAGGTTTGAAAAATCCGCTTCCAGATATACTGGTCCCCAATACGATTATTGTTACTACTCTTCGTCATTATAGCAAAAAACATAAGGGAACCTGTTCCTTAGCGAGATTTGGGGAGAACGGCTACATCCGGGGTCTTACTGTTCATGGGCGCCGCAAGTCGCCATTTCAAGCTTATACAGGCGGTCAACCGACCGCTGTTTTATTTAGCTCAGGGCGAAAGACAAAAGTTTCGGGGAGTAACAACCCCGAACTAATAAGCGTTACTAACTTTGCATTTAAAAAACTTATTCTGATCACCTTTAAATAGAAAAAACTATTTTTTTTCTTGTGTATTTTTGCATCATGGAGTGTTAAAAATGGTGTCGCAAAAAGTCGTTTCTCTTCCGAAAGGAGCGACCTTTGGGTCTAAATTTGAGACTGTGTTGTGTGTAGATGTCAGAAGAAATGGACAAAAAATCAGGAACGCGTCCCTTATCTGTACCCCAAAAAACAAATGGCAACGAATCTAAGAACAAAAATGGTGAGACATTGCGCAATAAAACTGAAGTTAATCACTATGAATAGTTTTGTATATGTATTTAACGTTAAGTAGATGAATGGAAAACTATGCTGTTAAACGTGGCACTCACAATAGACACACCTCTTTGAACTGCATCTAGACAACCACATAGCTAAGAAAAATAAAACTCTTGTCTAGTGAGAGCGATTATTTCTGTCTATCGTACCAACCATGGACAATGAATTGAATGCAAAACCGTCTGATGAGCTACCCAGGCTGCTGAAAAGAATATTTATAAACCTGGCATTCTTTTAGCTTTAAAGAAATTCAAACTTACCTGTTGCATGCTTATTTCTGAAATTAATAATTATAATACACACAAAGTAAATGGAGATTTGGTCTTGCATACTTGTATATTTCTTTTGTGTAGATTTATCTTACAGATTACAATCCCTGGTTTAAAAAAGACCCCCCCCCCCCCCCGAAAAAATAATGTTAAGAAACCTGAAATTATAGTGAAGAACATTATCATTTTATAAATATACCAGTAGTCTTGTTTTATGTTTGTATTCCGGTATTGGTTATCCCCGAAAGACTAAGACAATCACATTTGTTTCTTTTGTTTGATTATAAATTTGAGGTCAGAAACATGCAATACCCCTTAACTTACATAAATTATCACTTTATTTTTGTTTATATTTATCATAAAGTTCTGTAAGATTTCTTGCATTAATATATTACATTTCATCTTTTTTTCTTTAAAAAAAAAAAAAAAAATAGAGAATGGAGCTCAAAGACCATATCAGAAATATGGAAAAAATAGAGATTATGTGGCCAACAGATCTTATCAAGATAACAATAGTCCAAGAAAACCAACACCACAAAAAACTAAAACTTCCGTGGACAAACGACCTAGGTCCCGTGGGAATTATGGAGGATACAGACAGAGGGATGACGTAAGTATAACACAGTAAGGGATAGGTTAGAAAATTACATATTTAACCAGTTTTGTTTAAATCAAAACTTAAATCAGAAAAGCAAAATAAGCATTCTTAAAGAAATTTTTTTCAAAAGATAACTTATGAATCATATTGAAGTTACTAAAGTTAATGTTCTTTAGTTTTAAATATATAGACCTTGAATTTGTTTTTCATAATATGGAAAAAAAGTTAAAAACAATTCAAGGTACAGGATTTAAAAAAATTTTGATTATCTTAAATAGGACATGCAATTTATTTGGAAACTGATGTCTTAATGCTAGGTCACTATAAGCAAGAACTACTGCACAGAAGCTTGTATATCATATACAAATTAATATTGAAAAAAGGGTACATTATTATTATGGCAGATTATTCTTGCAGTAGTCTCCCCTTGTTGATCTAAATAATGACAACATATACAAAGGGAGATAACAATTGTCCAACCACAGAATTAATGAAGTATTGCACAACATGCATGTTTTAATATGAAACAAGTAAAATTCAGCCTGACTGACTCTTAAGTTATTATTTTTTTATTTAGATATACATTGTATATTACTACTTGATTTTGATTTTGTTTTTGTTTCTCAATCTGTTTATGTACTTTGTATAAATTGGATTAATCATGTCTACCTAAAGGTAACATTTATCAAGGATTATTATGAAGGTATAAATCATGGTGATTAATGATAAATTATTTTTAAAGATAATTTTATATATGTGTACATTTATGATAAAATTTTATGTTAATAATTTTGTTTTTGTGGATTCTGAAATTGATTCTGGATTATCAAATACTAACTTGCAACACATTCTTGTGATCATACAGATATTTCTCTTGTTAAATGTACTTTTATGATCATACAAATATTTTTTGTTTGAAGTACTTAATATTTTAATATATTTTGTGTTTTATCTCTCTATACTGTAACTATAAAGATGATTTAGAGCTGTGTTCTGATTGGTCACATATTTTAATGTAGAAGTTGGTTATATTGTGTACATACATTGTAGGTAGTGGAGGAGTATAGGGGAGATTTTGAATCTGCCCTTAATTCTGGTTCAAAGAAGGTTAATCTTAACCATTTACTGAATTTCTCGTATGCTGGTCGGGAATCATATAGTGACAGACCCCGTGGGACAAGCTACAGAGGGGGTGGTAATAGAAGATGGTCATCTAGAATTACATACAACAAAGAGCAGTTTCTTCAGGCTAAGTAAGTTGTTATTGTAGGGCAATATAAAACTCAGTTATGCATGTTGGATTCATCTAAGTATGCATGAAAATAAAATGTGATTGCTGAGATCAACTGCTGCAAGTATGGATTTGGAACATATCTGGGATATTGTGATCACAATCAGTCACTGCTGCTTGTTTTTTATTACTTTAATAAATTTATTAATTTATTTAATATTTTATTATTATTATTATTATTTTATTTGATAGTGTTTATTATAAAAATATCATTTAAGATTACATATATAGGACTATAAGAACAAATATTGCTCTTGAATAATAAAACAACTAATATTAGCTTGATGAATGGAGATTTAACTAATCACAAAATTGTATAGATACATGTATAAATGATTTGATTATAATTTTGATTTTATTTTACAGTTGTCAGTTTATTGTAAAAGAAGAAGGTGATTATACTGTACATAATATAGATCCAGATATCCTTGTAGACTGGGATTCTATTGAACTCATTGTAAGTAGTAGTATATTTCTGTTATATAGAGATCTCCATGTGGTATAAAATGTCAGATTATAGATCACAGCATCTGAAAACAACTTAACAGTAGGTTCTATACCTATCCTTGGACAGAATTGGGGCTTTGGTGGCCAAGTGGTTTAAAGAATTATCATCAGATAACAGTACTTCTTAATCTAGATTTGAATCCATGTTGGAAAAAAAAAATTGGGGGGGGGGGGGGGGTTACTACAGTTTCCTTTCACCATTCTAGGTTTGAATGCCTTGAAATAACTCTATAAAACTTAAAAGGGGCATAAAACATTTTGTTTATAACGAACTGTGTAAATCTTCATCTTTTAAATAAATATGACTAGAATGCATCATTTGTATTGTAATTGTTCTGTAATTGTATCTGATACATCCACAGTTTTTTATGACAATATTACTGTGTTTTATTTTGTAGAAAGTAAACAGTCATGAGTTACCTTCCTGTCCTATATGTCTGGAGCATCCTAGAGCAGGTTTGTATAAATGTGTATTCATGCATTATATATCAACACTGACTAACAACTAACATATATAAAAAGTTTATACTGATTTTTAACAAAATTTAACTTCTCTGATAAACATTAATATTACTAAACAAACAGGAACGTTTGCCAAATGATCCAAAGTTGCTAGCTATAGATCTAAATGTCTTTCAAGGTTTGGGTTGGATTTTCCCACATGGTCAGATCCTAGTGTAAGGAAATGTCATTTTGCTTGTCAAAAGTCTGTGATTTTTGGAACTTCCTCCACCATTCTGGGTTTCAACACAATGATATGAAAAAAATTGCACAAGAAAAACGGATTTTTCACTCACTCACTACTATGAGCAAATGTCTTGCACAATCAAGTGGTCTTTACAAATACCAACCATCTATTTGTTATACAAGCAAGTGGCCTGTATATCTACCATCCCACAACTCGCAGCAAATGTCTTGTACAAGCAAGTGGCCTGTATATCGAACAACCCCATACTCGCAGTAAATGTTTATACAAACAAGATGCTTATATATCTACCAACCCACTACTCGCAGCAAGTAAGTGGCCTGTATATTTACCAACCCACTACTTAAAGAAAAAGTCTTATACAAGCAAGCAGCTTATATATTTACCAATCCACTACTCACAGCAAATGTCTTATATAAGCAAGCAGCTTATATATCTACCAATCCACTACTCACAGCAAATGTCTTATACAAGAAAGTGTCCTGTATATCTATCAACCCACTACTCAAAGAAAAAGTCTTATACAAGCAAGCAGCTTATATATATACCAATCCACTACTCATAGCAAATGTCTTATATAAGCAAGCAGCTTATATATCTACCAATCCACTACTCACAGCAAATGTCTTATACAAGCAAGCAGCTTATATATCTACCAATCCACTACTCACAGCAAATGTCTTATACAAGAAAGTGTCCTGTATATCTATCAACCCACTACTCAAAGAAAAAGTCTTATACAAGCAAGCAGCTTATATATATACCAATCCACTACTCATAGCAAATGTCTTATATAAGCAAGCAGCTTATATATATACCAATCCACTACTCACAGCAAATGTCTTATACAAGCAAGCAGCTTATATATCTATCAACCCACTACTCACAGCAAATGTCTTATACAAGCAAGCAGCTTATATATCTACCAATCCACTACTCACAGCAAATGTCTTATATAAGCAAGCAGCTTATATATCTATCAACCCACTACTCACAGCCAATGTCTTATACAAGAAAGTGTCCTGTATATCAACCCACTACTCACAGCAAATGTCTTATACAAGAAAGTGTCCTGTATATCTGTCAACCCACTACTCACAGCCAATGTCTTATACAAGAAAGTGTCCTGTATATCAACCCACTACTCACAGCAAATGTCTTATACAAGAAAGTGTCCTGTATATCTATCAACCCACTACTCGCAGCAAATGTCTTGTACAGACAGAATAAATGCAATATTTAAGATTTAGCTTTGTTAATTTTATGTTTTGTATTTTATACAGCAAAAATCACCAGATGTGGACATATTTACTGCTGGGCTTGTATATTACATTACCTGACTCTTGGAGAAAAAACCTGGAGAAAATGTCCAATATGTTACGAGTCTGTCCATGATAAAGATCTTAAAAGGTGAGAGATTTATCATTTATATTATGAATGTGTATATTTAAATTAATTCCACAATCGTTGTAGAAAGAGCTAAAAAGAGCTAGTAAGAATTCAAATAAAATGAAACATATTTGTAATGATGCCATTGGTTGAAAGGGAGTTCAGTAAATACTTTTATATCACTGGCATTTATTGTTATTGTCATAATTCTTATTCTTATGACAATACATGCACGTGTCTGTATCTAAACTTTTCTCTTTCAAAACCACTGAGCTAAATAGAACCAAATATGGTGTGGTAGGTCCTTCAGATGAGCTGTATTTAGTTAGCTATTATGGTAAATAGTTAAAGATTTGATTTTTTTCCAACTGTGTTTAAATTTGAAATACAGATATAAGACAACAGGCCATTTAACATGTATAAAGGGTCTATCCAAGAAGTTTTTGCTTGTGTCAGTTCTCCTGAATTGTGCAAATAAGAAATAACATAAATTGAGTTCCAATTAAATATTACAACCTCTTTTGTACCTCTTGCTAATTTTGATATTTGAAAAATAATGTTTTAAACAATTTGGGATTTTTTTGTCAGGAATTTAAGTATAAGATTTGAATCTGATTTTATTTGGATCATGAATAATATCTTCAATGGACACTACATAGTTTTGCACTGTGTAGAATAAATTTATATTTTGCACATTTATTCTTGTTAAACTTAAAATAACCAGATTGAAAATCCAATTCAGTCCTTAATAATTCAAGTATGTAAACTCAAGCAATGGGTCAGAAAAGAGCTGCTGTAACCAAGATATTTTGTTGCTTTTTGATTTAAGTAAACATTAACAAATAATTGAATACATGACTTGTTTATATGATCTAGTGTTATAACTCAAGCAACCCACCATTGTAAAGTAGGGGAGACAATCACAATGCGACTTATGAAGAGACAAAAGGGGACAACATATGCTCTACCAAAGGCATTATGGGAAGCAAGAGCTGATGGAGTATTAAACAGTATGACTGGTATGATTTATTACATTGAAAGATGTCATTAGAAAAAAAAACTTTTACTGTAAATGCCACACTGGTCCTCTGATTTACCTACATATATGTACTCTGTTGTTCTAATTAAGATCTGTTTTATTATCATTGATTAAAATAAAAGAAAGGGAACTGGCTGGTAATAAAACGTAATCATTTATAAAAAATAATTTGTCATTGCCACAAAAATACATGTATGTACATGTTTGATAAGGCTATTAATGAGGATTGTGTATTTTTTAAATATTTTTTATTGTTATTATTATCATTATTATTATTATTATTATTTTGTAACTTTTAATTATTATTATCTAATTTAGATTCCCCAGAAAAAGTAGCCTTTATGAAGTTATTGACAGCTTCTAAAGAAGATGTTCGGAAGAATGTGTTAGAAGTGGAACAGTCAATGTTAAAGAGGCAGCTAGATGAGGCAGAGGTTATTCATATTCACACTTGTCATGTACAGTCACACACAATGTAAACTTAGTCATAATGATGGTCTGAAGGGTGCTCCTGAGTTAGACAGGAACTATAAAGTATAAACAAGAAGTATCAATACCTGATAAATAGTTAACGCCAAGCAAAAGAAAGTCACTTGTCCTTTTAGAACAATTTTCTAAAATAGTTAGATGTTACTTGGTCGTGGATATTTTTAAATGATAACTGGTAATTTTGAATGTTTTTGTCAGATATAAATCACAAACATACCAGTCCATGTTCCATGTCCAAATCATAAATCACCCCCCCCCCCCCCACCACCACCACACACACACACACACACACACAACAATTAAATCTAATTCGAAAATGTAAGGAGAGAGGAACTATGGTATGTCAAATATATCCAGTATAAGTCTGGATACAATGACTCATTCCTATCAACAATATTGTGTGATGGCCATAAAACTTTTTAAGGGCCTTGATTAGCCTAGGCTTGTCTTGTAATATCCTTGAGTCAACATTTTAATTGTAAGTAGCTCAATTCCTTGTAGAAACTCCCTGTTGTGGGAACAAGCTCTACCATACTGTATTAACTGTGAAACATATACATCATACACAGAAGTAGGAATATTACTGCAAAGAAACAAAGTTGACAGTAAAAAAATTGAAGTCATCCTATTAATGTTTGTTTTCAATACATGCATTTATATAAACATATGATTCTTTTGTATTTAACAGAATCATTTAATACAATCATTTAAATGTTTGATTTCAGGTCTCAGAAATTCCATTTATAGAATCTGCATTTCAAGCTTTAAAGGTAAATATTTTTAAAAATCATGTCATTGGTTTTTTATGATATAAAAACTAACGTGATTATAAATAACTATGACCAGGCTAAAAATTACCTGAGGTTTTTTCAACAGCTGTTAGTTTGCTTATTGAATTTGTTGTCAATATGATTTTAGTTTTATTTAAAATGCTTTACAAGATGATTTGAAAAGTTTAATGTATAAAAAACCGAAATATTTTAGAATGGTTTTAGCTACAGTTAGGTGTATGTAGGCCTTTACTCACATTGTTAAAAATATATTGCAATTAAGAATGACTATCACTTGTGTGTCAGAAGTCTAAATTAAAAAAAACCTCTTATTTCTACTATTTATAAATATTTCTTTGGATTTTGCCAGGAAAGGGAAACAGATTTAAACAATAAAGTTGAAGCAGCACAAGAAGTAAATAAAATGGTTACACCTGTCGTCAAAAATGTTTTGCAAGACAATGAACAGAACATTGTAAAAATACCAAGTTGTGGACTGACTGCTGGAATATCAGCTGATGGAACAAAGGTATAACATTATAACATACATACTCATCTAGAAACTTTTCATTTGTATATTTGATAAACTTGCTACAATCAGATGGCTCTTGATTGTTTGATTTGGATAAAACTTGTTGAATAATCTCATAAGATGTAAATATTACCTTTTTATACAAAGTTTAATTATCATAGTAATGATGAGGTTGTATTTGATTCATTAATTCATTTTATATATAATAAAATCACAAAATTACAGTTATGAAAAGGATTTTAATACTTTGCTGTATATATATCTTTTTCATAGAAAATAAAGCAATATGCTTCAGCATTTTCTGATGATGAAGAGGAAACTGTTGAAAATCTACATTCAGAGACTGGGGCACAAGTTATATGTTTAACTGATTTAGACAGTCCTGTTGGGAATTTAGAATCAGAAGTACTACCCCCATCATCCACAGAAGGCATAAGTATACCTGGAAAGATAGAAGTACCTGACTCAGAGTTAGGCAACTTTGGTTCACCGGATGATCCCCAAAAGACTCCCCCAATAAATATTCCTGGAGATACAATGCCTGTAGAAGAAGCTGCAGAAAATCTAGAGTTACCATCCTCATCTTATACCAGTACAAAAACAGGTCAATCTGAAGACTCTTTCTACTATTACCAAGGTGAATATGTAAATAATTTGTTAGTACACATGTTAACTCAATGGCTAAGCCCTGCTTTACAGATTACAGTGCTTTTCACTGCTTAGAATAAGATCACACAGATAGAAGTGTGAACAAGTTTGTCAAAACGTTGGTGGTTTGTTTCTAGGCATACCTGAAAAAAAGGCCATTTTGATTATCACAGAGTAAAATCTTACATGTATTAACAAAAATGAAATGATTTTCTTGAATGATGGAATTGTCTTCACAAAAGGTTTTGTAATGTAAAACTTCACTACACCTTTCTGTAGCTTAAAACATGAATATATGACTTAAATTGAACCACAGATTGACACTTTAATAAATACTTATATTAATGAAATGTTTATATGTTATTTTATCTATATTACAGCGGCTGACGGACAACAGATTTACCTTCATGCATTAAATGCTCGCTGTCTTGTAAAGGAATATGGTGGATTAGAGTATAGTCCTGAGACAGTGACAGCAGATATTGTAGAAATAGAAAATATATTTATGACTGAGGTATGTAAACAATTACATAGATTTAATAATCATCAGAAAATAATTAATGTGTATAAAGTATACCAACCATCTCGTATGTTTAGTAATGCCACAGTTATCAGTGAAATGATACGACATACAAAAGTGTTTTAATTGATTATATTTAGATATTCAGGGACAGAGATACACTTTACTTCTAATTTTATTAGAACACTGACCATATTTTAGATGTACAGGGATGGAGCTACACTGTTCAAGCTACTGTTTGACTAATGGCTGTACAAGTTTTATTGATTTTATTTAAAGTTCACCTAAGCATATTTTGAAGGCTAGCTGTTTAATGTTCACTTGTACATATTCTGAAGGCTAGCTGTTTAAAAGCTCTTTAGTCATAAAAGTTATAAACATAAACTTCATGTATTGCATCAGCACATAAAGATCCATAAAAAGCTGGTTTAGCTTTTGAAGAAGTTTTATCGTAATTTTGACCTGTTTTGTCCTCACATGAACAGTTAAAGGGCCATGGGGTCTCTTACTGAAATATGAGAAAAATTGTAAAATGTATTGGGTATGACATACTTGACTTGTTTGTATTTATAGATTTGTTTTTAACATAGATTCAGATTGGAATTGTATGCAATCTGAAATTTACATCCTGCTTTTATTGTTTTAGGATCTCAGAAAGCGTTTACGGTACCTAGGTCATCTTCCATTGACATGTGAATTTCAGGTTGTAGAATTGGCATTAAAAGAACCAGTACTATCCAGGAACACAATAAGATGTTTTACTGGTAATTATAAATTAACAGTAATATTTTGATAAGAGCATCATGCTGAACATTTAAATTTATATATTTTTTTAGTTTGAACTTTTGTAATTTTACCTTTCTTGTTTTAGGCTCTTTTTTAAATTTTAAAATTATGAAGTTTTATGGTTGCAACAGAAGAACTTCAGAGCTATAAATGTACCATATAAAATAAACTTTGGTTTTATTTTCTGATTTGTTTGTTTTAGATGAGATTGATCGTAGGAGAAAACTTAGGCAGAAAAAACGAAGAGAAGAAAAACGCTGGACAAGGCAGGTTCAAGAAGTGGAAAACAAAAGAATGGGAATTAGTATGTTTACTTAAAATAACTAAATCATAAATGACAAGTTTGATACGCATTCCCCAAAAACCCATAGGAAAGATTAGATTCAAAGGATTTTAGTTGTATAAATTATCTTCAATAGTGTTCTTTAATTTTTTTCTTGCCTGTGTTATTGTCTTAATTTTTTAAAATACCAGAGGTTAAGATTTTATAAATTTTTGTTCTTCACCCAAAACTTTGGATTGCTAATGTCTTTTGAGATGTGAGCTTAACAACTAAATACATGTATAATAACTCTAAATAGAATATTAATACTATAACTACAGTAGGATTTAACAGATTTTATCTTAGCGAATTGAAATGGAGATTGGATATGATATCCTCTGTAAATGCCTCAGCAAAAAGAATATTGACTTACATATGCAGTTTTGATACATATGTACACACACATTATATATATGTATATATATGAGACCTGTTATTGTAAACAAAAACATGACAAATTTGACGTCCCTTAACCTTCACAGGTGATGTGTAAATAACATTGAAGTATTGATTTTAATTTTAAACCTATTTAATCAGATTAATAATAAAAAATCCATTATTCTTTTTGTCATGTTGAGTTAAACACCAAAGCTAAATTATGTCAATGGTTTTTGCATGACAGATGATTTTATATTTATTTTTGTTTGTTTTTGTTTTTTTGTAGAATCTGTTGATTCTGTCATTATTAAAAGTCAATTTATGGCAAATAATAATCGACCAACTTCTCCAATTGCCAGAAGTGATGACAGTTCATTAAGTGCTTCATCTTCTGTTGTATCACCTGTGGGAAGTCCTGATATACAAACACTGGAATCACCAGCTGGAGATTATAATGACGAGGGACAGCAGACATCTTCATTATCTTTTGCTCAGGTAATATGTAATGGTCACTGACATTGTTCAGTAATTATTAGTCATTACTATTAATACATATATATTATCTTGTGTGTCATGCATTAAGTCAGTCAATAATGTGATTTAAAACACTCGCATACATACATATTAAAAGTGTGAAGATTATTTTGGTGTGGTGAGGGAGGGGCAGTGTTATAAAGCTGATGGTGCAGTGTTATAATTGTAATCAATCTAATGATGCAGTGTTGTAATAGTGATGGTGCAGTGTTACAATTGTAATCAATCTGTTGTAAAAGTGATGGTGCAGTGTAACAATTGTAATCAATATATAATGATGCAGTGTTGTAAAAGTGATGGTGCATGTTTCAAATGTAATCAATCTATAATAATGCAGTGTTGTAAAAGTGATGGTGTAGTGTTTCAATTGTAATCAATATAATGATGCAGTGTTGTAAAAGTGATGGTGCAGAGTTACAATTGTACTCAGTCTTTAATTATGCAGTGTTAGGAAAGTGATGGTGCAGTGTTACGATTGTAATCCATCTAAAATCATACAGTGTTGTGAAAGTGATGGTGCAGTGTTATGATTGTAATCAATCTAATCATGCAGTGTTTTAAAAGTGATGGTGCAGTGTTACGATTGTAATCAATCTATAATCATGCAGTATTGTGAAAGTGTTGGTGCAGTGTTACGATCGTAATCAATCTGTAATCATGCAGTGTTGAAAAAGTGATGGTGCGGTGTTACAATTGTACTCAGTCTTTAATTATGCAGTGTTTTAAAAGTGATGGTGCAGTGTTACGATTGTAATCAATCTATAATCATGCAGTGTTGTAAAAGTGATGGTGCAGTGTTACAATTGTAATCAATCTATAATCATGCAGTGTTATTGAAGTGATGGTGCAGTGTTACAATTGTAATCAATCTATAATCATGCAGTGTTATTGAAGTGATGGTGCAGTGTTAGAATTGTAATCAATCTATAATTATTCAGTGTTATTGAAATGATGGTGCAGTGTTACGATTGTAATCAATTTATAATCATGCAGTGTTATTGAAGTGATGGTGCAGTGTTACAATTGTAATCAATCTATAATTATTCAGTGTTATTTAAACAAACATGTACGTGTGTAATTTATTTTATTGTAGATGTTAAAAGGAGGAGGATCATCTAAAACTGTCTGGCCAAAAGTCAATAAACCCACATCAGATGAACCAAGTACTGCTGCTAGGAAAACAGGAAGTGATGACAGTGATCCTGAAGACAAGGTTCCTGTACCTCTTTATAGTCATTCATTTGGTGATGCTATACAAACTGCTTTAGATGAACATGCCAAATCAAAAGGTAAAATTAATGGTCTGAATTTTCACTATAAAATCATTAACAACCTTCCTAAGTGCATTATACAATGTAATATAAAACATACATATATAATAAGATTAAAAACAACTAAATCACACCTTACCAATTGATAAACTGAAACAGAATTTTTGTTAACATTAAAAAAGCTTTCATTTTTGTATTTTATAAAAGAGAATAGCATAAAGGTTTGTGCAGTTCATTGATATTGTAGATATGTAACTACATCAGATTTAGGTTATACATACATGTACGCATAGTACTCTTATCAACATGAGGTTAATGAGAATGATAAAAACTGGTTCATTAGTAAGGATTTGATAAGGAAATGGTTAGATATATTACACATTGTTTTATAAGGTTATTTAGTGTTAAGGACAAGCAGACATACCGGTAGTTGAAGATTTGTGTTTGATTATAAACAGACGTTTAACTATAGTTATGTTAACTCACTTAAGGTTTGATTATATATTTATTTCACTACAGATGAAGGTAATACAATGGTGTCCTTAACTCAACTCAAATATGGAGGAAAGAAGAAAAAGAAACAACAGAAGCTGCTCTTTACAACATCAATGGCTCGAGGTGGAAATTAATCAAATACAAAAATTATTGACATGAACATCGATATCATTGTGTTTAATTTAAAATTACTTAATTGATTTTGTCAATTTTGGGATGATATATTTTACATCAGCCTGGAAGTATTGTTATAAAGACCATAGTTTTATTTTATTGTCATCTATTTACAATAATGAGAAGTGTAAAATAAGAAAGAAAGGACTTAACAAGTGACGTTTAAGTTTAGTGTGTGAATATGGATATATTTTGTGTGCAGACATAGTTAATAAAATATGAAAAGGGGCACTATGTGACAGTCAAAGACAGACAGAATATATACATGGTTAATTGTGATAACAATAGTTATTTATTTTATACATAGATTGGTTTGTTTTGGGGTAGTTAAGAAAGTAAGTGTGTTGAATGTTTTGATTGTAAAATTAGTATTCACCGATATTACTTATTAGATGTAAACATTAATGTTATATATTGTTAATATTGATTGACATTTTGTTTAAGCTTTGTGATGTCATGAAGCCTAAAAGAGTGAAAGAATATTACAAAATGTACACAGCATATTATTAAAATTTTCTATCAATTTTAACAGCAAAAGAATAATTTTTAATGAGCATTTAAAAATCCAAAAGTCATATACATTTTACACAACTTAATGATATGTATGTACCGGTAATTCCATCAAAGGGTGCTGTTAACTTTTATAACAACATCCTGAATCATTAATTCAATATCCTGAGTGTGTAGGATATTGATTATGTTTCAATTGTATATGGATGTAACCATCATTAAGTGTTTGGAATTAAATACATTATTCCGAGTGTTAGGGATATAACCTATTGAGACATTCATTGTCATATGTTGTTGTAAAATGGATTTGTAGTTGACTTTGATACTAAATAATGAAATTAACTAAGGAAATTAATGATAAAAAATTAAGATATTATCATCATCATTATGAACAGATATACAGATATAAATAAAGTGTTGTTACTGTTTTCAATATACTTTAGATATATAAACATGTAAAATGAATTTGTCATTCTCTCAATATTACTTTTAAGAAATGTGTAGCATAATGAATTAATTCTAACAGGCTCTTAACATGTGGAGGTGTGTGTACGTGCATACACATACACACACATACAGAGAGAGAGAGAGAAAATGAATTTATTAATTAAATACATTATAAATTAAAAGTTTTTTTATAAGATCGTTATGAGCTAATGGTATCTATATTCCAGTTTTTTTGAAAATTTATCACAAAAGATTCTAAAATTGTGCCAATATCAAGTTCAGGAAAATCTTTGTTAAAGAATGATTGTAAAACTTGGGCCATATGTAATCATACAAAATACATATGTTTATATATATATGTATGTATATCATGTTAGTGAGAAAATGAGGAAAAAAATTCATCAAATTTATACATCATGATGTAATGTATGTAGGGTAACTAGTAATGGTGTTACTATATATTAAATCTATTTTGATGTCAGATAAATGATACAGAAAGAAAATGTGATGAACTTCTTTAAGACAATAAACTCTATTTTATATAATAATGAGATTTTACAGCAATAATTTACACAAATAAAAACACCATCTACTTTTGTGTTTGTTAGTAGTGAATGAACTAGCATTTTATCCAATTTTCAGGTTTTTATTAGATTGACAAATTCAGAATCTGAGAACTCCAATGCACTCAGAATAATATTTATTTGTACTATATAAAGTAACAATGGACAATAATTGTATAATTACAGATAAGATATTTAACTTAAATGTTTATAGATAATGAAGGTATTATTATCTTTATGTTAATTAAATTTGTTAACACTTTCTCACTGCTTATCCTATTTTTGTTAAGAATTTCCAAATGCTTGTGAAATAAACAATTCTTTAAAATTATGTTCAGATTTTTTTATTCATGTAAGCAGATTTATTATAATCAGATGGCTTGGTTGCTGTCATTAAGCTGATGATATTTAAATGCAAAAGGTTGTGACATTAAAAGTCAATGATTGCAGCAGATTTGTAAAATTCTAAACTTCACTGAAAAAGCCTCTAGCAGCATGAAGATGAAATAATTTTTTATTGTGACCCTTGTCTTCAGAGTACTCAGTCCCTGGTTGAGAATTCACTGGTTCAGTTTTGAAACTTTTGGTACATCTTTTGAATAAGATGGAAGAATCTCTGTTTAGCTAAATATTGTATGATGCAAGTAAACTGCAGAACATAGCACTAGACACCTAAAACTACATGTCCTGTGTGATATATATATACAGATAGCTGTCTCCAGTCTATTTTTGAACATCACTTTTGGTCCCAAGGTTGGATTTCCATGTCATTATTATGATAAAATATGATACAAAATTTATCCTCATTGAAACTCTCCATTGGTCTGAAGCATGGATAAAACGGGTATCGGGTCAATTCGCCCCCACTTCTTGCAAATTCGCTCCCATGTCAAAATTGCCCCCACTTCTTGAAAATTTGCCCCCAACTTTTATTGAGATTTTACCTTTTTTAAAACTTTTTTTTTAATTATTATAATTTTATTTTACCTCGAATATGCCAAATTAACACTGTTAACATATTATTTGTAAATATACATTGTGTGTGTTGCAATTTATGTTGAGTATTCATAATGCATTGACTGAATTCACACATAAGACAGCCCAGGTGTGTTGTAATTACGGTAATAATTTATATTGAAATGGTGATTATCAAAAGTCCTTTGTACGATTATTGCTATTTACCTCTAACCACCAACTGTCCACAGTTTCAACTTGGACAGATATATGGAACCATTAGACGGTACTAGACGATAGCTAGTGAAATATTGCTACCGTCCACTACCATCTAGTAGCCTCCAGTATTTATAGTTGAGTTATGGTGTTTAACTCCCAAGTCAAAAATATTTCACTTATAATGAGACGTCACCAGCTATCATAATGCTGAGTGCTTCACAGTCTCAGACCATACCTTGTCTGGGTTCGAACTCATGACCTCCCACTTACAGTGTGATTACTCTGCCAACTGAGCTACTGCATTTAGACCTACTACCTTTGTCGCTGATGGAGAGCACAGGTACCAGGGGAATTTACTTTAGCATGTCGTCATAAATCAACTCATAAGTCATTACTACAAAATGAAGTTTAGAAAAAAAATTTGGGGCGAATTTGACGGGGGCGAATTTGCCCGAAGTGGGGGCGATTTTGACATGGGGACGAATTTGTTAAAATACCGTGGGGCGAATTGACTTGAATTCATAAAACACACTGACTTATAGTTAAACAATATTCTATACATTTGTAGAAAATGTTTATCTACTTTTTTGGAAGGACTGCAATATGAAATTTTTCGTTATTACCGAAGGCCTAAGACTAAAATCTGATTAGAAATTGAACAATTGTGAATGACTAGTCACACAATCAGAAAATGAAATCATGCGTGCTGTCAAGCTCGATCAGTCCTCACAGACTTTCCAATATAAAACATCATATGTACCATTTTATTGGTACATTTACGTACCACATACATAAATAGGCCAATAAAAATGTGTAGGCCTGAGGATTCTAATGTCATCACATTTCACAAGGGTCATGTAAACAACTTACTTTCCTTCTGTTAATGTTACATTCTGGTTTAATTAATTAAGATAATTATATTTGTATTTGATACATCCTGAAAAGACGATTTTTTTTGACGAAATACATGAAGAGTTATCTCCCATCATTAACACTATTCAATGTCAACAAACGATACCAACAACACGTGGGGTTTCAGTATAAATAATAATATATTATGTAACTTATATATTATTTGTTAAAGGAAAGCAATGAAAAGAATACAGAACGTTAGTAGAATGAAGCGATTATTACCTGCCTCCGTACAATTAATAAAGCCGTTCTGTCTGACATCAAAGTTGGATTCTTGTATCCACAATGGAAGATTTGTTAGGACTTCCCAGACAGCATGATAACGTTGGGCCAACGTTGGCCCAACGTTCACTTTTACGTTGGGCCAACGTTGTAAACTAACGTTGGGCCAACGTTCTAAGTGCAAAGCGGCGCAACGTTGGCCCAACATGTTGGGCCTACGTTGGGCCAACGTTGGTATAATGTTGGTTCTACGTTGGCCCAACGTTGGGCCAACGTTGGCATAATGTTGGTTCTACGTTGGCCCAACGTTTGGCCAACGTTGGCATAATGTTGGTTCTACGTTGGCCCAACGTTGGCATAATGTTGGTTCTGTGTTGGCCCAACGCTGGGCCAACATTGGCATAATCTTGGTACAACGTTGGCCCAACGTTGGCATAATGTTGGTTCTATGATGACCCAACGTTGGCATAATATAGGTTCTATGTTAGCCCAACATTGACATAGTTGGAAATATATAAAGTTATGGTTGAGCCAAAGTTGGTTCTACATTGGCTCAATGTTGGCATAATGTTTGAGCTATGTTGGCCAAACACTGTTAAATACAAAATCAAAGTGGAACCAGTATTGGCATATTACTTGTATCTCTGTTCTACATTGGACCAACAATGTCATTTACATCATAACTGTAGGACTAAGGTTTTTTTATATAGTACAGTAACTGTTGTGTAGTTATATATGAAGTATGCATGATAATAAAGTTAAAATAGGTAATTAGATCAGGTGCTATAGGGGATTGGATGTCTCTGTCTAATACTTACATGTATATCTTTAAGTACTTGAACAAATAGGTTACTGGGAGTGGTTGTTGAAAGCACTATGGTTAACTTGACCAAAGTGTTAGTTTATACGATTTTTCATATTTATACTTTTTCTGTCAGAAAAATTGTTAGCTAAAAAGTTTATAATATATTTGTAAGTACAATAAACTTACATTTTCAGAATTGTTATGAATAATTACCACTTTTAAATTGCTGTTGAACAACTAGACCCAGGTGATTAAAATTGGTTTAGGGCCCTGTTATTGGTATAACAGAAAATTATAAACAATAATAATATGCTTCTGAACAATTTAATACATGTATTAAAATAAAACACTATGGATTACAGACAGATTTATCATATAATCATATATGTCAACTGTAAACAGACTGTCTAAATCATATATAAATTATTTGGTATTCAAGATACTTGCGATAAAATTTGTTTTGTAAAATAAAAAAAGAAGATGTTGCTGCTGTTGTATGTAAATTCCAGCCCCCTATGGGCTGACTACTAAATAGTGTATTCTAAAATATCCCTGTAATACATAAAGAGCCAACTTTCAAAAAGAAAGTTTTTCAGAAGAATATTTGTTACATAAACTTTGTAATAAATTTTCCAATTCCATAAATAATTCCAGTGAAGATCCTAGGAACTATAACATATATTTAACATGTCACAAATAATTGCCAAATTTGTACTTTTTGACACTCTCTGAATCTTCATGGTGACCAACATTGCCAATGGTATACAAGGATGTTGATGCAGGATCTAACTTTGTCGAATCACTAGTATGTATAATTCCATTTTGTTGTATTTTTCTGTAAGTTGACTATTTAGACTTTCCACCATGTTATCTGTTAAAATAAATATGATAAACAAATCTTATAAACTGAAATACACTTTCATATGTACCAATGGTACTATTTTGCAGAAAAAATGTGTAAATCTAAAATTATTTACAGAATTCTAGATCATTTTTGAAGAAGAATTGAATTAAGATGCTTAATGTTTAGCTTTTAATTGAAATCCTTATACATGTACATTTATTTCATTGTGTTGTGTTTCATCTATCTTGTTTTTATCAGATTGCATCAAATATGATCTAATTTATATGAAAGAAAAGAAAACTTAAAAGATTTAGACACATATAGATTTAATTTTCATACTCTGGTCCTCACAACTTACAGTCTACTAGCAGGGAAATGTACAAATCGACATGTTTTTGTTACTTGTACATTAAAAATAAAAGAACTAAGAAACTAAGTCTAAATTTTTAAATTTTGAATTCATATTTTTTTTGCTCATCTTTTTTATTTTCCAGCTTTTTGTAATTTTTTTTTTATTATATTATAGTACTTAGTGGCTTTAGTGTACTTTATAATAGTATTTTAGTAGTCGAAATCGCATGTTTACAGATGATAATGCCTATCACCACATAGTTTGATTACCACTTGAACAGTTCCTAGTGTCAGAAAGTTATTTTAATATTTTGAAGATTGTTGGTTTTCTTTGAGCACTTCGACTTTCTCCACCATCTCAAATCTGACTGTCTTGGTATAAGTTGATATATTTGAACTAGGTTGTAGAACACCATTACTGATATATTATACTATATTGGAGCATATAAAATAATTTTGAAAACCAATAAGTAGTAATTTTAACTACCAACTTCATCAATATATGACTAAAGTCTGTACTTTTGTTAAAGAATTTATTCAGGGAAAAAAAGGAAAAGGATAATTAATAAATAAATAAATAAATAAATAAATAAACCATATGCTACATTTAAAAAGTAACTATTTTGACTTGATCCGTGTTTGATGATCGGTACACAACAACAACAATAATAATGATAATAACAGGAAGAATGAATGTATAAATAAATAGATAAATAGATGGATAGAATAAACAAATAAATAAATAAATAAATAAATAAGTAAATAAATGAATAAATAAAACATAAGCTAAATTTAAAAAGCAACAATTTTGACTTGATCTGTGTTTGATGATCGGTACACAACAACAATAATAATAATAATAGGAAGAATGAACGGATAGATAGATAGATAGATAGATAGATAGATAGATAGATAAAATAAATAAATAAACATAGGCTATACATTTACAAAGTAATTAATTCTTACTTGATGTGTATTTGATAATCTGTGTATGTAATACATGTAATAATAGGAAGAATAAATAAATAAATAAATTATTTTTTTTTTCAATTCAGCTCGTAGTTTGGAGGTAAAGTAGTTTTTAAAATTTTAATGATAGGTAGATAGTAAGAAATAGGCATTTTTAATTTCAAAGACATCCCAAATGGTAATATGATTATATGATATTGTGAAAAATCCACTGGGATGTTTTAATACCAATAACACATTATGAATGTGAATGTAAATTAATGACAATGTACCATACATTGTATAAGAGAGAGAGAGAGAGAGAGAGAGAGAGAGAGAGAGAGAGAGAGAGAGAGAGAGAGAGAGAGTTTACTAGTTTTATTTCATAATTATTTATACTCACCAGCACATCAACCTTCTCTTGAAAATTTGAATATTCAAAAGTTCAAATCAAACTACCTCAGGTAACAGTTGTTACAATCTCACTCAATCTAGCAATGCTATTGTGTGCACTAACCCTACCTAGTAATTAAATAGTTCTTGATGTGAATGGAATAGTTAGAAGGACAATGATCAGACTAGTGTCAATATATTTATGAGGGGAAATGACCAAAACTCAATTACTGGTAGAAGCCTCAGGGATTTTACTGATCATTCAACACACAAAAAATTCTTTTTAAACCTTTCTCATTTGAAAAACTTCTATTTGGGATTTAAGGAAATAATTTCAAGTTTTTCAAAATCAAACAAATCAAATTCTTTGTATTATTGTGTATTTGTACAACATCTTTTATCTTTGGATAAAATCAAGTAATATATCCTTAGTATCAGATGTAATGTCTTGCCTATGTTTTGAGTATCCCATTTTATATAGAAATAAAAATTAGCACATGAAAGTTAATATTATTTGATAAAATAAATGTAAAACATGTATAAAATAAATAGATAATATAAAAAAAATCAATAAAATAAATAAAATAAATAAATAAATAAATGAAACAAAACTAAAAATTAAAAAGATAAAGTCCTATAATTGTAAAAAAAATTTATATATATATATATATATATATATATATATATATATATATATATATAACATAAAATGAGGACGTAATGTAATTAAATTGCACCTTGATACTGTTGGTGTTTATTACAACATTGATCCAATGTTGGATTTACAACATTGGCCCAACATTACACTAATGTTGTTAATCTAACATCTGATTTACAATGTTGGTCCAATGTTAGACTAATGATGTAAATCAAACATTAAAATTACTACGATGACCCAACGTTGGACCAACGTTGTTAATCCAACATTGAAATGACAATGTTGGCCCAACGTTGGTCCAACATTGGAAATCCAATGCCAACGGTCGCCCAACGGTACAACCATATCCCAACGTTGGCCCAACGTTGACATGCTGTCTGGGTTACTACAATCACGAAGACGACAAATCTGCAGGGGAATCAAGTAAAACGAAAGAAGCCATGATAAAGAATAAAAGGTATCAGTAACAAAGATATGAACAGTAGCTAAATAAACATTATGGCATGCAGCTGTAGTACTACCTGCGTTATTCTACAAATCGCTTCGAAAGTTATATTATATATATATAATAGAGAGATTTAATATCTTGATATTTTATCCTTGTGATAGAGCGCTTGCTTATCATCCGGAGGGGCCGGTTCGATCCTCAGTCGGGCAGTCGGTGTAATTGTGTATGTGTGTGTGTTGTTTGTGTGTGTGTGTCCCCTCTTGTTACAATTGATAACTAGATCTAATACAACATTCATTTTGCTATACAATATTGCAACACAAATATTATGACCACTACAATACTACAATATTACTACTTAAACAAATGCTAGTACTACATATAAGTGCCATCAATATTATATTACAATCAAGTGACACCAGTATAACACTTCATTATAAGTGTCACCAATTTAATATTACAAAGTGACACCAGCATAACACATCATATAAGTGTCAACAATATTATATTAAAAACAAGTGACACCAGTATAACACTTCATGTAAGAGTCACCAATATTACAGTGTGCGAAATTACTGCGGGCCCGGTGACCTGAGGCTATTAACTTTTTGCTTAGGTCACCAACTTCAGAGAGGTCCAAGTGCTGTTGGCTCTTTCGTTTCACCAGCAGTTCTCCTATAGCAGACGGAAGTTTCCTCAAAACGCCTAAATTCGTGGTAGTTCATTTCATTATAATAAGAAATCTACATAAATGAACAATCTTTACACTAGTACAACAGACTGCAGACAATATAGCAAAGACACAACAATTCATGCAGTAAAGTTAATATGAGGTTTAATTGGCAAAATAAGGGGCATGCAAATTTCCATAATTCAGGGCCATTAACTTTTCATTTGGGCTACCAACTAACAAAAGTTAAGAGCCCTGTTGGCCATCATGTCTTGTAGCAAATTTCATACACTGCAATATTATATTACAAACAAGTGACACCAGTATATCACTTTATATAAGTGTCACCAATGTTATATTACAAACAAGTGACACCAGTATAACACTTCATGTAAGTGTCACCAATAAAAAATTGCAAACAAGTGACACCAGTACAACACTTTATATAAGTGACACTGATATTATATTACCAACAAGTGACACTAGTATCATACTTCATATAAGTGTCACCAATATTATATTACAAACAAGTGACACCAGTATAACGCTTCATATGAGTGTCACTGATATTATATTACAAAAAAGTGACACCAGTATAACACTTTGAAGTGTCACCAATGTTATATTACAAACAAGTGACACCAGTATAATACTTCATATGATTGTCATCGATATTATATTACAACTGACACCCATATAACACTTCATATAAGTGTCACCAATATTATATTACAAACAAGTGACACCAGTATAACACTTCATATAAGTGTCACCAATGTTATATTACAAACAAGTGACACCCATATAACACTTCATATAAGTGTCACCAATATTATATTACAAACAAGTGACACCAGTATAACACTTCGAAGTGTCTCCAATGTTATATTACAAACAAGTGACACCAATATAATACTTCATATGAGTGTCACCAATATTATATTACAAACAAGTGACACCAGTATAACACTTCTAAGTGTCACCAATGTTATATTACAAACAAGTGACACCTGTATCATACTTCATATAAGTGTCACCAATGTTATATTATAAACAAGTTACACCCATATAACACTTCATATAAGTGTCACCAATATTATATTACAAACAAATGACACCAGTATAACACTTCGAAGTGTCTCCAATGATATATTACAAACAAGTGACACCAGTATAATACTTCATATGAGTGTCACCGATATTATATTACAAGTGACACCCATATAACACTTCATATAAGTGTCACCAATATTATATTACAAACAAGTGACACCAGTATAACACTTCATATGAGTGTCACTGATATTATATTACAAACAAGTGACACCAGTATCATACTTCATATAAGTGTCACCAATGTTATATTACAAACAAGTGACACCAGTATAACACTTCGAAGTGTCTCCAATGTTAAATTACAAACAAGTGACACCAGTATAACACTTCATATAAGTGTCACTGATATTATATTACAAACAAGTGACACCAGTATAATACTTCATATAAGTGTCACCAGTATTATATTACAAACAAGTGACACCAGTATAATATTTCGAAGTGTCACTGATATTATATTACAAACAAGTGACACCAGTATAATACTTCATATAAGTGTCACCAGTATTATATTACAAACTAGTGACACCAGTATAACACTTCATATAAGTGTCACCAGTATTATATTACAAACAGGTGACACCAGTATAATATTTCGAAGTGTCACTGATATTTTATTACAAACAAGTGACACCAGTATAATACTTTATATAAGTGTCACCAGTATTATATAACAAACTAGTGACACCAGTATAACACTTCATATAAGTGTCACCAGTATTATATTACAAACAAGTGACACTAGTATAATTTGAAGTGTCACTGATATTATATTACAAACAACTGACACCAGTATAACACTTCATATAAGTGTCACCAATATTTTATTACAAACAAGTGACACCAGTATAATACTTCATATAAGTGTCACCAATATTATATTACAAACAAGTGACACCAGTATAATACTTCATATAAGTGTCACCAGTATTATATTACAAACAAGTGACACCAGTATAATATTTCCAAGTGTCATTGATATTATATTACAAACAACTGACACCAGTATAACACTTCATATAAGTGTCACTGATATTATATTACAAACAAGTGACACCAGTATCATACTTCATATAAGTGTCACCAATATTATATTACAAACAAGTGACACCAGTATAATACTTCATATAAGTGTCACCAGTATTATATTACAAACAAGTGACACCAGTATAATATTTCGAAGTGTCACTGATATTATATTACAAACAAGTGACACCAGTATAATACTTCATATAAGTGTCACCAGTATTATATTACAAACTAGTGACACCAGTATAACACTTCATATAAGTGTCACCAGTGTTATATTACAAACAAGTGACACCAGTATAACACTTCATATAAGTGTCACTGATATTATATTACAAACAACTGACACCAGTATAACACTTCATATAAGTGTCACCAGTATTATATTGCAAACTAGTTACACCAGTATAACACTTCATATAAGTTTCACCAATACATTGTATAATATAAGTGTCACCAGTGTAATTTTATATATAAATGACATTATTTTTTCAATATTTATTACATATATAAGTGTCACCTGTATAACATTAAATGTAAGTGGTTTTTACTTCAGAACACTTAACTCTTTTACTTTATTATGGGACAAAAGCAGTAAATAACTTAAGATTTGTAGAATTATTTTATTTCAACTTAAGATTTGTAGAATTATTGTATTTCAACTTAAGATTTGTAGAATTATTGTATTTCAACTTAAGATTTGTAGAATTATTGTATTTCAACTTAAGATTTGTAGAATTATTGTATTTCAACTTAAGATTTGTAGAATTATTGTATTTCAACTTAAGATTTGTAGAATTATTGTATTTCAACTTAAGATTTGTAGAATTATTGTATTTCAACTTAAGATTTGTAGAATTATTGTATTTCAACTTAAGATCTGTAGAATTATTGTATTTCAACATAATTTAATTATCAGTGTCTCAGTGTTAAATTTGACGTTTGATAATGCAGAAAAGTTCACTATTACTGTAAACCAACTTTTATTCGTGGCTATTAACTTTCGCGATTTTCTTACCAAAACTATTTCGCGACTTTTAACTTTCACGATATGGACTATAGCTGGAAAGAAGAAAAACCATAAACTTTCGCAATACGGTCTATAACAGATTAACAAAGTGTTGTGTAAACAGTAGTATATATATAGTATGTACTAGTATACTAAGCGATATTAATCCGATAAGGAATTTAAAAAACAAGTGATTTATACTCACTAGTGTTATCACTAGTTATCACTTACTAAGCTTATCACATTTTATTATTACTTCTGGCTTAACCATGTCGGTTGTACAATGGCTTCAAAAATCGAAAACTGGATCAAATGAACCAAAGACCCCAGAAAAAAATTTAGAAATATGTGTTCCTGATCCAAATAATGAAAACACACCACAGAAAACTGCTGATGTGCAGTATACCAATTCCGAAGTTTTAAAAGTTTTGTCAACTTCTGGCACTTACGTTTTTCATTTTGTATAATACCATTTTCGACAACAAGTTCGCGACGATTAAGTTTCGCGATTATTTTGCTCTCGCGAAACACACGAAAGTTAATAGCACGCGAATAAAAGTTGGTTTACAGTACTTCCAGTGCCATTTAATATCTTTAATGCCACCTCATTTATTGCCACAGTATTTAGAAGTAAAAAAAATCTATTTCTGTTTGTTGTCATTAAATTATAACTAACTTAAGCCCCTTTAATTCCAAGAACTGACAGAACAAATGATGGCAATGAATCAAGGTCTTACTGTACTTAATTTGACTTTTGACCTTTTGCCCACTTCTGAACAATTTAATGGTGTTTCTCCCTTGTTTTTCGGTGTTCTTTTTTTACCTTTGACCTCTTTATAACTGCTAAAGCATTGTGGTTATTTTACCCCAGTGTTTCAGTGTTCTTTTTGACCTTTGACCTCTTTGTAACTGCTGAAGCATTGTGGTTATTTTACCCTAGTGTTTCAGTGTTCTTTTTGACCTTTGACCATTTTGTAACTGCTGAAGCATTGTGGTTATTTTACCCCAGTGTTTTAGTGTTCTTTTTGACCTTTGACCTCTTTATACTTGCTGAGCTGAAGCATTGTGGTTATGTTGCTCCAGTGTTTCAGTGTTCGTTTTGACCTTTGACCTCTTTATAACTGCTGAAGCATTGTGGTTATGTTGCTCCAGTGTTTCAGTGTTCGTTTTGACCTTTGACCTCTTTATAACTGCTGAAGCATTGTGGTTATATTACCCCAGTGTTTCAGTTTTCTGTTTGACTTTTGACCTCTTTATAACTGCTGAAGCATTGTGGTTATATTACCCCAGTGTTTCAGTTTTCTGTTTGACTTTTGACATCTCTTTATAACTTCTGAAACATTGAGGTTATGTTGCCCCAGTGTTTCAGTGTTTGTTTTTACCTTTGACCTTCTGATTACTTTTGATGCACTTATTTATAATTTTATTCTGTTTCATTACAGAAAACTTAAGAGTTCAAAGTTGCATTCTGAAGTAGAGATCAAAGGTGAAATTATATTTGGAGTTCATCCAGTTCATTTAGCCTTAATATCACAGAGAAGAAAAGTACACTGTTTATATATAAAGGAGAGACATTATGTAAAACCTGTTAAACAAATAATGGAGATTGCTACAGCTTTGGACTTGAAAAGAAAATATGTCACAAACTATACATTAGAAACACTGTCTGGTAAAAGACCACATCAGGTATGTCTGCTCCACTGCTCTAAGTTTCTTGGTATTAGAAATTGATTATAGGTATTGGGATTATGTTTTCTGGGATTGGAACTTTGTTATGGTGATTAGAACTTGGTTTCAGGGATTGGAGCTTTGTAATGCGGATTGGAATTTTGTTCCAGGGATTGGTACTTTGTAATGGGGATTAGAACTGGGTTCCAGGGATTGAAGCTTTGTAATGGGGATTGAAACTCGGTTTCAGGGATTGGAGCTTTGTAATGGGGATTGGAACTCTGCTTCAGGTATTGGAGCTTTGTAAAAGGGATTGGAAATTGGTTTCAGGGATTGGAGCTTTGAAATAGGGATTGGAACTGGGTTCCAGGGATTGAAGCTTTGTAATGGGGATTGAAATTTGGCTCCAGGTATTGGGAGTATGTTTTCAGGGATTGGATTTATGTTATAGAGATTGGAACTTGGCTCAAGGTTATGGGACTATGTTTTCAGGAATTTGAATTTTTTTTATGGGGATTAAAACTTGGTTCCAGGTATTGGGACTATGTTTTCAGGGATTGGGACTTGTTTATAGGGAATTGGAGTTGGTTTCAGGGATTGAAGCTTTGTTATGGGGATTGGAACTTGGTTCCAGGTATTGGGACAATGTTTAGGGATTGGAACTTTGTTATGGGGATTGGAACTTTGTTATGGGGATTGGAACTTTGCTCCAGGTATCAGTACTATGTTTTCAAGGTTTGAGACTTTGTTATTAGAATTGGGACTTTTTTGTTTTATTTTAGTGATATTCACTTTGGTCTTTGTATTTCAGTATTACATTGTGTTTCAAAATTGATTTGGGATTTGTTGTGTATAATTTATTGGTATCTACAGTTACAGCTATGTCATTCGTATTTTAGTGATATTTAAATGTAATGGGAATATGTTCAGTATATTAATGCTAAGTTCCATGTATTTGGACTGTGGTATCAGTGTTGAGTCTATTTTCCCAGTACTTGGGTACAATGTT
>CM056607.1:40906164-41104375 GCA_029721355.1 Tegillarca granosa
TGTTTTTTTTTTGTTTTCAGTTGTTTTGCCTTTTTATTTCTTTAATTAACTGAAATATGTTAATTATGATTCCCCACCCAAAGGTGGGGAATCATATTGTTTTCGCTCTGTTTCTTCTTCTTCTTATTATTATAATTTTTTTTTCTTAAAATTGTCCGGTGCAGAACTCGGAAACGGTATGATGGGTTTCGATGAAATTTGGTACCAACAATCTGCTATCTTGGTGGATATGGATAAATGATCAAATTTTTTTCTATCTTGAGGGCTCGACGGTCAGTGCGTGTAAATTGCGTAATTTAATTCCAAACATCTTTCTGTCAAATACGCACAAAGAGAGATAACTCTTACAGCATCTTCTTCTTCAGTTTCTCAGATATATGAGTGCCCGATAAAAATGGGTAATCTGAATTAATGTATAAAGTTAAGCACTAAACAAAAATGATTAAATGTTAATGAAATACATGTTAATTAAGTGACTAACCTCTTTCTCACATACAGAATTTGTTCTTAATAAATTCTCAGTTACTATGTATTAAATTGTTAAAAATATATCAAATTTTTATCAGCACTGCCAAACAAGTTAAACGCATCATTCAATCTCGTTCAAAATTTTAGGATAGGTTCCTGCACCATTAAAGTTTTTACATCCATGGGTATTTATTGGGGGAGGGACAGGAAGATGGGGTCTTAAAAACAAAAATCACCAATTTTTCCTTAAACACTTTGCGGTGTGCTATAAAACCATATATAGGGCTTTGTCATAACTTTTAAACTGTTGAGATCCCCACCCCTAAAGTATATATTTTCTGGTTCCTAATGATAAAATGAAAAGAATGGCACTAATCAAAGACACCTAAGGTCCTTTCCCACTGAGGGGTAAGGCTGGGTGAGGAATCATACGTAACTGGTATCCCAGTTACAATCTCTAGTTGTTATTATTATTATTATTTTGGTTTTGTTTTAGACTGTGGTCAGAATCTGGAAAAAATAAACATCCAATATGGCTGCTTCCATATAAAGTCAAGGTCAGTGGTTCCTTTCTGTGTGTGTTTGTTGTGTGTGATGATACCTATTTTTTATATCTTTGCATCTACAGAACACATTTACACGAAACGTTGTAAGAAGTTTTTATGGGCTGGTTCAATTGAGATTTGTTTGTGACACTGCCATGGCTACCAAACCTAGATCAAACCACATCCTCAAAAATCTTCTCTGAAACTGATGAACAGAAAAAAATCTACTGTTATCTTTGGCTTCTCTAGAGTCTTAAAACTGCATAGCTTTTTCATTTCATGAAATTCTGTCATTAAATGGGTTATGTAATTTCGTGTTCAAAATTTTCAGAAATTTGAAAAAATCTTGATATTGTTTTATCTTAATCATAAATGCAAAGATAATTAAATTGTGTTTTCAGATTTGATGTCTGTTTGAAAAGTCATTCAAAACATTGACAAGGTCAAAGGACAAGGTCATAACCAAGTTATTGACCTTTTGGTTTTTCCTTAACAAATGAGCTGTTATTTGGAACATTTTATACTTATTTTATAAATTAAAATGATAATCACAGCAAGATCTAATGATAGAAACATCTACTAAATTTTAAAAGTATCAGACAATCTTTTTGGACTAATTGCCTCGGGAATATGAAATTTTTGAAATTTTTTTTTATGTTTTTGGCTACTTTTTGTAAACTTTTCCAGAAAAAAAAACAAAAAATTGCAGGTTCAAATGGGCCTGATACACTCACCTGATAAATTATGGCCAGCTAAAATGTTTTAGTTTCAAAATGGTAAGTACAGTTTGTATTTTGTAGATTGCATAAAACTAAATTTATAAAATCATGTATGCAGAATTACCAAAAATAGCCAGAAAAAAAAATTATGTTTTATTTATTATTTTAAGATATCTTTGTTTTTCATACAAAAATTTAAAAAAAAACATATCAGGGGCAATAACTCTTGTATTGATTATCTTATACATTGTACATGTAGTTATAGCATTTGTTACATTGTTATATCTTGACATGTTGAGCATTTGTGTAATGATTGTTTTTATCTATCAGTAATATTTTTCAAGAAAATGGTCAAAAACTGCTAAATTTACAAAAATTAACATTTTAGTGGCAACAAGTAAAATTTCAAAAAATGATCAACATGACAAAATCTAGGTAAGTATCAAGTTTTATAACTTTTTATAGTCCATGTAGGAATTCAATTTTTGCTGTATCTGATCATTTTCTTGGATGGAAACTATTATTGATAGATAATAACATTAAAATACAAAAATGTTGAAGATGACAAATTCTTACAAAGTAGAAAGTTTTACAGCTGATAATGACAAGAACGCGATGTCCCTGAAAAGTCACTTTTTTATGAATTAATCTATTTTTGGCTATTATCATGAAAAGTATTATTAATAGATAATATTGTAAGCTTGCAAAATGATCTGTATGGCCAAAACCAAACATACATTTTTGTCATTTTATTAGGTGGTACCTACTAAATCTATATAATTTCTTGATAAAAGTTGATGTACATGAAATATTCCATCTATATAAAGAGTCATTAGTTATAATGCACTCTGTACAATAGAATGGTTATACACAATTGACGTGAAAAATATCAGTGATATCAGTATTTTCTTCATGGTGTTTATGATTGATCAATGCTTTGTTTTAAAATTGATTTGATTGTGTATAATAGATATTGATTGTTAATGTAAAATATGTGTAGCAATAAATTAAAGATACATCATTACCATGACAACAGTTGTTTTCAATTCATTAAGAGAATATCTGCAATTTTTGTTGTCATTTTCTGAAAACATCACAGTCACAAACAAAAGTATGGCTTTGCTTGATATGTCACAAATATTGTTTTATAGGATCCAATGAATATGGGAGCCATCTTAAGAACATCATATTACCTTGGTGTTGATCAGGTTATTCTGCCAAAAAAGGACAGGTGAGGAAACAGTTACCTTAAATATTTGTAATTTAAGTATAAAATGATTCGAATTTAAAGAAATATTCAGTTGACCAGAAATGAATTATATATACAATGTTTGATAAAACAGAAACACATTGTATATTCAGTGTTTGATGGACCAGAACTACATTGTATATTCAATGTCTGATGGTCCAGAACTGCATTGTTTATTCAATGTTTAATGGACCAGATCTACATTGTGTATACAATGTTTGATGATCCAATTTTCATAGTCCATATCTACATTGTATATACAGTGTTTGATGGACCAGAACTACATTGTATATTCAGTGTTTGTTGTTGGACTAGAACTACATTGTATATACAGTGTTTGATGGCATTGTATATACAGTGTTTGATGGACCAGAACTACATTGTATATTCAGTGTTTGTTGGACCAGAACTACATTGTATATACAGTGTTTGATGGCATTGTATATACAGTGTTTGATGGACCAGAACTACATTGTATATTCAGTGTTTGTTGGACTAGAACTACATTGTGTATAGTGTTTGATAGCATTGTATATACAATGTTTGATGGACCAGAACTACATTTATATACACTGTTTGATGCACCAGAACAACATTGTGTATACAGTGTTTGATGGCATTGTATATACAATGTTTGATGGACCAGAACTACATTGTATATTCAATGTCTGATGGACCAGAACTACATTGTATATTCAATATTGATAGAGCAGAACTACATTGTGTATACAGTGTTTGTTGGACCAGAACTACATTGTATATACAGTGTTTGATGGCAGTTTATAAACAGTGTTTGATGGACCAGAACTACATTGTTTATTCAATGTTTGTTGAACGATGACTACATTGTGTATACATTGTTTGATGGCATTGTATATACAGTGTTTGATGGACCATAACTACATTGTATATTCAATGTCTGATGGACCAGGACTACATTGTATATGCAATGTTTGATGGACAAAATCGACATTGTATATACAGTGTTTGATGGACCAGAACTACATTGTATATTCAATGTCTGATGGACCAGAACTACATTGTTTATACAGTGTTTGATGGACCAAAACTACATTGTATATGCAATGTTTGTTGGACCAGAACTACATTGTGTATATAGTGTTTGATGGACCAGAACTACATTGTATACGCAATGTTTGTTAGACCATAACTACATTGTATATTGAATGTCTGATGGACCAGAACTACATTGTTTATACAGTGTTTGATGGACCAGAACTACATTGTATATACAATGTTTGTTGGACCATAATTACTTTGTGTATACAGTGTTTGATGGCATTGTATATACAGTGTTTGATGATCGAGAACTACATTGTAAAACAATGTTTGATGGACCATAACTACATTGTGTATACAGTGTTTGATGGCATTGTATATACAATGTTTGATGGACCAGAACGACATTGTATATACAATGTTTGCTGGACCAAAACTACATTATATTCTTTCAAATTGCGAAATAAATTATAACTTAAGTAGATGGCAAAAAATGAATTAATTCAAAATTACTTTTGGTTTTTAAGATAAAATCAGAAGCACTTGGTTAATATATTGTGCTTTTGTTATATGTGTGTTTATCAATATTTGAATGCATCTGGTTATTTTTTACCTTGACTTCTTTGTTTCATCACCATAATTATGACTGACCAACAACTGCAGATATGTTTCTAGCCTATTCTAAAGTCAAGACATCAATTTTTATGTACATCTTGTTTGTTCTAGTTCAGCATTAAGTGGGACTGTCAGCAAAGCCAGTTCTGGTGCATTAGAAGTTCTGGAGATAAAATCACTGAAAAACCATACAGCACTGACACAGTTTATACAGGTAAACTTACCTATCATCAGAGCTAGCACAGTTTCTACAGGTAAGTTGACCTTCCTTTAGAGGCAACACTGTTTCTACAGGTAAATTGACCTATCATTACAGCTGACACAGTTTATGCAGGAGTGTTGACCTATCGTCAGAGCTAGCACAGTTTCTATAGGTAAGTTGACCTTCCGTTAGAGGCAACACTGTTTCTACAGGTAAATTGACCTATCATTACAGCTGACACAGTTTATACAGGTGTGTTGACCTATCGTCAGAGCTACCAGTTTCTACAGGTAAATTGACCTATCATCTCGACTGACAGTTTCTACAGGTAAATTGACCTATTACCGGTATCATGTCTTACACAGCTTATACAGGTAAATTGACCTATCATCTCGACTGACAGTTTCTACAGGTAAATTGACCTATTACCAGTATCATGTCTTACACAGCTTATACAGGTAAATTGACCTATTATCATGTCTTACACAGCTTATACAGGTAAATTGACCTATCATCTTGACTGACACAGTTGCTACAGGTAAATTGACCTATTATCATGTCTTACACAGCTTATAGAGGTATATTGACCTATTATCATGTCTTACACAGCTTATACAGGTAAATTGACCTATCATCTCTACTGACAGCTTATACAGGTAAATTGACCTATTACCAGTATCATGTCTTGTACAGCTTATACAGGTAAATTGACCTATCATCTTGACTGACACAGTTGCTACAGGTAAATTGACCTATTATCATGTCTTACACAGCTTATACAGGTAAATTGACCAATCATTTTGACTGACACAGTTGCTACAGGTAAATTGACCTATCATCATGTCTTACACAGCTTATAGAGGTAAATTGACCTTTTATCATGTCTTACACAGCTTATACAGGTAAATTGACCTATCATCTGACTGACACAGTTTCTACAGGTAAATTGACCTATCATCTCGACTGACACAGTTTCTACAGGTAAATTGACCTATTATCATGTCTTACACAGCTTATACAGGTAAATTGACCTATTATCATGTCTTACACAGCTTATACAGGTAAATTGACCTATTATCATGACTGACACAGTTTCTACAGGTAAATTGACCTATTATCATGTCTTACACAGCTTATAGAGGTATATTGACCTATTATCATGTCTTACACAGCTTATACAGGTAAATTGACCTATCATCTCTACTGACAGCTTATACAGGTAAATTGACCTATTACCAGTATCATGTCTTGTACAGCTTATACAGGTAAATTGACCTATCATCTTGACTGACACAGTTGCTACAGGTAAATTGACCTATTATCATGTCTTACACAGCTTATACAGGTAAATTGACCAATCATTTTGACTGACACAGTTGCTACAGGTAAATTGACCTATCATCAAGTCTTACACAGCTTATAGAGGTAAATTGACCTTTTATCATGTCTTACACAGCTTATACAGGTAAATTGACCTATCATCTTGACTGACACAGTTTCTACAGGTAAATTGACCTATCATCTCGACTGACACAGTTTCTACAGGTAAATTGACCTATTATCATGTCTTACACAGCTTATACAGGTAAATTGACCTATTATCATGTCTTACACAGCTTATACAGGTAAATTGACCTATTATCATGACTGACACAGTTTCTACAGGTAAATTGACCTATTATCATGTTTTTCACAGCTTATACAGGTAAATTGACCTATTATCATGTCTTACACAGCTTATACAGGTAAATTGACCTATCATCTCGACTGACACAGTTGCTACAGGTAAATTGACCTATTATCATCTCTTACACAGCTTATACAGGTAAATTGACCTATCATCTCGACTGACACAGTTTCTACAGGTAAATTGACCTATTATCATGACTGACACAGTTGCTACTGGTAAATTGACCTATTATCATGTCTTACACAGCTTATAGAGGTAAATTGACCTATTATCATGTCTTACACAGCTTATACAGGTAAATTGACCTATCATCTCCACTGACAGTTTCTACAGGTAAATTGACCTATTCTCATGTCTTACACAGCTTATACAGGTAAATTGACCTATCATCTTGACTGACACAGTTGCTACAGGTAAATTGACCTATTATCATGTCTTACACAGCTTATACAGGTAAATTGACCTATCATCTTGACTGACACAGTTTCTACAGGTAAATTGACCTATCATCTCGACTGACACAGTTGCTACAGGTAAATTGACCTATTATCATGTCTTACACAGCTTATACAGGTAAATTGACCTATTATCATGTCTTACACAGCTTATACAGGTAAATTGACCTATCATCTCTACTGACAGCTTATACAGGTAAATTGACCTATTACCGGTATCATGTCTTACACAGCTTATACAGGTAAATTGACCTATCATCTTGACTGACACAGTTGCTACAGGTAAATTGATCTATCATCATTTCTCACACAGCTTATACAGGTAAATTGACCTTTTATCATGTCTTACACAGCTTATACAGGTAAATTGACCAATCCTCTTGACTGACACAGTTGCTACAGGTAAATTGACCTATCATCATGTCTTACACAGCTTATAGAGGTAAATTGACCTTTTATCATGTCTTACACAGCTTATACAGGTAAATTGACCTATCATCTTGACTGACACAGTTGCTACAGGTAAATTGATCTATCATCATTTCTCACACAGCTTATACAGGTAAATTGACCTTTTATCATGTCTTACACAGCTTATACAGGTAAATTGACCAATCCTCTTGCCTGACACAGTTTCTACAGGTAAATTGACCTATTATCATGTCTTACACAGCTTATACAGGTAAATTGACCTATCATCTCGACTGACACAGTTTCTACAGGTAAATTGACCTATTATCATGTCTTACACAGCTTATAGAGGTAAATTGACCTTTTATCATGTCTTACACAGCTTATACAGGTAAATTGACCTATCATCTTGACTGACACAGCTTATACAGGTAAATTGACCTATCATCTCGACTGACACAGTTGCTACAGGTAAATTGACCTATTATCATGTCTTACACAGCTTTTACAGGTAAATTGACTTATTATCATGTCTTACGCAGCTTATACAGGTAAATTGACCTATTATCTCCACTGACAGTTTCTACAGGTAAATTGACCTATTATCATGTCTTACACAGCTTATACAGGTAAATTGACCTATCATCTTGACTGACACAGTTGCTACAGGTAAATTGACCTATTATCATCTCTTACACAGCTTATACAGGTAAATTGACCTATCATCTTGACTGACACAGTTTCTACAGGTAAATTGACCTATCATCTCGACTGACACAGTTGCTACAGGTAAATTGACCTATTATCATGACTGACACAGTTTCTACAGGTAAATTGACCTATTATCATGTCTTACACAGCTTATACAGGTAAATTGACCTATTATCATGACTGACACAGTTTCTACAGGTAAATTGACCTATTATCATGTCTTACACAGCTTATACAGGTAAATTGACCTATTATCATGTCTTACACAGCTTATACAGGTAAATTGACCTATCATCTCGACTGACACAGTTGCTACAGGTAAATTGACCTATTATCATGTCTTACACAGCTTATACAGGTAAATTGACCTATCATCTCGACTGATACAGTTTCGACAGGTAAATTGACCTATTATCATGACTGACACAGTTGCTACAGGTAAATTGACCTATTATCATGTCTTACACAGCTTATACAGGTAAATTGACCTATTATCTCCACTGACAGTTTCTACAGGTAAATTGACCTATTATCATGTCTTACACAGCTTATACAGGTAAATTGACCCATCATCTTGACTGACACAGTTGCTACAGGTAAATTGACCTATTATCATGTCTTACACAGCTTATACAGGTGAATTGACCTATCATCTTGACTGACACAGTTTCTACAGGTAAATTGACCCATCATCTTGACTGACACAGTTGCTACAGGTAAATTGACCTATTATCATGTCTTACACAGCTTATACAGGTAAATTGACCTATCATCTTGACTGACACAGTTTATACAGGTAAATTTACCTATCATCATGTCTTACACAGCTTATAGAGGTAAATTGACCTATAATCATGTCTTACACAGCTTATACAGGTAAATTGACCTATCATCTCTACTGACAATTTCTACAGGTAAATTGACCTATTATCATGTCTTACACAGCTTATACAGGTAAATTGACCAATCATCTTGACTGACACAGTTGCTACAGGTAAATTGACCTATTATCATGTCTTACACAGCTTATACAGGTAAATTGACCTATTTTCATGTCTTACACAGCTTATACAGATAAATTGACCAATCATCTTGCCTGACACAGTTTCTACAGGTAAATTGACCTATTATCATGTCTTACACAGCTTATACAGGTAAATTGACCTATTATCATGACTGACACAGTTGCTACTGGTAAATTGACCTATTATCATGTCTTACACAGCTTATAGAGGTAAATTGACCTATTATCATGTCTTACACAGCCTATTTAGGTAAATTGACCTATCATCTCTACTGACAGTTTCTACAGGTAAATTGACCTATTCTCATGTCTTACACAGCTTATACAGGTAAATTGACCAATCATCTTGCCTGACACAGTTTCTACAGGTAAATTGTCCTATCATCATGTCTTACACAGCTTATACAGGTAAATTGACCTTTATCTCGACTGACACAGTTGCTACAGGTAAATTGACCTATTATCATGTCTTACACAGCTTATACAGGTAAATTGACCTATTATCATGTCTTACACAGCTTATACAGGTAAATTGACCTATCATCTCGACTGACACAGTTGCTACAGGTAAATTGACCTATTATCATGTCTTACACAGCTTATACAGGTAAATTGACCTATCATCTCGACTGACACAGTTTCTACAGGTAAATTGACCTATTATCATGTCTTACACAGCTTATACAGGTAAATTGACCTATCATATCTACTGACAGTTTCTACAGGTAAATTGACCTATTATCATGTCTTACACAGCTTATACAGGTAAATTGACCTATCATCTTGACTGACACAGTTTCTACAGGTAAATTGACCTATTATCATGTCTTACACAGCTTATACAGGTAAATTGACCTATCATCTTGACTGACACAGTTTCTACAGGTAAATTGACCTATTATCATGTCTTACACAGCTTATACAGGTAAATTGACCTATCATCTCGACTGACACAGTTGCTACAGGTAAATTGACCTATTATCATGTCTTACACAGTTTCTACAGGTAAATTGACCTATTATCATGTCTTACACAGCTTATACAGGTAAATTGACCTATCATCTTGACTGACACAGTTTCTACAGGTAAATTTACCTATCATCAGAGCTGACAGAGTTTACACAGGTAAATTTACCTATCATTTGTTTATAGTTTATATAGTTAAACTGACTTATCTACAAAGCTTCTACAGCTCTATAGGTAAATTGACCTACTTAATCAACTTATTGTCTTTTCTTTTCACACAGTTTATGCATTATACTGATAAATTATTTGAGCTTACACCATTTTAGTATGAACCGATAAACATTCAAATCACAGCCTATATTGTAAATTGATCAAAGCACAGCTGACATTTATAGAAATAAACTGACCAATCAGCACATTGGACACAAATTGTACAAGGTAGTTGAACATTGGTTAAACAGTTCCTTCAGAAAAAAGAGCAATTTGAACGATTTGTTTAGGTAAACAGTCCATTTAACATAGCTAATAATGTTTATGAACATTAACTCACTAATCACTACTTTTGACTTGATTAACATGTCAACTATCACAGCTGACATAGTTTACACAAGAAATAAACGGTCATCACTTTTCACACAGTTAATACAGGTAATTTAACCAATTATCAAAGGTTACACAGTCTATACAGGTTAATAGACCAGTCATAACAGCTGACACAGTTAATACAGGTAAATTGGCCAATCAAAAAAGCTTACACAGTGTATACAGGTTAATAGCCCAGTCATAACAGCTTACACAGGTAATACAGGTAAATTGGCCAATCATCAAAGCTTACACAGTCTATACAGGTTAATTGACCAGTCATAACAGCTGACACAGGTAATACAGGTAAATTGGCCAATCATCAAAGCTTACACAGTCTATACAGGTTAATTGACCAGTCATAACAGCTGACACAGGTAATACAGGTAAATTGGCCAATCATCAAAGCTTACACAGTCTATACAGGTTAATTGACCAGTCTTAACAGCTGACACAGGTAATACAGGTAAATTGGCCAATCATCAAAGCTTACATAGTCTTTACAGGTTAATTGAACAGTCATAATTGTTGACATAGTTTATATAGGAAATTGTCTAGTCATCACATCTGACATATTTTGCATTGAGTTCTGACATGTCTTCTTTTTATATATTTTTCAGTCTTGGAAGGCACATGGTGGTAAGGTGGTTGGAACATCAGGGGATTCAGATAATGTAGATGTTATACCAGTCAGTGATTATGTCATTGATTCTCCCACGCTTGTTATTGTAGGTAAGTATATGATTCTCTTATAATGCAGAAATCTGTAGATTAAACTCATGTACATGTACTAGGCAAAACATAGGTAGTAGACCTCATTTGTGATAAGGCCGGATGGGGGACGGTCAAAATAGTGCATATAAAAAACTCAAAGTCTTTACTTAGACCCTGCTCATTTAAATTTGTTAATAGATAGCACTTTGCAATTTTGCCAAGTTGAGAGCTTCTGAGGTTTGCTAAAGAATTAAGCTGAGTTGGATGACTATCGCACTATATTTCCGGCGTAAGGACTTGAGCCGCACAATGCACTTCCTATGCCTGGACCACATTTTGCATGTAAACATTGTCATGTGCTTTTAGCATGATTGACACATTTTCCAAATTTCTGAAAAAATGAATCAGACAAGGTATTGATTTTTTTTGAAAAAGAAAAAAAGTAATATTTGAGGATTCAGGGACAATATGTGCCATTATATGTAGTTCAGGGTTTGTTGACCATCAGCTTCTATGAAAATGGTCTATTTTGAGGTAAAATTTTACAATTTTCTGTGTGGTTGCCATAGTAACAAAATGTTGGCTAAACTTGTTAAAATTTGCATTTGGGTCAATAATTCAGTATAGAAATAGTGTTTGAATTCTTCTGATTTTAAAAAGTATCAACATTTCTGGTGTTACTCAAAAATTACTGAAATATGGGTGCATAACACTAAAGGTGGTATGACCAAAATTGGGCAATTTTGGCTGTCATTTCATGACTGAGGTCTGTTACCATATAACAGCATAAAACACAAAACACACAAAAAAAAAGAAAAAAAAAAAAAAAAAAAAAGAAAAAAAAATGAATAAAAAAATTCAACAAGGCATAATGAGTTTAAATATTTTATTGAATACTTTTAATTTGACCTTACTTCTTGCTTTTTCATGTTTTTTGGTCAATATTCTTTCTTCTTGTAAAATGGCTGCACCCAACATCATTAAAATGAAAATACTTTCTACAGACAAGAAATGTAAATTAATACTAAATGTCTCTGATGATGTTATTATGAGACTTTTTGTGTCTGCTACATTTACAGACAAAAAAATCTTGTCACCATAAAGTCTCAGTTAACTTTTGTCAGTCTGTGTCTATGGTGCCTTGTTTTTCATCCGTCATGCATCAATTTTTGATTGTCAACATTCTAGAGACCACATTTTTTCCCCATGTAACTTGCCTAATCTAGCTCAACTTTGTATATGGGCCATGTTAGGTCATGTTGTTCATAGAACTTTGCTCAGAATGATCATTTTCTTATATTATTAAAAGTCTGGCATAGATATCTTGACGATTATGTCTGGTATTTTGAACACTTTGTCCATTTACATTAATACATCTAAATAATTACTAGTAGGTTGTGTTGTTGACCTAATTTAGACTTTTCACTTTTTGATGCATAGCTTGACGTAATGTGTTGAACATAACAAGACATCTAAATAAATAACTTACAGTTTTGTGGTTTTTATTGTTGACATCCTTTACTTCAGCATACTCTTATCTAAATGGTTTCATTTATTATTTTTTAGGAAATGAAGAGAAAGGAATTAGAGATGACATTTTGGATCTATGTGATTTAAATATCACAGTGAAATCTGCTGCAGAGTTACATCCCCTTATCAGTTCACTGAATGTTTCTGTTGCCACAGGGATACTTATACATTCATTAATTTCTAAAAGGAATAGCATTAACAGTGAAACATGAAGTGCCATAGATATTAAGGGAGACCTGTGTCATTGACTCAAACCTCAGCTTAGCTGATTTGCATTTGCTTGAGCTTGACATTAAATTAAACCTAACTGATAAATGAATCAGTATAAGCTGAAATACTGGGGATTACCAATGAACTGATTTCCCAACCAGGATCAGGTTGTCTTTTTCTTTGTAACTTATCACCATGGGAACCAGGATAAGCACCACCTGATGAACCTTTTCTCTGCTCGACACAGACTTTGAATTATGTAGTATAAGTGATGCAAAATCTTTTGACCGATATGTGACAGCAACAAATGTAAACATTCTGTAACAAGAGAAAACTAAATATTCCTGATTCTGACAGTTTGTCATGGACAACCAACTACAAACCAGTTTCTTTATAGCTGTCTGTATGACAATATGAATGTAGGAGTTCAGAAGTGGAACTCTGATTGTAAGAGTTCTATGACAGTATGTATAGGAGTTCAGAAGTGTGGAACTCGGACTGTAAGAGTTTTATGACAATATGTATAGGAGTTCAGAAGTGTGGAAGAAGAAGAGTTCTATGACAATATGCATAGGAGTTCAGAAGTGTGGAACTCTGATTGTAAGAGTTCTATGACAATATGTATAGGAGTTCAGAAGTGGAACTCTGACTGTTAAGAGTTCTATGACAATATGTATAGGAGTACAGAAGTGGAACTCTGATTGTAAGAGTCCTATGACAATATGCATAGGAGTTCAAAAGTGGAACTCTGATTGTAAGAGTTCTATGACAATATGTATAGGTGTTCAGAAGTGTGGAACTACGATTGTAAGAGTTCTATGATTTAGGAGTTCAGAAGTGGAACTCAGACTGTAGGAGTTCTATGACAATATGTATAGGAGTTCAGAAGTGTGGAACTCAGACTGTAGGAGTTCTATGACAATATGTATAGGAGTTCAGAAGTGTGAAAAACTTGATTGTAAGAGTTCTATGACAATATGTATAGGAGTTCAGAAGTGTCGAACTCTGATTGTACGAGTTCTATTACAATATGTATAGAAGTTCAGAAGTGTGAAACTCTGATTGTAAGAGTTCTATGACAATATGTATAGGAGTTCAGAAGTGTCGAACTCTGATTGTAAGAGTTCTATGACAATATGTATAGGAGTTCAGAAGTGTGGAACTCTTGACTGTAAGAGTTCTACGACAATATGTATAGGAGTTCAGAAGTGTGGAACTCTTGATTGTAAGAGTTCTATGACAATATGTATAGGAGTTCAGAAGTGTGGAACTCAGACTGTAAGAGTTCTATGACAGTATGTATAGGAGTTCAGAAGTGTGGAACTCGGACTGTAAGAGTTTTATGACAATATGTATAGGAGTTCAGAAGTGTGGAAGAAGAAGAGTTCTATGACAATATGTATAGGTGTTTAGAAGTGTGGAACTCTGATTGTAAGAGTTCTATGACAATATGTATAGGAGTTCAGAATTGGAACTCTGACTGTAAGAGTTCTATGACAATATGTATAGGAGTACAGAGAGGAACTCTGATTGTAAGAGTTCTATGACAATATGTATAGAAGTTCAAAAGTGGAACTCTGATTGTAAGAGTTCTATGTCAATATGTATAGGTGTTCAGAAGTGTGGAACTCTGATTGTACGAGTTCTATTACAATATGTATAGGAGTTCAGAAGTGTGAAACTCTGATTGTAAGAGTTCTGTGACAATATGTATAGGAGTTCAGAAGTTTCGAACTCTGATTGTAAGAGTTCTATGACAATATGTATAGGAGTTCAGAAGTGTGGAACTCTTGACTGTAAGAGTTCTACGACAATATGTATAGGAGTTCAGAAGTGTGGAACTCTTGATTGTAAGAGTTCCATGACAATATGTATAGGAGTTCAGAAGTGTGGAACTCAGACTGTAAGAGTTCTATGACAGTATGTATAGGAGTTCAGAAGTGTGGAACTCGGACTGTAAGAGTTTTATGACAATATGTATAGGAGTTCAGAAGTGTGGAACTCTGACTGTAAAAGTTCTATGACAATATGTATATAGGAGATGAGAAGTGTCGATATTATGTATCAAAAAATATCCTACCACTTTTATTCCATGGCTCGGCTAAGTTGACAAAGTAGATATGAAATTGTTTGTCCATATTGTTTAGACAAGAGGCCCATGGGCCTTAACGCTCACCTGAAGATATGTCCAATATTGTTTGCAAAGTGCAATAGACAATATATTAAGTACAGAAACTTGAAAAGTTTTCTCAAATTAAGAACTCCATCAAAACTTAATCAGAAATATATCCACTCACATTTCATTTATAAGTTGCTTATATAATATGCATGAAGTAACTGAAGTGCAATGAATAATTTCCAAATCATTAATCAATTTCAGTTTACTAATGCAGCTATGTCCTTGACCTTTGAACATATAAGACCTTGAACCATATATGATTGTCATGTCAATACCTACAATATTCTAATATACATGGCTATACAAAAAGTTAATAGTTTTCAAGATAATTAGCAATTTAAGTCATCTTTTGCAGCTGTGACCTTGACCTTTGAACATATGACCATGACCCATGTATCAAAATGATCGTCATATCAATACTTAAAATATTCTAATATACATGCCTATACAAAAAGTTAAAAGTTTTCAAGATAATTAATCATTTTAGTATTCCTATGTTGATATGACCTTGACCTTTGAACATATAACCTTGAACCATATATCAAAATGATTTCCATGTCAATACCTACAATTTTTCTAATATACATGCCTATACAAAAAGTTAATAGTTTTCAAAATAATTAGCAATTTAAGTCTTCTTTTGCAGCTGTGACCTTGACCTTTGAACACTATGACCTTGTACCATATATCAAAATGATCATTGTCGCAGTACCTACAATATGCTAATATACATGCCTATACAAAAAGTTAATAGTTTTCAAGATAATTAGCAATTTAAGTCTTGTTTTACAGCTGTGACCTTGACCTTTGAACATATGACATTGAACCATATATCAAAATGATCGTCATGTCAATATCTACAATATTCTAATATACATGCCTATACAAAAAGTTAATAGTTTTCAAGATAATTAGCAATTTAAGTCATCTTCTGCTGCTGTAACCTTGACCTTTAAACATATGACTTTGACCCATGTATCAAAATGATCGTTGTCGCAATACCTACAATATTCTAATATACATGCCTTAACTAAAAACTTAATAGTTTTCAAGCTAATTAAGCAATTTGTCTTCTTTTGCAGCTGTGACCTTGACCTTTGAACATATGACCTTGAACTGTATATCAAAATGATTGTCATGTCAATACCTACAAGATTCTATTATACATGCCTATACAAAAAGTTAATAGTTTTCAAGATAATTAGCAAATTAAGTCTTCTTTTGCAGCTGTGACCTTGACCTTTGAACATATGACCTTGAACTGTATATCAAAATGATTGTCATGTCAATACCTACAATATTCTAATATACATGCTTATACAAAAAGTTAATAGTTTTCAAGATAATTAGCAAATTAAGTCTTCTTTTGCAGCTGTGACCTTGACCTTTCAACATATGACCTTATACCATATATCAAAATGATCGTTGTCGCAATACCTACAATATTCTCATATACATGCCTAAACAAAAACTTAATAGTTTTCAAGCTAATTAGCAATTTGTATTCTTTTGCAGCTGTGACCTTGACCTTTGAACATATGACCTTGAACTGTATATCAAAATGATTGTCATGTCAATACCTACAATATTCTAATATACATGCCTATACAAAAAGTTAATAATTTTCAAGATAATTAGCAATTTAAGTCTTCTTTTGAAGCTGTGACCTTGACCTTTCAACATATGACCTTATACCATATATCAAAATGATCGTTGTCGCAATACCTACAATATTCTAATATACATGCCTATACAAAAAGTTAATAGTTTTCAAGATAATTAGCAATTTATGTCTTCTTTTGCAGCTGTGACCTTGACCTTTGAACATATGACCTTATACCATATATCAAAATGATCGTCATGTCAATACCTACAATATTCTGATATACATGCCTATACAAAAAGTTAATAGTTTTCAAGATATAGTGATAAATATATAATTTTTAGCAATTTCCCCCCTCAGTGCCTTACAATTTCCCCATTTTGAGCCCCATGGCTACCATTTGTGCAAATCTGAAAATAGATGACCTAAGGATGTTATAAATGAAATTACTAAGGTATATCTCTTGTAGATTCAGAGAAGATTTTTTAAAGTTTTTCACTATTTCCCACCTTATGGGGCCCCAAGGGGACATAACTCCTTCATTTGTGCAAATATGAAAGGGCTTCACCCAGGCATGATGGTTACCAAGTTTCATTAAATTTGGCCCAATGATTTTGGAGGAGAAGATTAAAATGTAAAAAGTTTACGCACAACGCAAGACGCACGACGGACGAAGATGGATAGCAATAGCTCATCTGAGCTTTCAGCTCAAGTGAGCTAATAAATGTTAACATTTCAATATGTTGTTTTATTTCTTTCATGCTTTACATTGTAGAGTCATGAGAGTTTGTTTGTACTTACATCAGTGAACATTCTGTCCAGTTGAATGAAATAACAAAAAGTAGGTCACTAAGACCCAGGTTTCATGTTTTATTGACATAAGTTATGTCAGTTTAATAAATTTGACAAGTTTCTAGTAATTTCTTTGGTTGAAAGGCAAGGCATAAATATTTTCAGGTCATTTCTCCCATGGTGTATTTAAACTACTTTTAGACTTTTTTGCTCAATACACAAAATGTATCTTATTTCTCAAGATTATCTTGGAGTTATTCAAAGCAAAATTGCATAAAGTAATTCTCTTATTTGATTTAGTTGTCTAAAAATTCAATTTTATAAATTGATTCAGATTTTATTCCAGTCATAGAGAAACAACATGAAAAGATGTGTAAACAATTTTGTACAATTTACTTTGTGAATTCACTGCTTAAATAAAGACTCAAAAATGATGTTTCATTATGCTATACATTGCAAAGACATGAAATTTTGTGAGCCTCATTAGCAAATTGTTCTTATATACATGCATTTGTACATGACTCAAGAAAGATTGTGAATTATCATGATAGCTGATATGAGTTTTTAGCTTAGTGTGTGTGTGTGTGTGTGTGTGTGTGCGCGCACGCTAAAAATAACTCAAAATAAATTCGTCAATATTAATTTAGTTTATTATTTTTATCCTCCTTTTGTGCAATAAAGTATAAAAACAAAAAACACATCATACTACATACTTTAAAACTATGTAGAAATCAACTCAAAAATCAATACCTCACAACATAACTAGCAAGTGTATGTGACATTACCATGGTGATGGGGTGTATGTGAAATTACCAAGGTGACAGAGTTAACAACCAAGCCTGAATGGGCTTTATGTCTATTACAGTAACAAATGTATCATATAATTCTTTAAAAAAATTTTAAGATAAAAACTTAAAGGAAGAAATAGTCCAAGAACTCTGGGTGATTTTTTTAAAAAATAAATCGGGACAACTATAATACCCTGTCATTGGCTGACAAAGCACAAAAATCCAAACAAATCATTTTAAAAACATTTCAATTAAGTAATTATAAATAAATACAGCAAATGAATAACTTATCACGTGAAATATCTGTTAACTAAAACTTACAATATTGATGTCCCTACTATGTAATGGCGAACTTTGACCCTAACAATAAAATCAATATTTATCCCTGGTACCCTAAGAGTCAGACTTTTTTTTAGAGTTAAGCGAGTTCTGCATTATGATTAAGTCACAATATGATTATATACATAAATGGACAGATATAAAATTAAATGTATACCATAACTCTAGCAATTAATATCTTCACTGTAAACACTTCAGTATTAGGTACTGACGGAATTAAGAGTTACAAATCATATAGTAGTAGTTACAAAGCAAAGTAAAAAACAAATCTTGTAGCAATTAAAATACCTCACACAATAACAATATGTACAACAATAAAATAATACAACAAATTAAAAAAAGATTGCACATTAATTTCAGTTAAACAGTAAAAATATAATGATGAAATTAACTTACTGACTGACAGTTTTCATTATAATGAGGAAAAGTAAAATTTGATGATCATGAATACAAACAGTAAGACATCAGGTGAGTTAGCTGTTTATAAATACATCTATCATTATAATAACTTTATTTTCTATAAATAACTTTACCTACCAATTACTAATTGAATCATTCATACATATATTATAAACCTTGATTTTTGTATTAACCATATAACAACAGTATACAAACAGTTTGATCTTAATAACATATAACTTCATTTCTGATATTCATCCAAACTTGTAACAAAACACATAGCAAAAAATCATGAGAGGAACTTACAACAAAATATATTTATCTCTGACATCAGTAATTTGTATTACAAAATCAGTAAGGTGTGTGTGTGTGAGTGCCATTATAAAAGTCTCATTTACAGGACAAGATAATACTTTATGTATAAAAAAAATAGACAATTATGTATGTATCTGTATATAGCCCAGGATGATACTTCATAAGAAATACTCGTGAGTGCCCAAAGCAAAAGAAGGCATTAATTTTTAATGAATCAATATTTGTGACCAGTTCAAATGGAAGTTTGGTGTCTTTCAATAATGTGGGTATTACATGTATTAAGATCAAAGCAAAAATGGAGGCCTTAATTTTAAATAAATTGCGAATAAAATTGTGCCTAGTTCAGATGGAGGCAAATACAACAAAAACATTCATTCCCGCCTCATATATAACAAAGTTTGTGTTTCTTTACAAAGCTAAAACAAGGCAAAATGGTGGTGGTGGTACAAACATATTCCACTTGGTGATAACATCAAACTTCATGGTGTATTTGTGTGTTTACATTATATATGTGGTACAAACATATTCCACTTGGTGATAACATCAAACTTCATGGTGTGTTTACATGATATATGTGGTACAAACATATTCCACCTGGTGATAACATCAAACTTCATGGTGTATTTGTGTGTTTACATTATATATGTGGTACAAACATATTCCACTTGGTGATAACATCAATTTCTTGGTGTATTTGTGTGTTTACATTATATATGTGGTACAAACATATTCCACTTGGTGATAACATCAATTTCTTGGTGTATTTGTGTGTTTACATTATAAATGTGGTACAAACATATTCCACCTGGTGATAACATCAAACTTCATGGTGTATTTGTGTGTTTACATTATATATGTGGTACAAACATATTCCACTTGGTGATAACATCAAACTTCATGGTGTATTTGTGTGTTTACATTATATATGTGGTACAAACATATTCCACCTGGTGATAACATCAAACTTCATGGTGTATTTGTGTGTTTACATTATATATGTGGTGCAAACATATTCCACTTGGTGATAACATCAAACTTCATGGTGTATTTGTGTGTTTACATTATATATGTGGTTCAGATGTGTGATAATGTATACATGTATGTGTTTGAGCAAAATTCACATAACAATGATTAAATCATAAAATTTTGATTTATCAGGTAAGTTACAGACAATGTAATGAACTCCCAAATTGTTGTTTATTTATTAATTTTTTACAAGGGTATATGATTAACATAAGTATACAGATAAAGTCTGATTACAGTGAATGCTAGATATAGTTCATTAAATATCATAATTTAACATGTCTATTAATATTTCTATCTCTTAAACACTGTCTTCTAACCATTCATGAAAAAATTTACCGGTGATGAAAAATAGACTAGAAAAAACAATAATTTAATTTCTGAAGTAGCCAAGAGAAGATGAATCCTGATTATTTACTTAAAGTAGAAAACGAACAAGGAAATAAAACTGATTTCTATTTTAGGTGTATGATAATTACTGACATGATTTGTGAAGTGTTCAGCACCATCAATATACAATAACATCAAAACTAAAAATATCAGATGTATATATAAAAATCCTAACCCAATGAATCTGTATTTGATTTTACCAGTTTTCTTATTTATTCACTAAAATTTAAGTTTCACAACCTACTAATTTAACTACAGAATTCTGAACAACTGTCACCCTGTATTTACAACAGTCCAAGTTACCACAAATCATATACAGAACATGTCACCCTGTAATTACAATAGACAAGTACTGACTTATCACAGATCACATACAGAATATGTCACCTGTAATTACAACAGACAAGTACTGACTTATCACAGATCACATACAGAATATGTCACCTGTAATTACAACAGACAAGTACTGACTTATCACAGATCACACACAGAATATGTCACCCTGTAACCCTGTAATTACAATAGACAAGTACTGACATATCACAGATCACATACAGAATATGTCCCCCTGTTATTACAATAGACAAGTACTGACTTATCACAGATCACATACAAAATATGTCACCTGTAATTACAACAGACAAGTACTGACTTATCACAGATCACATACAGAATAGTCACCCTGTAATTACAACAGACAAGTACTGACTTATCACAGATCACACACAGAATATGTCACCCTGTAATTACAATAGACAAGTACTGACATATCACAGATCACATACAGAATATGTCACCCTGTAATTACAATAGACAAGTACTGACTTATCACAGATCACATACAAAATATGTCACTCTGTAATTACAATAGACAAGTACTGACTTATCACAGATCACATACAAAATATGTCACCCTGTTATTACAATAGACAAGTACTGACTTATCACAGATCACATACAAAATATGTCACTCTGTAATTACAATAGACAAGTACTGACTTATCACAGATCACATACAAAATATGTCACCCTGTAATTACAATAGACAAGTACTGACTTATCACAGATCACATACAAAATATGTCACCTGTAATTACAACAGACAAGTACTGACTTATTACAGATCATACAGAATATGTCACCCTGTAATTACAACAGACAAGTACTGACTTATCACAGACATACAGAATATATCACAATAATTTACTGTAACATCATGAGCAAAATACAAATTTAGATCTATCCCAGTTAGGTAAAGGTTATCAATTAAAAAAATCAAACATGGCACATCAAAAAAAAAAAAAAAAAAAAAAAAAAAAAAAAAAAAAAAAAAAAAAAAAAAAAATAATAATAATAATAATAATAATAATAACTAGAGATTGTAACTGGGATACCAGTTACGTATGATTCCCCACCATCCATAATCTATATATTGTCTAAAATATACACCTGCTGATGGACTGATCTCGAGATGGATCGATAGTATCCATTACTAGTAATCGAAAGCTGACTAAGAGAAAGGACGGAAAACAAGTAAATTTAAAGTTAACATCAAGTACAATTATAATTCGAGTAGTATTCATTTTAATATATATTTTCATTCCCTCATACCCCATTGTTGCAACAACGTTTTTTTGTTAAAAGAAACCAATTGAATCTGCATGTTTAAATTTATAATTCGAAATGTATGTAAATTTTACAAGTTCGATCAGAATCATGCGTTCTGTCTTCTAACATAGACCCTATCCATTAATTTGGCAATTACAATTAGCTGGTGTATTTTGATTGGACAAGTATTCAACTTTGATTGATAGCAAATCTATTTCACGAACTGTGAGGTGTTTAACCAACAAATTTGATTGACGTGTGTCATGTCTGTGAAGTAGCCATAACCTACATATTTAATTTAATGGATAATTGACAAAGAGATTTAAGCAATTATACATATCAAAACATGTAATAATGCTATTGAATTTGTTTACAATTCTTTGAATAGGAATTTAATCCTGTAAAATTGCCTTAAGAAATGAAATCAAGTATGCCATAAGATAGTGTTTCTTGACTGAGGGTGGGTGTTAAGAATTCTGGCTTCACATCCCTACCCTCTCTTGAAAAGGATTTCCTGGAGGTTTTTATCACTCTTTTCAAAAGTCCATAATGAACAAGAAAATATACAGATGAGTGGAAGGGATTTTAACTATTTAAAAGCTATACATGTACATAGCACTACCCACAGTGGGAAATGACCTTAGATGCCCTGTATTAATATCACTCTATTCAACTTTTCATAAGGAACCAGAAAATACATAAATTAGGAGTGGGGATTTCAATAGTTTAAAATTAACTTAGCACCACCCAGCCCTACCCTTCAGTGGGAAAGGACCTTAGGTGTCTTTGATTAGTGTCATTCTTTTCATTTTATCATTAGGAACCAGAAAATATATACTTTAGGGGTGGGGATCTCAACAGTTTAAAAGTTATGACAAAGCCCTATATATGGTTTTATAGCACACTGCAAAGTGTTTAAGGAAAAATTGGTGATTTTTGTTTTTAAGACCCCATCTTCCTGCCCCTCCCCCAATAAATACACATGTATGTAAAAACTTTAATGGTGCAGGAACCTATCCTAAAATTTTGAACGAGATTGAATGATGCGTTTAACTTGTTTGGCAGTGCTGATAAAAATTTGATATATTTTTAACAATTTAATACATAGTAACTGAGAATTTATTAAGAACAAATTCTGTACGTGAGAAAGAGGTTAGTCACTTAATTAACATGTAGTTCATTAACATTCAATCATTTTTGTTTAGTGCTTAACTTTATACATTAATTCAGATTACCCATTTTTATCGGGCGCTCATATATCTGAGAAACTGAATAAGAAAGAAGAAGATTCTGTAAGAGTTATCTCTCTTTGTACGTATTGGACAGAAAGATGTTTGGTATTAAATTACGCAATTTACACGCACCGACCGCTGAGCCGTGGAGATAGAAAAAAATTTGATCATTTATCCATATCTACCAAGATAGCAGATTGTTGGTACCAAATTTCATCGAAACCCATCATACTGTTTCCGAGTTCTGCACCGGACAATTTTAAAGGAAAAATAAAAAATTATAATAATAATAATAAGAAGAAGAAGAAGAAACAGAACGAAAACAATATGATTCCCCACCTATGGGTGGGGGAATCATAAAAAATATAATAAAATAATAATAATAAATAAATAAATATAAATCTTAAAAAATGTACATAATTAAACTAAATTAACATCTTCACACCTTTGATACCAATAGTATGATTTAGAAAAAAGATTGGTATATACCATTAAATGATAAGGTAGAACAGGATAATCCCTGTGACCATTTTTGCAAGACTTCTCAAGTCAAATATAGAACATGCTATCAGCTTCACAAAAGGTGAAGATGTTAATCTATATTTAGCACTCGTATAATATCTAATTTAAACATACTTTTTAAAACAAATTTTCTTTTATGTCAAATATTTTTCAACCCTTTCTTTTATGTCACAAGGACAAAATGTGTAAAAAAACTTTTATCACTACTAAACCATTACCTTACACAATAAACAAAAGTAGAAAAATTCTGATGTGAAAAAAAACTAAATTAAAAGTAAAATTAAGACAATGCTATCACTAAAATGGACATCATGATAGTAAAATTGTTAAATGTTTCAATGCAGTTTGTCAAATGAAGACAGAAATAAAATAAAATATTTGGCAATAAAACAGCAGGAATTTGTATTGTTAGTTTTTATTAATTATACTCTGAGCTGTGAGCATGTGCCCACTTACTGTCCGACTTTGACACTTGGTCTACAGCTAACACATGCACCTCTTGTGTCTTTTTAGTTTTAGATGGATTGTGAGCAGAAGATGGTAAAACCTTTTGTAGAATGACTTGTTGTCTGTGACTTTCAACTCCAGTGGCTGCTCTGATGGGTGGAAGTGGTTGTCTTTCTTTCAGATCTAATTTGGTTGGTGCCTCTTCTCCTTTCCGTAAAAATGGTTTAGCCATTTCTACAGGAGAGGTAGACCTTGAAGTACTACTTGACCGACCAGAGTGAAATCTAATGGGATGTTTCTCCAATTCATCTGGATCTACAGATGGTTTACTTTGGCGTAAGCGGTGTGATCTTTGAATTCTCAGATGATTTGGCTGTTCTTTTGGTGGTACAGGTAATATTTTAGCCTCTCCTATAAATGCCCCAGAGGCAGCGTTTTCCAGACTTAATCGTTTATGTTTATGTAACTCAGTAGTTAAGTAAGCCACCTGATTTGATCTAGATTCTAAGTCCGCTTTTAACTGGTCAACTTCCTGATTTTTCTGACGCATTTCTTCAAAATGTTTCATCTTTTGTCGTTTAAGTAATTGTTCTATATCTTTAATTTTCTTTTCTTTTGTCTGAATTTCCAGTTCTAACTCTTTATTTTTTCTATTTTGTTGTTCACTACGATTTTCAAGTTCATTAAATTTGGAATCTTTATCACCTGAAATAGATTATATTTTTTATATGTATTTAGTACATTACACATTAATTTGTTAGATAATCATTGAATAACTACATAAAAACTATTTTGTGTAGAAATCGTCTACCCTTGACAATACATAGCAATGGGGCTATACTACGTATTATTCCCAGACGTTAAAGTATAGTCCCTAGCGTGACCCCCTGCAAACCAAATCCAGTTACTCCCCTCTGTTCAGGTGACACCGTTTATTGTTGTCCTTTGATACAAAATGCTGCAATTTACAAATGTAAATTAAGAAGTTTGGATTGGAAAACAATGACATATGGTGTACTAACCTGCTATGGACCTTTCACTTGGGAACATTTCTCCTATAGTGTTGTCTAGACAGGTAATGTAACACTGCCTATTTCCTGGGTCACTTTACATGTCCAAACAACACAATAGGTGGACAGTTCCCTCGGGAAAGGTCCATAATAGAATAACATAGTAAATGATTTTGAACATCAAAATAAATAATTGAAGTTGTAGAATTTACCAGTAAAATAATACAAGTAACTAGTTGTTTAAATAAACACATAATAACAATGTAATTTGGCAAATTTAGATGCCATTATTTTGTATTTTTATTAAAATTTCTTTCAGTGAAGCCACACAAAAATAAATGACTGTAACTAATAAAGTCATCTCACACTAAAGAAAGGATTGATAATCACAAATCTGGTTCTGTTAAATTGGTTAAACTACAATTGTCTTAACTCTGTGTGTGTGTGTGTGTGTGTGGTAACATTCAGAAATACATACCTTCAATATCTATACCTAGACCCTGCATGTTCAGCTGGAATGTAAGATCTACAATATAAAGTAAAATATATATGTTATTATCCACAGACAGTTGTTTTAGCATTCTAATTAATGTCTTGTGACTACCCTGACACTATGTTCCTCTGAATCCTGTCTAATGACTACCCTGACACTATGTTCTTCTGAATCCTGTCTAATGACTACCCTGACCCTATGTTCCTCTGAATCCTGTCTAATGACTACCCTGACACTATGTTCCTCTGAATCCTGTCTAATGACTACCCTGACACTAGATGTTCTTTTGAATCCTGTCTAATGACTACCCAGACACTATGTTCCTCTGAATCCTGTCTAATGACTACCCAGACACTATGTTCCTCTGAATCCTGTCTAATGACTACCCTGACACTAGATGTTCTTTTGAATCCTGTCTAATGACTACCCTGACACTATGTTCCTCTGAATCCTGTCTAATGACTACCCAGACACTATGTTCCTCTGAATCCTGTCTAATGACTACCCTGACACTATGTTCCTCTGAATCCTGTCTAATGACTACCCTGACACTAGATGTTCTTTTGAATACTGTCTAATGACTACCCAGACACTATGTTCCTCTGAATCCTGTCTAATGACTACCCTAACACTATGTTCCTCTGAATCCTGTCTAATGACAAACCTGACACTATGTTCCTCTGAATCCTGTCTAATGACTACCCTGACACTATGTTCCTCTGAATCCTGTCTAATGACTACCCAGACACTATGTTCCTCTGAATCCTGTCTAATGACTACCATGACACTAGATGTTCTTCTGAATCCTGTCTAGTGACTACCCTGACACTATGTTCCTCTGAATCCTGTCTAATGACTACCCTGACACTATGTTCTTCTGAATCCTGTCTAATGACTACCCTGACCCTATGTTCCTCTGAATCCTGTCTAATGACTACCCTGACACTATGTTCCTCTGAATCCTGTCTAATGACTACCCTGACACTAGATGTTCTTTTGAATCCTGTCTAATGACTACCCAGACACTATGTTCCTCTGAATCCTGTCTAATGACTACCCTGACACCATGTTCTTCTGAATCCTGTCTAGTGACTACCCTGACACTAAGCAATTCTGAATCCTATCTAGTGACTACCCAGACACTATGTTCCTCTGAATCCTGTCTAATGACTACCCTGACACTATGTTCCTCTGAATCCTGTCTAATGACTACCCTGACACTATGTTCCTCTGAATCCTGTCTAATGACTAACCTGACACTATGTTCTTTTAAATAACTGTCTAATGACTACCCATACACTATGTTCCTCTGAATCCTGTCTAATGACTACCCTGACACTATGGTCCTCTGAATCCTGTCTAATGACTACCCTGACACTATGTTCTTTTGAATACTGTCTAATGACTACCCAGACACTATGTTCCTCTGAATCCTGTCTAATGACTACCCTGACACTATGTTCCTCTGAATCCTGTCTAATGACTACCCTGACACTATGTTCTTCTGAATCCTGTCTAGTGACTACCCTGACACTATGTTCCTCTGAATCCTGTCTAATGACTACCCAGACACTATGTTCCTCTGAATCCTGTCTAATGACTACCCTGACACTATGTTCTTCTGAATCCTGTCTAGTGACTACCCTGACACTAAGCAATTCTGAATCCTATCTAGTGACTACCCAGATACTATGTTCCTCTGAATCCTGTCTAATGACTACCCTGACACTATGTTCTTCTGAATCATGTCTAGTGAGTACCCTGAAACTAAGCAATTCCGAATCCTATCTAGTGACTACCCTGACACTAAACTTTCCTAAATTCATTTTAGTGACTACTCTGACACTAAGCTTTTCTGAATTCTTTTTGTGACTACCCTGACACTATGTTCTTTTGAATCCTATCCATGGTAGTCACTAGACAGAATTCAGAGGAACATAGTGACCACCCTGACACTATGTTCCTCTGAATCCTATTCATGGTAGTCACTAGACAGGATTCAGAGGAACATAGTGACTACCCTGACACTATGTTCCTCTGAATCCTGCCTAGTGACTACCATGACACTATTTTCTTCTGAATCGTATCCATGGTAGTCACTAGACAGGATTCAGAGGAACATACTGACTACCCTACCTCTGAATCCTGTCTAGTGACTACCATGACACTATGGTCTTCTGAATCCTATCTAGTGACTACCCTGACATTACGTTCTTCTGAATCCTGTCTACTGTCTACCCTGACACTCAGTCTTCAGAATCCTATCTAGTGACTACCCTGACACTATGTTCTTCTGAATCCTATCTAGTGACTACCCTGATATAAAGTTTTCCTGAATTTTGTCTAATCACTACCCTAACAATATGTTCATCTGAATCCCTTTTTGTGACTACCAAAACACCGAGTTGTATTTAATATTGTCTTGTGACTACCCAAACAGAGTTGTATTGAATATTGTCTTGTGACTACCCATACACTATGATCTTCAATTTTTTGTCTAGTGGCTACCCTGACACTATGTTCTTCTGAATCCTGTCTTGTGACTACCAAAACACTGAGTTTTATTTAATAATTGTCTTGTGACTACCCACACACTATGTTCTTCATCTATATGCACAGATCAAGATTTTCATATGCATAAATGCATATATCAATAAGTAAAAATAATTTTGAGTAAAATTTTCCAAAATCCAGTTCCAAAGCAACCAAAAAAAAAAAAAAAATAAACAAATAAAAATTACTATGGTATTAACCATATCCTATAAAAACACAAATTTTCTTTTCCAATGACAATGTGTGTGTGTGTGTGTGTGTGTGTGTGTGTGTGTGTGTGTGTGTGATTTTATTAAGCAAATTGAGCAAAGTAAAAAAAGTATGCCAAAGTCAACATTTAGGTTGTTTAGTTATAGGATGGTTAAACAATACATGCAGTACCGGTATTTGAAGAAAACCACTGACCTTTACAGTTTTAGCGAGTGAATGAACTTTCTCACACTAGGTTTGCAAAATCAATTTTGGTTGAAATCTTTGGAGTGCTCATCATAATAGTTGGAACACTGGAACACTGATGATGATTCATCATGTCTTTTATCATATAGAGATAATTAATATGTAGAATCATCGATGACAACCCATTGTATATAATCAAGGGATGATTTTGGAGGAGTTGTCATTAATGACATTTCTGTAACCTAAAGATTTCTAAATTTTACCTGAGCATTTTTTCTGTAGATTCTGTATTTCTTCGTGGAGTCCCTTTAGAGTATTTGCATGTTCTGACTGCATAAACAGTATGGCACTCTCAAGGTTTCGTTTATGTATGGCTGCCTGGCTTGCCATGTTGTCTTTTTTTAATTAAATAACTACACTGAAAAACAACATACAAACATAATGACGATTAGTCTGAATACCCAGAAACAATGAAATATTTCAACTTGTATTCAGAAGTGTGTTTTATATATATATATATATATATATATATATATATATATATATATATATATATATATATATATATATATATACAATTGAATCTCGTTATCTCGAACTCGGCGAGGAAATGCAAAAAGTTCGACTTATCCGAAGTTCGAGATAAACGATGTGAAAAAAAACCGGCAAAAAAGGGAAGTAACTCGTATAGACCTATCGGAGGTCACTTCCGGTATTATGTAATGCTTATGTCGACAAAATTCTCAGTATTTACCGATGCCTCTGTATCTCTTTTAATACGTGATAAGCAAGTCGGTTACAAAATAGTGTCGACATTTAAAAATTTTAAACTTGAATATCCCCCCCAGTACTAGGACCGGGTCCTTCGTCCAGTTTATTTGTAGCAGGTTCACTTAATGACATGTTAAAATGATTGGTAAATGATAGATTGATGCATTTTTTTTTATAAGATTTTCTTTATTTACTCAAAATCTGTCAATAACTTATTACACTATTGTATTTTACCGACAAACAGCGAGTCCGTTTTGTTCCGCATTCCGGTTTCGCTTTGTATACTTTAATCACCCCAAGCTTCCGGTTGTTTTGATTGATGTTCACATCACACAACCACTATGTTAAGCTTGGCAGTAATTAAAACACCCGTTAATCTTCTTGAAAGTTTATTTGTTTATGCAACGATAATAATTAACGGATTAAAGAAATCAGAAGGTCAGTGCAGTTTAATAATAATGAATGTATTGGTTTTAAATCAACAGTGCCGACAGTCACTAGATTTTTAAAATCTATTAAATCTACCAAAAAATATTTTCTTCAAATTTTTGTTCGAGTTAACGAATGTTATTTTTCTAGGATTTTCATTCATGGGGACGAAAAATTTGTTCGACATATCCGGAAATTCGAGATATCCGAGTTCGAGATAACCAGAGTTATTTTAGTTAAATAAAGAACAATTCTGTCCGGACTTTTTCTAAAAGTTCGACTTATCCGAAAGTTCGAGATATCCGTGTTCGAGATAACGAGATTCAACTGTATATCAATAGTTAGAAATATCAGCTAATGGTAAGTAGTATCTGATGCCTTGACTTTTGATATTTCAGCTTCTATCACAAAGTACTTATTCACTAGCAGTTGGAGCATTTATATTTAACCATGTTGATCCTTTCAAGAGCCATATCCTTGAGACGCCTAAATTTGTGGTAGGGTCAAATTAGTGGCAAATTGTTTATACCGGATATCATTTACAGGAAGTACATCACTGCACACACTCAAAGTCAAATAGGTGCCAAAAGAGTAAAATTTTCCATACTTACTTAAAAATTTTTAATTATGTCGTAAACTGGTAAGAAAATACAAAAGTATCAAAAGTTTTGATTTTTGACAGATTTCACTGTTGCCAAATTATTCTCGAAGATATATATTTTATTTTGTATCACAAGTAAAATAAATAACGATGTAAACTATGTCGTCTGGAAGAAGAGAGTCTGGTCTTTTAACCCGATCATCATCTGATATTTTTGTGCAAAGTAATACTAGTTTTGAGTGTCATCAAAATCATGTGTCTCTTACACTATATTTAGTAAAATTCATGCAATTTTTTTACTATATAATATCAAGTAAAATAATAATAATAATAATAATTTATTCCTTTAACACAATTTACATTATTGGTTAAGGCAATACTAACTGATTAACAAAAAAAAAAAAAAAAAATGATGTGAATTCCGCATGCCATACCGGAAATGCCTTATCATTTTTAATCCTTGTAATAATTGTGTAATCAATAAAAATCCGAAAATTTGTGTTGTTAATCTAGACTACTGAAAATATAATTTTTGGAAACAATCAGTGTTGTAAGCCTTAACCAGGAGAAATCTCGTGATCCGAGAGACTTCCCACGAATTTGGTCACATTTTTTTTTAAATTGCGCCTGCCAAGAGTTTTGTTTACATACAATGTTTTCCGCTATATTTAAATGATAACAACTAAAATTTTCTTCATTTTAAAGCAAAGTGCAAGAAATGTAAAAAGGAATTGACTTTTTTACTATTTACTTACCATTAATCATTAAATTTAGCAACAAACTTTTTGTACCACGAAAATTGGTGACAGGAGGATAATAATATTGTGTCCCATAATTCTAAGGACTGCTCTAATTAATTCACACAGAGGCAACATTTTCCTTTCTAATAAACAGAAATATTTTACAGTAATTTTGGATGCAAATAGCAATGTTTAGTTACCATGCACTTGACCAAAGTTAATGAACAATAAATTTCTGAACTTCAATAATAATATTTTGGAATTATCTGTGACAAAAACAGTGAAACAGATAAATTTTTGATGTTGTTTTATTCCATTAAAAACCGTCTTGCTAGATTATAAGCAATGTTTCCTCTATCAGTAAGAGCGATTTCCGTTCAATTTGCCTCTTTTGTCACGTTAGCGTGGTTTTATTTAGTGAACATTTTACAGTATTTGTGAAGTGCATCTAGACCTGAACATTTTACAGTATTTGTGTAGTGCACCTAGACCTGAAATACATGGCTCCGAACGGCTTTTTTATAATACTGATGTTGCCGAGTCTGGTCTTTTAACCCGATCATCATCTGATATTTTTGTGCAAAGTAATACTAGTTTTGAGTGTCATCAAAATCATGTGTCTCTTACACTATATTTAGTAAAATTCATGCAATTTTTTACTATATAATATCAAGTAAAATAATAATAATAATAATAATTTATTCCTTTAACACAATTTACATTATTGGTTAAGGCAATACTAACTGATTAACAAAAAAAAAAAAAAAAAAAATGATGTGAATTCCGCATGCCATACCGGAAATGCCTTATCATTTTTAATCCTTGTAATAATTGTGTAATCAATAAAAATCCGAAAATTTGTGTTGTTAATCTAGACTATTGAAAATATAATTTTTGGAAACAATCAGTGTTGTAAGCCTTAACCAGGAGAAATCTCGTGATCCGAGAGACTTCCCACGAATTTGGTCACATTTTTTTTTAAATTGCGCCTGCCAAGAGTTTTGTTTACATACAATGTTTTCCGCTATATTTAAATGATAACAACTAAAATTTTCTTCATTTTAAAGCAAAGTGCAAGAAATGTAAAAAGGAATTTACTTTTTTACTATTTACTTACCATTAATCATTAAATTTAGCAACAAACTTTTTGTACCACGAAAATTGGTGACAGGAGGATAATAATGTTGTGTCCCATAATTCTAAGGACTGCTCTAATTAATTCACACAGAGGCAACATTTTCCTTTCTAATAAACAGAAATATTTTACAGTAATTTTGGATGCAAATAGCAATGTTTAGTTACCATGCACTTGACCAAAGTTAATGAACAATAAATTTCTGAACTTCAATAATAATATTTTGGAATTATCTGTGACAAAAACAGTGAAACAGATAAATTTTTGATGTTGTTTTATTCCATTAAAAACCGTCTTGCTAGATTATAAGCAATGTTTCCTCTATCAGTAAGAGCGATTTCCGTTCAATTTGCCTCTTTTGTCACGTTAGCGTGGTTTTATTTAGTGAACATTTTACAGTATTTGTGAAGTGCATCTAGACCTGAACATTTTACAGTATTTGTGTAGTGCACCTAGACCTGAAATACATGGCTCCGAACGGCTTTTTTTATGATACTGATGTTGCCGAAACGTTTCGGCAACATCAGTATTATAAAAAAGCCGTTCGGAGCCATGTATTTCAGGTCTATAGTGCATCGAGCTTTCCAAAACAATATTGACACGCAATTGTCATTGGAATGTTGCATAAACGATGTGCAACCGACCTCACCTTTAACAAATACTAATCATTATGAATGAATTTTGATATCACAGTTGCGTATAAACGCGTCGTGCAGAAAGATTTCCACTACAGAAGCCAGTCTTCATCACATCTTAAACTTCCCAGCGAGTTAGTTTTCCTTCACTACAAGAATGCCAAGGAATCATGGGTAATTACATCTTAATTATTTTAATTCTTAATTATTTTCTTTTGCAGTTGATTTAGACTTTTTATATGGATAACACGATGATAAAGATATGATTCGCTATGGAAAGGGAAATATTTTGGGGATTCTGTGCTTATTTTTATTTTCTCTAATAAACGATATTTACGAAACCGTTAATAAATTTTCGGAAACTCTTTGGCATAATTAATGAAATCCGAGACGTTCCTAAACTGTCAACAAGAAATATGGCGACTTCCAGACCGAAACCGAATGTTGTGGTCTGGGAATGGATGAATGAATATGGGCGCTGGCGACCTTATGACCCTCAAGTAGCAGATTTTATTGAATCAAATAGTTTCCGCACTCCAACACAAATCAACCTTGGGACAGTTGATAATTCATTGAGTTCATACGCTATTGATTTTCAGACTATGTGTCAAATAAGATACGGTACTGGTGAGTAACTTTCGATTACCAAGTTCCTATTCATTTATTTTGTTGAACCGGAAAAAGAAAAGAAAAGACAATAAACAAATGTTTTTCGAGACCCGAACCACTCAGAAATTGAGTGGTAGCATAGACAACGATATATTATGATTGTAGGCACAGCCTATTTAGAGCACAGCAAATTGTTCAATGCACATGTTTTGCCAGTTAATGATGGTTTATTATTTAAGATTCTAATAATTATTTCATTTACTAATTCAATTAGACCATGTAAAGATGTCATTTGCTAATAAAAGACAAAGTCGCAATGTAAAATTTTTTAGCTTAATTTTATGGAAATCCCCAATCAAATGTATTTGACTGTCAATTTTCTGGAATCCGGGTCTTTTCTCCCTGATTCACGTTCGCCCCATGGGTCAATTCGCCCCGATTCCCGTTCGCCCTGGGTCGATTCGCCTTTATTCCCATTCGCCCTGGGTCGATTCGCCACATTGTTTATTAAATTAACTAATAAAAAAAAAACAATCTTAAATGTTGACATATTTAATTGAAGTTGCTTACAAAATATTTTTTTATCTGTTTTGCATTAAAATAACATAACTTCTCAACATAAGTGTTTAATAAGTTGCATAAAACAATAACAAACAAAACATCTTGTGTCATCATGGGTCAAGATACTTTAATGTATATGGACAGCGGTACATCAAAGCAGAAATAGCAGTCATCCGCGGTACATCAAACAAATACCCGGTCATTGTACTTTTAAAACAAAGAACTGTGCACAAACAAATACATGTTTACATGTGCGACTCCAGGCGGAAGCAATTTGCAGGGCGAAACGACTCACTTCCAGGGGAGAAACAACCCGGGGCGAATCGACCCAGGGCGAACGGGCTTAAGGGCGAATCGACCCGATACCATTTTCTGAAGAATACTCTCACACCAGGATGTGCACTGCTAAGATTCCCACCTAGCATGTTCATGAGAGGCACTGAAATCCATAAATTTCTGCACTCAGCAACTAATTGTTTTAAAAAGAGTAGAAAATCTAAAGAAATTAAATGGAATAAATTCCACCATAATCAAAAAATGACTATATCAGACTGAGAATGTTTATTGTTTTTGGAAGCATATTCACCATGGTCCTTACGTGTTATGAATAGCTAAAGGAGCAGTGTCTGGTGATAAATCGTTCCACTTTGAAAAGGTCCTTCGGGGAAATTTTACTTTGATCGTTTTATTCTATCATGGACATTTCTGTATGTTTGTCTCTAGCCATCCAGTAGGTGTTGGCTGGAGAGACAAACTATAGTTGCTTATTGATAGGTGGTGCTTCAACCTCAGTGTTAAAATGTTTTTCACTCCAGATTTTATTTAATGTTTGTGACACTTTCTGATGTGTTGTCTTTAAAAAACAACATGTTCTGTAAAAACTCCCAAAGATGTGATTTTGTGATGTAAAGGATGCCACATGCATCTAACATACATACTGTAGTATAAACTAGAATGTGACGATTGTAAGTAAATACTGTATTTATTAAACTCAAACAGATAAAGAAACATGTGGTTGTCTGTGTTTCTTTCAAGAACTGTTACAAACCCTGGTACTTTGTCCAGTATTTAAAAGAAATTGAAATAACATTATACACCTAATTCATTTAGTTAAAATTGTAGAAAACATGGAACAAATAAATCACATGCTTAGGTTATAGGTTACAGAAGCTTTGGCTGTCTTTAATATAATTATCTCGGTATCAATAATCATACCACTGGCGAGAGTTACAATATCATCAAATTACTATGCGATTTTTTAAATACGTCATATCTTGCACAAGGGAATGAGTATACTTTAGAAACCATATTGTTTTTGAAAATTAGTTCAAACTATGAACATTAGAGAAATATGCTTTGAAATTTAAGCACTTTTGAATTTTCGGAATAAGGAGGGGAAAAAGATTTTATTTTTATGTTAAGTGCAGTAAATCATGTTGCTAACTTGAATTTTTTTCTGTAATAATTACAGGTATATGTACACCAATATGCATGAGAACGTGAGGCATACTGCTATCATGCTATATCATGACTATGCTTATTTCTCTTTTTGTTAATGGTTATGATATTTCATTTCATAATACTTCAGTAGAAACAAAAAATATATGAAAAGTAGTCATTTAAAAAAACCCAAACATTATCCAGTAGATTTGTGTCATGTGACACTATGATGTAATGATGATGTCACATTCCTGCCATATTCAAAACAATCTTACAAGTTACTGGATATAGACCTACATACAATTTCCATTGATTCTTTGAAAGTGTTTTTTTTTTTTTTACACCAAATGAAAATTTGTTCAGGTAAGTCAATGATCAAAGGTTATCTGGGTTATCTGAAAATTTTTCGGCATTATCTAATATGCTGTAGATTTACAGATCGAAAACATTGATTCATCTCTGTAGGAGTGATTGATGATGATCTGCCCATTAAGTCAGTCATTTTTATGCAAAATTCAGAAAATATCTTGTGAAAAGTTAATGCTGATGTGGTAGATTATATGTTTAAGCATTTCCATTTCTATTTTTTCAATTATCTCTCAGTGAACAGTTTTAAAACACAACCTTAGCTTATTTATTGTCCACTGTTATGTTCAATACATGACAGTCCCATTTTTAACCCTTGACCTTCATCATCCATGATGTCATATTGGGTATCAGCGGAGTACTTTGTGAACAAGATTGACAATTGTCATAAATGGCTTGTTTCCATAGCATTTTCATAAACAAATCAACATTGTAAATTTTTGTATGTCTCATGACGAAAGTTATTTTTGATAGACAATTATGTCGTTGACATTTCTGTAAATAATTGTAAATAAACGATTTTGAAAAAATATTTTTCACTTCCACACGACCTTGGATATGACGTTATTCACTGGCACCAAGATCAAAACTTGAAGAATTTCTCATTTTTTCAACTGGTCTCTGTACACAATATCTAAAGAGCTCGCTTTGGAGCTTGCACCAAAGGTGCAAGCATCGCTGCACTCTCAAATTTTATATATTTGATAAAGAAAAACTTGTCAAATAATCGAAAAGTCATTACAAGTATCAATTTTTATTCAGTGAATGCAGAGCAGGCGATTTTGAAATACCCTTCATTCATGTGTGCGTCAGACACAAACTTTGTGTATCAAACTTATCCAGCATGATTTAAACAGATTCTTTTCAAACCTTTCAGGCTTCTTTTTTATCAGCTGCAGATGGTCTCATGGTTTTTCCATGTTGCTCTCATTAATTTTGGAGAGTTATGCCCTTTTTAGCTCACCTGAGTTGAAAGCTCAGATGAGCTATTGCGATGGTTCACCGTTTGTCGTCTGTTGTGCGTCATTCGTTGTGCGTTAATTTTTTACATTTTAATCTTCTCCTCCAAAACCACTGGGTCAAATTTAATGAAACTTGGTAACCATTATGCCTGGGTGAAGCCCTTTCAGATTTGCACAAATGAAGGAGTTATGTCCCCTTGGGGCCCCATAAGGGGGGAAAGAGTGAAAAACTTTGAAAATCTTCTCCTCTGAATCTACAAGAGATATACCTTAGTTATTTTATTTATAACATCCTTAGGTCATCTATTTTCAGATTTGCATAAATGGTAGCCATTGGGCTAAAAATTGGGAAATTGTAAGGCACTGAGTGGGGAAATTGCTAAAAAATATATATTTGTTACTATATCTTGAAAACTATTAACTTTTTGTATAGGCATGTATATTAGAATATTGTAGGTATTGACAAGATGATCATTTTGATATATGGTTCAAGGTCATATGTTGAAAGGTCAAGGTCACAGCTGCAGATAAAGACATAAATTGCTAATTATCTTGAAAAACTATTAACTTTTTGTATAGGCATGTATATTAGAATATTGTAGGTATTGGACAACATCATTTTGATATATAGTTCAAGGTCATATATTGAAAGGTCAAGGTCACTGCTGCAAAAAAAAAAAAAGACTGAAATAGCTAATTATCTTGAAAACCATTAACTTTTCTAGAGGCATGTATATTAGAATATTGCAGGTATTGACATGACAATCATTTTGATATATGGTTCAAGGTCATATGTTTAAAGGTCAAGGTCACAGCTGCAAAAGAAGACTTAAATTGGTAATTATCTTGAAAACTATTAATTTTTTATATAGGCATGTATATTTGAATATTGTAGGTATTGAGACAATGATCATTATGATATATGGTACAAGGTCATATGTTGAAAGGTCAAGGTCACAGCTGCAAAAGAAGACTTAAATTGCTTATTATTTTGAAAACTAATAACTTTTTGTATAGGCATGTATATTAGAATATTGTAGGTATTGTGACAATGATCATTTTGATATATGGTTCAAGGTCATTTGTTGAAAGGTCAAGGTCAATGCTGCAAAAGAAGATATATATTACTAATTATCTTCAAAACTAATAACTTTTTGTATAGGCATGTATATTAGAATATTGTAGGTTTTACGACAAAGATCATTTTGATATATGGTTCAAGGTTATATGTTCAAAGGTCAAGGTCATATCAACATGGGAATACTAAGATTATTAATTATCTTGAAAGCTATTAATTTCATGCAAAGGCATGTATATCAGAATATTGTAGGTATTGACATGATAATCATATATGGTTCAAGGTCATATATGTTCAAGGTCAAGGACATAGCTGCATAAGTATGCTGAATAGATTAATGATTTGGAAATTATTCATTGCATTACAGTTACTTCATGCATATTATATAAGCTACTTATGAATGAAATGTGAGTGGATATATTTCTGATTAAGTTTTGTGGGAGTTCTTAACTTGAGAAAACTTTTAAAGTTTCTATACGTAATATATTGTCTATTGCACTTTGCAAACAATATTGGACATATCTTCAGGTGAGCGTTAAGGCCCATGGGCCTCTTGTTCAACTTAGAATTTTTCAACATTGCTGACAAATCTTGTGTATCAAACTCCTCCTACACAATTAAACTGATATTTTTCAAACATTGCAGGCTTCTTCCTTATCACCTGTAGATGGTCCTGTAGATGGTCCAATGATTTTTCTGTGTTGCTCATTATTTTTAGATAGTTATGCCCCTTTGTTGACTTCAATTTCTCCAACATTGGAAACAAATCCGTACATCAATCTCTTCTTACAGCATTGCATTGATATGTTTTGAACATTTGTTATATACACATTACCCCAACTTTTGTTTGTTGCTGTGATTATTTTTGGGAGTTTTGTCTGCTTTAAATTAAAATTTTAAAATTGATCTGATTGTCTTTAAAAAGTGACAAAGACCTCAAATAGAATATCTTTAAGAAATAAAGTAATTTTCCAATGTGTTTTTGAACTTGCAAAGTATAATGGGCTGTCTCAAATTGCATAAAAGGCAAATCTTATATTTACAATATTCATTAAAAATAATTTTATATCCGACTCACATTTTTCATGTAATTTTGAAAACGGTTTCGAAATGCACTGCTGGTGCACCTTCTCAGAAAAATGGGTTGTCCCCTGTCATTCAAAAAGAATATTTGACATCTGACCTTGCCCACTGATCAATCTAGAAATGAATAATTTATTAAATTTGATAAAATAACAACAAACATGAATTACATTTTCAGGTGAAAATTGAATGAACAATTATCAAAAGATGAATTTTTCAAAAAATGGTGAGGTGGATAAATGGTTGCCATTGAAAATTCCATTTATCAATTTAAAAAACATTTTCCCACAATCTGCAGTTAAAAGTCTATGACGTCACTGTTCACCCGTGGAGCATTGTCTTTATGAAGTGGCAAAGTATAGTCGACGTCAAATACTTTATTGAAACAAAAATAAAGTAATTGTAAATATATAGCAGTAAAATATGGAAGAATGAATGTCAGCTTATTTTGTTGAATACTTTCCACCTATGAGTTATGAGTGTATTTTCTTGATTGTGATTTAATCTTGGGTTGGCAAGTTTGTTTTTGATTATGACATATGACACATCATATTAAAAACACATTTAATGTCATCCCCTTCCCCATTTCCCTTTTGACTGAAACAGGTGATGGGGGATATAGTCACTTTTGTGACAAACTCTTGTTTGTTGTCAATTTAAATTGAAATAACTTCAAATTTTGACTAGACCAAGTATTGGTTTCATACCATGGAAATTTTCAAATGTCAAACTGCTTCAGGTAACAGACAAGCAATGCCATATATACTACACACTTCCATTAAAATTACTACTCCTCTTGTGCAATACGTCATCAAGTCATGATTACATTCATTTGCCATGTCGATTACATTTAACATAATCTGGCAACATTGCATTTCATTGCCCATTCGCAGATTTACACAATTAAAGTGTTTTACTTTTTTAGCTTACCTGAGCACAAAGTGCTAAAGTGAGCTATTGTGATGGGTCTTTGTCTATCACACATCATGTGTCATCCATGGTGTGTCAGCTTTTGATTGATAACACTCTAGAGGCCACAATTTTTATCCAGTCTACCTAAAACTTGTCCAAAAACATTTCCTTGACGAAAGCTAGCTCGTTTGTATATGACCATATTGAGTTTATAAGTAGGTTACTAGTTCAAACTATAGAAAAACTTGTGAACACTCTTGAGAACACAAAATTTGTCCACCCATCATCAAACTTGCTCAGAATGATTCTCTTGACAAAAGATAGCTTAAGTTCTTAACCATCATGTTGGGTTAATAAGTAGGTCACTAGGTCAGACTATAGAAAAAACCTCGTTAACACTCTCGAGACCCCATTCTTCCTTAAACTTACTCTTGACTAATGCCATGTCATGTTCTTATATGGGTCATTTTGGGCCAGTAAGTGGGTCAGTAGGTCAAATTATAGAAAAGCCTTGTTAACACTCTTGAGACCCCGGTTTTAGTCCAATCTTCATCAAACTTACTCAGAGTGACCCTTTTGACAGAAGCTAGCTCAAGTTCACTTATAGGTCATCTTGGGGTAATAAGTAGGTCAATAGGCCATGTTATAGAAAAACCTTGTTAACACTACTGAGATACAAATTTATGTTCAACCATCATCAAACTTGCACAGAATCTCTTGACAAAGGATAGCTCAAGTTCATATATCAATCATTTTGGGTCAACAAGTAGGTCACTGGGTCAAATTATAGAAAAAATCTTTAACACCCTTTTAGCCCCAATTTTATTTTAATCTTCTTCAGTTGCTCAGAATGATCCTCTTGACAAACCCTAGCACAATGTTTTTAATGTGAGCTATGCTGATCAATATTTTCTTCTGTAACATGTATAACATTCCATTGTTAACACTCAAGAAGAAACGAAACCAAGGTATTTCATCCCAAATTATTTTACACAATTTATTATAATGGTTTAAACTGTGGTTTTAAACACATTTAAAAGTTCAAGATATTGATAATAATAATAATAATAATAATATTTTTTGTGAGATAAATACAAATTTGAAAGAAAAAAATTATAAACAGGAAACAAGTGAAAACGTGAGGTCTAATGAAGTCAAATGCTGAAAGTAAATTTGATATACATGTACATATATATATATATATATATATATATATATATATATATATATATGTTCAAAAGACCAATCTGGCTGTCAGCATTTAAATTTAAATTTGTCCTTTAATTTGTAATAATTAACAGTGTTTAATTTTGATTTTTTATGTATACAAAAAAAAAAAAAAAAAAAAAAAAAAAAAAAAAAACACCTTGGTGAAATGAATGAAAAATAATTATTAAGGAAAATTTAAATGCTGTTATCTGCATATTTTGTGAAATCCCTAATTGCTGAAAAATAACATTTCCCAAATGATAGTGATCACTTTTATTAGTCAAATTATAGAATAAAATCTTTATAAGTCAGTTTGTCAGGGTTAGCTATTATATTCAGACACTGACCATCCAAGTTGATTCTATATTACTCGTCAAATATTGTGGCCCATTACCAGGCACTTAATATCATTCTGCAGCTTAGCTCTCTTAGTATTGTAATGGCATATATGATTAACAAACTGTCTTTTTTAGAATAACAATTGAGTGCACAATTTAATTTGATATTTTAGGCACAGCACGACCAATAAGAAGATCTCTGTATCCATCAGACAGTCCACCAGGTAAAGGTGTCGTCTGGCAGTGGGAGGGAGATATTAAAGGACAGTGGCATACATATGATATGGAAGTTGCTTGTGTAATCGAGGACTATTTTTCCCAGAATGCTCAGTCACCAGGAAGTTTGGACTTGTCTAAAACATCTGTGGGACTACCATACATAATTGATTTTAACCACATGGTCCAACAGAGAATACAAACTGGTAAAAAGAGGCCCCTAAGAAGGGAAATTCTACCTCAACCCTATCCTGTACAAGGTCAGAGTGGAAGTAATGCTGTATCACAGAAACGAGGAATCTCTAGCACAACATTAAATAACTCCTGTGGTCACAATAGTGCTTCCAAAATACCAAGGCTTAATTCAACTTCACAAAATGGTCAGCAAATTAACACCTCACAAAATCAAACATTTACAGTTAATCCAACTTGTTCGCATTCAGCTGCATCAGGTCAGCCATTTCCAGCTATATCTTCAGTACAGAGTTCAAATTCTAATTCAAACACTGGTCATTTATTTTCATCTTCTGCCAATTTATCAAATGCAAATACTTTTGTTTCTGCTATGTTACCAGGAAACAGTTCTGCGTTTACTAATGTACTGGGTGCTAATACACAGTCTGCATTTACTAATGTATCTGGTGGCAACTCACGACCTTTGACCCGTAGACAGTATAATGCTGCAGCTGGTAGCATTACACAACAGTCCTCTCCAGTTATACCACTTCATCCAAACGTAATGCCAAATTTGAATTATCCTCCTCATCAAATGGCACTTAATTTTCCTGGTAGTACAGCTCCAAATTCAAGTAATATGTATGCATCAAATTTACATGGTCCTCCTAGCAACCAGGGAAATCAGATCCCATCATTTATGAATCATATAAGTAACAATGGCAACCAAACACATCAAGGATTTTCTTCTGGAATTGTCAATCTACATGGAATGTCTTCATTATCTACAATGAATGGTTATCTTCCAGGAGGAAGCAGTGCAACAGGAGGATCAAGTAGTTCAGGAAGGTGAGTAAACATTGATCATAGTAGATGGCCATGTGTTTGCATTGAGTACAATACAACACTTATCCATTAATGTGTGTAACGTTTTTGAATTATTAAACTTTTGAAATCACTAGACCAGATAGCCTCATAGGCCCGTTAATATTGGATTATTTATAACACTTCAGGTGACAGTACACAGTTTTGAATTGCCAGGTGGGGAAACTTAAAAATAATAGACCTTTGCCTACCCCTGCTTACCCCTTACTCATTTAATGGTAGTTATTGCTATGTAATATTGCTGAGATGAGAACTTCTAGGCTAAAATTTACACTGTATTGGTAACCTTGGCATGATACATAATGGCTTGATGCACTTTCTTTTCTCAGACCACTTTTTGGATGTAAACTTTGACAATTGCTTTTGACATAAATATCAATATTTACAATAGAAAAATAATTTCTACGTTGAACCCTGTTTGATTTTTGTTTTCATTATTCGCATAAACATCGGTTTTTCACATCGCGCATGAATACCATTTCTGGTTTTTCCCTAACTGACCTATTTTTAGCTATCTGTTTTTATCTCACAAAACCATGTACATACTTCGATATTTCCTTCTTTTTTCAAGTTTTTTTTCACGTTATAGCAAAAAAAATATTTTTTTCAAAAAATAAAAAATATTTACAACACCTATTGAATTCCTATGATGAACTCATTGTAGAAAATCTAGAACATTAGGCAATTCCCGTGAACTACTTTTATCAATCTATTTTTAACATTCAAGCCATCACATTTTATAGTGTTTTTTAATTAAATATACATTGAAAATGAAAGAAAAAATATTGAATTTTAAATAAATAAATAAATAAATAAATAAAATATTTGTTTCGATTTTTATTGTATACTTAAAAATATTTCCATCGTCAGGGTGTTCTAAACGCTACACGGCACACTGCTTGCGGGCCACTACCATACAAGCTATGAGCGATGCCGGTGTTGAGACCAAACAGATAATGTTTATGAGCGGTTATGGGATCGGAATGAGGCTTCTGTCAGGAGCTCCTCTCGCGACTGTTCGACCATTTAAAAACATGCTTTAAGTTCGCTTCTTTCATCAACTGTCACTGGTAATACTTCTGCCGTAATTCCCTCTGCCTCTGACCATGCTTCATCTTCTCTACCAGCAACTGATAATCACGTGATGGTTCCATGCTCGGACCTGTGCATAACATAGTCCAACAAAACGTCGCGCATTGATGTTTCCAATACCCTGTCATCCATACAAATCGGGAATCTTGACAAATTCAACGTTTAATAGCTGTAATTTCACAATCAATATGAATTTGTAACTTTGTTTGTCTATTTGAATAAAATTGTATGAAATATTCTTTTGTTTCCAGCGTACTATTTTTTAAACCGTCTATCACGTCACACAATCTGAGAAGGCGGGAATTATTTTGATTGACATATTGGCTGTTCCCAGAATGTTTACATTGCCGACATATTCGGTATATACCGGTTTTTCTTTCTTATTTGTATGACGCAATCGAGAAGCTTGTAAAAAGAATGTTAGGAAAAATATTGTAAATATAAGAATTGACTGTCATTTTTTCCTGGGTTATCAAGGAATGAACCAGATTTTAAAACTAGCAAATCTAAAATGAACTGCTTTGCAGTTCATCAGATTTGCTAGTTTTAAAATCTGGTTCATTCCTTGATAACCCAGGAAAAAATGACAGTCAATTCTTAATACTTCCCAAATTTCTGGAAATTCAAGTAACAATGTACCAGATATTCCCTTAAATAAAATGTGGTAGGTGAATATTTAAAAATTTAGCAAATGCATGTATATTTGTTTTTGAATACATTTCTAGCATGACCAATTTCAAGGGAAATTTCGATATTTTGAAATTCTGAAAAAGTCATGGTGATTGGTATAATCCCCCCTCTTTATCTAAGTTTGTAAGTAGAAGGGGTAGAGGAATCACCATGTCTGTCTGTATGATTGTCTGTTAGTCAGTTTGACTGTCTATCTGTGTAAAATTGTACCAGCTTGATAACTTTTGCATCTATGGGTGGATTTTCATCAAACTTTGCACAAATACAATGTATACTAATATGAGAAAGTGTGTCTGGTATAAGGCAAAGGTTAAAAGTCAGAGGTCAAGATCACAAGGTCAAATGTAGAAGTAAATGACAGGAGGTATTCTTTGAAAGAAAAGAGACAGTTTAGGTCTATGTGGTTGCCATGGTAACAATTCTTTGTTTTCAAAATGTCATTGATATGTATTTAGGATCATAAATAAAGTGGAGAAATAAATTTTATTTAATGTTAGTAATTGAAAAAACACCAACATGTTTCCTATTGTTTAGAATAATTGAAGTATTAGTGCAAGGTACTTAAAGTGTCGTGACCAAAAAAAGATGATTTTATGTCACTCTACTGTTTCTTCTACCTTGATTATATTTGACTTATGAAGTGTTTTATTTTCTCTTCTCAGTCACTTTGTTATATTGACTAATTTTTAACCAGGTTTTCATAGAAACTTCATTTAATTCAGACATGGACAGTCAAACACTGGCTGGAAAACAAATGCCACAATATAAATTATATCGGGCATCTGTACCTAAATTTTACATATATACACTATTGAGAAGGCCTCTGTATACACTTGCTAGGCGTGGATGTCGTTTAGCCAATCAGAAGCTAATTCTGTTGACACCATAATTATCGCTGTTGAATATTCCATACTTACATATCAGATAGGAAACCACCACCTTCAATTTATTGTTAAACTTCCTAAATATAAGAAGTTGAATGTGTAACAGTTTGGATTAAAATATATTTTTAAATGTCAACTTATAAAAAAAATAAAAATAAAAAATAAATAAATAAATAAATAAAAACAATAAAAAATATTGAAAAAACAAACCTCTTTCAAAAATATTTGTTGAAATGTTTTTTATATGAATTAAAAGCAAAATTTTAAAAAAGGAAAAATACTCAAAACTAAAAGAATTATGTTGAAATTTGAATTTTAAAATCTGTTGAAAGAATAGAAAGTAAGATAATTGTTTTTGTGATGATAATGGCATTTTGAATTCAGAGTAACATGGTATAAATGGCATAATAAAAACAAATTAAGAAACTATGTTGTTCCACATTTTTATAAGACTTCCTGTTTCAGACATCAGTCCCACCTCTAGAGAACACTTAACAATACATATTTGTTGTTCCAAGTTTTGTTCTTAGGTCCCCATATTAATTGATGAAGTAATCACCTTGTCTATCCATCCATGCATCATCCTGTCTGTCCCTTTGTCTGTCATAGAAACCTGGTTCTTAGATTACCGAATGTCGGCGAGCGGGCAGGCAGGTGGGTGTGCAGGTGGGCGTCAAAAAATGGTTTCCAGATGATAACTTGAAAAGTAAATGACATTTTTGAAAGAAACTTGGCACATACATGTATTGTGATAAGATCTTGGTTGGGATTGCTTTTGGGATAAATACATCAAAGGTCAAGGTCACAGTTGCTTGGTCATTTCACAAAATAAGCAACCTCTAGCTATATCTTGGCCATATGTAAAGATAATGACATGGTGTTTTCAGTTTTCATATTTTCTAGCAATGCTGATGAAAATAAAGCCAAAATCAAAGGTCAAGGTTATGACCTACATTTTGACCTTTGTGTTTTCTGCACTAAAATGGCTATATATTTAAAGATAATGACATGGGGTTTTCAGTTTTCGTATTTTCTAGCAATGCTGATGAAAAGAAAGCCAAAATCAAAGGTCAAGGTCATGACCTACATTTTGACCTTTGTGTTTTCTGCACTAAAATGGCTATTGTTGCATGAAATTTACAATTTTTGGCATGAAATTGGCTATTTTTGATGATATTTAGATGTAGAATTCACTATTTATGAAAATAAAGCCAAAATCAAAGGTCAAGGTCATGACCTACATTTTGACCTTTGTGTTTTCTGCACTAAAATGGCTATATATTTAAAGATAATGACATGGGGTTTTCAGTTTTCGTATTTTCTAGCAATGCTGATGAAAAGAAAGCCAAAATCAAAGGTCAAGGTCATGACCTACATTTTGACCTTTGTGTTTTCTGCACTAAAATGGCTATTGTTGCATGAAATTTACAATTTTTGGCATGAAATTGGCTATTTTTGATGATATTTAGATGTAGAATTCACTATTTATGAAAATAAAGCCAAAATCAAAGGTCAAGGTCATGACCTACATTTTGACCTTTGTGTTTTCTGCACTAAAATGGCTATTGTTGCATAAAATTTACAATTTTTGGCATGAAATTGGCTATTTTTGATGATATTTAGACGTAGAATTCACTTTTTATGGAATTTTAGTTTTGTAAAATGATTATGGTGGCAAAATATTTTGATGTTGACTATTTTTGCATTAAATTGGATATTTCCGAATATTTTTAGGTGCAGATGCCACTATGGATCTTTATTGAAATGAAAACACAACATTCAGATTTCTAAATAATTTGTCATAATTGCAATCTTTTAACATGTTCTGATGTATGATGCTTATATATATATATATATATACATGTATATATATACATATATAATCTTAACCCATTACAGGTATCCTTTTACTGTTAACCAGGTCCCTGCTTTGTGAAATCAACTACGCCTACAGTTTTCAATTGATCTTTCTGAAACTTTGAATTTTTGTAATATAAACAGTGAAGATGTACATGTGACTTTTTGTGATCTTCATTTCATAGCAGTACACCTGACTTCACACTTTCTAGCATTGCAACATGAACAGAATTGTACAATTAAATATATGCAAACAAGTTTAAAATGTTTCCATTTCCATTTCAGAGAAACTTAAAAATTTAAAAAGGGCCTTTTCTGACTGATGTCAGATTTCTTGTTTAAAACATGTGTACCACCTCTAGAGAAACACTACACAAAAGATGTTTGTTGTCCCGAGTCTTCCTGTTTAAAACATCTGTCCCACCTTTAGAGAAACACTATATAAGATAAAACAAGGTGTCAAACACATGAGTATTGTGTTAATTGTAATATCCTGTTATTTATTAGATGTATATCATGTACATCATATAAACATTGAAGGTAATATATCGGTTCGGTTTGTATATATCTTAATGTAAGATGTCATGTGGTGGAGAAATTCCACTGCAGCAGAAACAGAAAAATCAATATTTGTGTGAAGATCATGTGGAAAACTAAATGGTAGACAGGCAGAAGCTGAGCTTATATCTCTGTATACTGTAATTGATTAGCTAAAGTTAGGATACATTTAATTTACTAAGATCATCTGACTTTATGTTCCTAGGATTATCAGTAGCGGAAGTGTTGAATGATCCTTTACTTTGTTGTTTTAATGCTTTGTTTCATTATATTTGGATCATAAATTCTATTACATTTATATTTCATTCTACATCCAATAAACATTGATGAGATATGGATGAGTTTATAAATTAGAAGGATTAATAGAAACGATTATTTTTGTGTAAACTTTGGAAATTAGTGATTTGTAGGGATTATAGTTATCTTTGTGTAAATTATTTTGGGATGTCATTTATAAAGGAATTTTGAAGCATTGTTTTATGGATTAGAAATTGATTCATTATGAATCATCGTAGACGATTGTAAGTAGTACCGTTTCGTAATGTCTAGGTACAATGACTTTACTGTTTTATGATGCTCTTTGTTTTAATGTGCAGAAGATTTTTATTTACTTTAAGAATTTTCTTTTTAATTCAGTGTAAAGAAAAATGTTAAAACTATTATTTAGAAAATTGTACCAGTGAGGATTTTTGTATACCACCATAGATTTTGATATTTTTGTTTTCCATCATGGAGTATGACAAATTACTTTATCATCATGGATTTGAATATATTTTTATACCATCATGAATTTTGAAACCATCATGGTTTTTGATGTATTGATATATAATCCTAAATTTTGATATACATTTATTGTCATACTGTCATGGATTTTGATACATGGATTTTGGTTTACATTGATTGCTTGGTAAATTGTTTTTTTGGTATACCAATCTTTTGTATATTTATAATTTTTTTTATTGGTATGCAAATTACCAAAATTATGCTCCATCATGGAAAATCCAGAACATTTTTGCCTCTTTTTTTGGTTGGTAGTTTTCTAGATTTATTTCTATAATTGTAATAAGTTTATGGTAATGTATATTTTGTAAAAATAATAGTATTTGCATCTGTAATTTAGATAATACATGTATCATAAAATGTTATTTTGACCCCACACTGTCATGTTTGATCAAAACTGTTTTGCCAACTTCATTTACAGCATCAGTATAAGAAATACATTTATAGGCAGATTCTAGACTGTGACCTTGAAATGATTGTAAACCAGTTTTTTGAGATAATCTTATTACAATTTCAATTTTTGTGACTTCCTCAGTTGAGTGGTTTAACAGTTTCAGTTTCAGGTACAATAATGGAATACTGCATATCCATCTGAAGTGTAACAAGAGAGTCCGTTATTTTTTGTAAAGCACTAATTATATATTTTTTATATTTTCAGTATTCCAGTTCCAGGTCATCTGTTTTCTAAATCTCGTGGTGCCAGTAGAATAAGTCCAGTAGTCACTAGTAAGTCATTACTTGTATAATGCAGGGCCTCAGTCACAGAGTGGTATGAAGTGTGTGCTTTGTGTTAACAGTGCCACTCACTGTCTAGGTTCAGATCATCTTTGACAGATCTTAATGTAAGAAGGTTTGTCAGTTTCCTTGCTGAATGTCTATAGTTTTATCTGTGTACTCCAGTTTTCTCTGTCATTCCAAAACTTTTCACCTTGCTATAAGTGAAAGAATCTTAACTTGGTCATTGAACACCATTACTCCACTCCCCATTCCCTCCCCTCCCCTTCACTCCAATCTCCATTCCCTTCCCTCCCTTTCACTTTATCCACATGTTTTAAGTTTAATCATTGATTTAGATGTGTATAAACAGGGCTCAGATTATTCACTTGTCCACTCATCAGGATGAGGAAATTGATATTGTTGAAATATATAGCATAGTTAATTTTTTACAATAGATATTGCCATAGTATATAGCATTGTTTAGGAATCACCACATTGTTATTGTTAGGGTATTTTGCCTCATTTATGAATAACCATGGATACGTCATTAGGGTTATGTATCAAAGTGGATATTGTCAGGTCAGATAGCACTGTCGATGTTTCCCATGATCCATACCAAGACATGATTGATGTCTCACCATGGATATTGTCAGGTTGTGTAACTTGTCAATATATCTTGAAAACTATTAACATTTTGTATAGACATAAATATTAGAATATTGTAGGTATTGATATGAGGATGAATTTGATAAATGCTTCAATGTCATATGTTCAAAGGTCAAAGTAATAGCAGAATAAGAAGACTGAAATTGTTAATTATCTTGAAAACTATTAACTTTTTGTATGGGCATGTATATTAGATCATTGTAGATATTGTTATGACAATCATTTTGATATATGTTTCAAGGTCATTTATTTTCAGGCCAAGATAATTTATATTTTGTTTATTGCACTTTGCAAACAATTTGAACATATCTTTTGGTGAGCATCATGGCCTTCTTTGCAATATTTCTTAGCTATATTAATCTATATTAAGATTATGCCATGAGTTTCAATTTTGATGTTTTCTTGCAATGCCCTTTATAATGGAGTTTCAGTCAGAAGTCAAGTTCATGACCTAGTTTTTATCTGTGATTTTGTAACCATTTGGACCTATGCATATATAGAGTAAATTTTAGTTTGTATAATGTTCTCCAATTTCATGTCTTTGATGTTGACATTGTATAAATTTGTATTTCAGGTGATGTCACTAGCAATTCCCATGTTAATGTCAACTGTAAATTTGTATTTCAGGTGCCACTAATATTTTGATGTCACCAGCAGTTCCCTTGTTAGTGTCACCTATAAATTTGTATTTCAGGTGCCACTAATATTTTGTTCCCTTTTTAATGTCACCTATAAATTGTATTTCAGGTGCCACTACTATTTTGATGTCACCAGCCGTTCCTTTGTTCATGTCACCTATAAATTTGTATTTCAGGTGCCACTAATATTTTGATGTCACTGGCTGTTCCCTTGTTAATATCACCTATAAATTATATTTCAGGTGCCACTAATATTTTGATGTCACTAGCAATTCCCATGTTAATGTCATCTATAAATTTATATTTCAGGTGCCACTAATATTTTGATGTCACTAGAAATTCCCTTGTTAATGTCATCTATAAATTTGTATTTCAGGTGCCACTAATATTTTGATGTCACCAGCAGTTCCCTTGTTAATTTCAACTATAAATTTGTATTTCAGGTGCCACTAATATTTTGATGTCAGTGGCTGTTCCCTTGTTAATATCACCTATAAATTGTATTTCAGGTGCCACTAATATTTTGATGTCACTAGCAATTCCCATGTTAATGTCATCTATAAATTTGTATTTCAGGTGCCACTAATGTTTTGATGTCACCAGCAGTTCCCTTGTTAATGTCATCTATAAATTTGTATTTCAGGTGCCACTAATATTTTGATATCACCAGCAGTTCCCTTGTTAATTTCACCTATAAATTTGTATTTCAGGTGCCACTAATATTTTGATGTCACTAGCAATTCCCATGTTAATGTCACCTTTAAATTTGTATTTCAGGTGCCACTAATATTTTGATGTCAGTGGCTGTTCCCTTGTTAATATCACCTATAAATTGTATTTCAGGTGCCACTAATATTTTGATGTCACTAGCAATTCCCATGTTAATGTCATCTATAAATTTGTATTTCAGGTGCCACTAATGTTTTGATGTCACCAGCAGTTCCCTTGTAATGTCACCTATAAATTTGTATTTCAGGTGCCACAAATATTTTGATGTCACCAGCAGTTCCCCTGTTAATGTCACCACAGTCTACACTAGGAGCTACATCATCAAATACTAAACATTTAGATTTACCACAAGAAGCTCGTATTCCAAACAATGTTCCTAAAAATACAAAAAAGCACCAGTCCTCAGGTAAAAAAGAGTGCAAAAAACGTTTACTGAGCTAAGAAAACTGTTTATTATTGTGTCATTATATCAGAGTTATTCCCAGTGTCTGATATAAGTCTACATGCCCAAAGTAATGTAAATCTTTTACTTATAAATATTTAATTTAAAATCAAATTACGCTATGGAGTTGTTTACAGATGTAAGATACAATTTATGATTGCCTTGCATCATGTAAGAAACACTTCATTTTTCTATCATGTTGTATTAGTTACATATCAACAATGTCTCATGTTTGTCTTCATGCTCATCTTGAAGGTTCTCAAGATATCATTACACAAGTGAGTAATTTTTACTTCTTTATAAGAGTTAAAGTTTTACATTATCTCCAAACATTATTCAATGAGCTATCCTAACATGTAATAATATCAAAACTATTTACAAGTTAACTCTACATGTTTAACCATAGTTGGTAAAAATTTACACCCTTTAGTTAAATATACAGAGTTTTTTTTTTCTAAACTGTAAATAATTTTATAATTTTTACACAGGTATTACTGCTGAAGATGTATTCCAGAGATATATCACACCTGTAACCAATCCTCCTGATGAAGAGGTAAGGTCAAAGGTCAAATTTAGTATAATGTCACATTTGTTATAGAAATAAAAATAAATTTTCATTTTGTTATGAAAAATGAAAAGAATTTTATGCACTTTGCATAATTTGCACTACCAACTACAGTAAAATTACGATCGCTCGAACGTCCTTACCTCGAATACCCCGGATAACTCGAAGTCATCTGTTGGTCCCAACCAATTTCCTATAATATCCTATGTAAATAAACCTTGATGGCTCGAACTTTGTTAACTCAAATACCCCCGCTTGCTCGAACAATAAATATTTTTCAAAAGTATTAAAATAGTGAAAATTCAACTTCTTTTGCTCGAATACAGCTTTTGTCAGAACGACATTTGGTCCAAGTCATTGTAAAAACACAAGCTGAAGCCATATTACAGATTTCATCAAAAGTAATAGCGTGGAATGAAACAATTAGTCTAGACAGTTACCTGAAATTAATTAACTTATTAATAATTAATTAACCTAATGAGAGAGTGCTGATATACCCAGTTCTTTAATTTTTTAATCCAATTACAACACATGGGAGTGTTTGATCGGTACTTTTAAACACCTCAGTCGCTCATGTGTGTCATGCGTGATGATTGTACATCAGGATTCTGTAATTTACATGTCCCTGGAGTATGTATAGTACTGTAATGCATATTATCGGTATTTCCAGTGATTAAATGACCGGTAACAACATTGTCTTGTTTAGTCGTATGTGCAATTTGAATAAAGTAAGTTTATTTTGTATCATTATTTGTTGAAATTAAATAAAGTGCCATAATTCTAGCCCTGTAGTCATATAACATCATACGGCAGATTGCAGGTCAGCATTTAAGTTGAAATGAATTTGGTATTTTTAATTGGGACCTTTCATTCTCTTGGATTTTTAAAACAAAATATTTCATGATAAATAATCAAATTTTAATTCGGACATTTCATTGTTTGACCTTTTAGTTTATTTACATGTATAACAAATTTAAGATTCTGTGATCATTGATTAACATGAGAACCTGAACCTTCGATCATATCTGGATGTTCGATCGCTCGAACCCCCCGATGGCTCGGATATTTGGTCGAAGTCCCTTGAACTTCCAGCCATTGAAGTTTTACTGAATATTATACAAATTGTGTTATAATTTGCAAAATGTCCTATTTTAAGCTCACCTGAGCTAAAAGTTCATATGAGTTATTGTAATTGTTCATTGTCCACCGTATGTTCATCGTGCATCATGTGTTAACTAGGTAGAGAGAGGATATGTGATCTAAAAACAACCACCATTGTACACCTCTGAGTGAGTGCTTGTCACATCCAGTGGGATACGGAGATGGTAAACTTGATGTACAACATGTAGATATTTTTGTGTTACAGGACTGTTGTATATGTTGTGAACGATTGTCACATCGATCGGGATACGGAGACGCTACACATAATGTACAACATGTAGATATTTTTGTATTACAGGACTGTTGTATATGTTGTGAGCGATTGTCACATCGATCGGGATATAGAGATGCTACACATAATGTACAACATGTAGATATTTTTGTGTTACAGGACTGTTGTATATGTTGTGAGCGATTGTCACATCCATCGGGATACGGTGATGGTAAACCAGAAGATAAAATTGTTTATCAACTCAGTAAATGTAATCATATATTCCATAAACTGTGTGTGTTTGCCATGTACAACAGTGGATCAAAGGTATCATTTAGCTTTTTACAGATAACTTTGATACAAAAATATATTTTTCATTCTTGAGGAAATATCATCTCTAAATTTGCTTGATTGAAGCTCAAATTTTCAAATTCTATTGAGAGCACTTTATTTCTTGTTTGTTTTTAGCAAAATTTAGATTTGGATCTAGAACTACTCATTTAAAATATAGATAAAATTGAAAATACGATATGCACCGTAGCAAAACTGAGGTCTGTATCGTATTTTCGGGGTGCCTGTCCGGTCCATAAGCTGAAATATAACCCTAAAATCCAAAAAATATTTGTTATATTATACCAAATGGATATTATCTTAAAATAGATACCGGTACCAGCAATTTTCCAGAATTAATAAATTCCTTTAAGACAATGATTGTTTATTTATAATAGTTGTAACTTTGTTTTTGCATTAATTCACTGATTAAACTATTCTGGTAAAGATGTACTGTTTTTGTTCATGTAATATTATGTCATCAAGGATTATCGTGTGACATAAGCAAACATAATAACGACCAGAGCCTCCGGTCTGTATTGCAAAAAATCGCCCGGAGTAAAATCAATGCATTTATCAGAAAAAAAAATTTATGAGTTATAATTTAAATTGATATTCATCATTTCAGAATGGAAGTGTGCAATGTCCAACCTGCAAAACTATATATGGAGAAAAACATGGAAACTGTCCAAAGGGTGTGATGGAGTATCATAAAATTGACCAGTCATTACCTGGACACATAGACTGTCATACAATTAGAATTTTATATCATATATCACCTGGAATACAGGTATGTAGTTATCTGAAATACAGGTATGTAGTCAAAGTTAGAAAATATATATATCCCAGTGGCAATACCCACAGCTTTTGTACAGAACAGTGGTTCAATTCTGATAGGGATTTAAATAAAACTTGGTGAGCTTATGTACATGTATGTTTGTTATGTAAAATTTTCAAGTTTTGGAAAGTAACCTCTTTTTCAGATACTTGCTTCTCTGATATATGAAAACCTGGTTTTCACCTGCTTACTGTGGCTCTTGTACTCCAGGTATTTGGCTTTCTTCAAATGTTCAAGAGTCCTTCACTTTGAGTTAAAAATTTGATAATTTGACTTTATTGTTAAACACCATCCCTCTCAAACCCTCCCACCATCACAAAAACTGAAAAAATTTTTTTATGTAATTATAGGGATCAGAGCATCCACATCCGGGTAAAAGATTTACTACAAGAGGCTTCCCTCGTATTTGTTTCTTACCAGATAATGATGATGGAAGAAAGGTGGGTTAGTGCATCATATAAACAAATACTGTCTTTAAAAAAATCCTGTTAACTTACCACACTTGCAACATGACCACACCTGTCTATATAAAACATCTGTTACATTATCACACCTGTACAAAAATGAAACTGCAACATGACCACACCTGTCTATATAAAACATCTGTTACATTATCACACCTGTACAAAAATGACACTGCAACATGACCACACCTGTCTATATAAACATCTGTTACATTATCACATCTGTACAAAAATGACACTGCAACATGACCACACCTGTCTATATAAAACATCTGTTACATTATCACACCTGTACAAAAATGACACTGCAACATGACCACACCTGTCTATATAAAACATCTGTTACATTATCACACCTGTACAAAAATGACACTGCAACATGACCACACCTGTCTATATAAAACATCTGTTACATTATCACACCTGTACAAATATGACACTGCAACATGACCACACCTGTCTTTATAAAACATCTGTTACATTATCACACCTGTACAAAAATGACACTGCAACATGACCACACCTGTCTTTATAAAACATCTGTTACATTATCACACCTGTACAAAAAATGACACTGCAACATGACCACACCTGTCTTTATAAAACATCTGTTACATTATCACACCTGTAGAAAAATGACACTGCAACATGACCACACCTGTCTTTATAAAACATTTGTTACATTATCACACCTGTACAAAAATGACACTGCAACATGACCACACCTGTCTATATAAAACATTTGTTACATTATCACACCTGTACAAAAATGACACTGCAACATGACCACACCTGTCTATATAAACATCTGTTACATTATCACACCTGTACAAAAATGACACTGCAACATGACCACACCTGTCTATATAAAACATCTGTTACATTATCACACCTGTACAAAAATGACACTGCAACATGACCACACCTGTCTATATAAAACATCTGTTACATTATCACACCTGTACAAAAATGACACTGCAACTTGACCACACCTGTCTATGTAAACATCTGTTACATTATCAAACCTGTACAAAAATGACACTGCAACATGACCACACCTGTCTATATCAAACATCTGTTACATTATCACACCTGTACAAAAATGACACTGCAACATGACCACACCTGTCTATATAAAACATCTGTTATATTATCACACCTGTACAAAAATGACACTGCAACATGACCACACCTGTCTTTATAAAACATCTGTTACATTATCACACCTGTACAAAAATGACACTGCAACATGACCACACCTGTCTATATAAAACATCTATTACATTATCACACCTGTACAAAAATGACACTGCAACATGACCACACCTGTCTATATAAAACATTTGTTACATTATCACACCTGTACAAAAATGACACTGCAACATGACCAAACCTGTCTTTATAAAACATCTGTTACATGTTCACACCTGTACAAAAATGACACTGCAACATGACCACACCTGTCTTTATAAAACATCTGTTACATTATCACACCTGTACAAAAATGACACTGCAACATGACCACACCTGTCTATATAAAACATTTGTTACATTATCACACCTGTACAAAAATGACACTGCAACATGACTACACCTGTCTTTATAAAACATCTGTTACATTATCACACCTGTACATAAATGACTCTGCAACATGACCACACCTGTCTATATAAAACATCTGTTACATTATCCCACCTGTACAAAAATGACACTGCAACATGACCACACCTGCCTTTATAAAACATCTGTTACATTATCACACCTGTACAAAAATGACACTGCAACATGACCACACCTGTCTTTATAAAACATCTGTTAACCCATCCCACCTGTTCAATATGAAAACAGGAAACTGACCCCCAGAAAAATGACCCCCACATAGACATTAAACATGAAAAGAAGAATTCTACACTGTAAATAAGAAAATAAAAAAATACCACACATAACTTGTCAAGGTTAACTCGAAAACAGAAATTTTTCAAGATATTAAAAGAAAGTGTTACTTGATTTTGAAAAATAAATTTTGATATTAATTATGTTTTTTTTTTTTTCAGGTGCTTAAGTTGTTGATTGTTGCCTGGAAACGTAGATTAACATTTACCATTGGTGTGTCATCAACAACTGGAGAAAGTGATACTGTTACTTGGAATGAAATACATCACAAAACAGAATTTGGAACTAATTATTCTGGACATGGGTATCCTGATCCTAAATATATAGAAAATGTATTAGCTGAATTATCTGTTCAAGGAGTTACTGAAAGTGACCTTTGAACTTTGTGATAAACAGTGACCTTTGAACATTGTGATATAAATATTGATCTTTTGACTTTGTGATACAGATATTGACCTTCAAACAATGTGATACATATTTATTATTTTATTGAAGGAACATAATGATATCATCACCATCAAGCACACACTAACCTGTGTGCACACAAAGGTTCCAAGTTATTATTGTGGCATAAAGGGATGGTAGTAAATAGGGGTTAGATTCATGACTGCAAATAAGTATTTACCAAATAACATCCAGGTATCATTAATGCTATCCTGACTCTACAACAAACAAATATCTAGTTAGACAGTAGGCTTCAGCAAGCATACAGACTGTCAAGTAATAGTCAACAAGTATGTAGGGTAGACAGTTGGATATACCCAGCATACAGACTGCCAAATAATGGTCAACAAGTATGAAGGGTAGACAATTTGATATACCCAACATTCAGACTGTCAAGTAATAGTCAACAACATGTTGGGTAGACAGTTGGATATATCCAGCATACAGACTGTCAAGTAATGGTCAACAAGTATGTAGGGTAGACAGTTGGATATACCCAGCATACAGACTGCCAAGTAATGGTCAACAAGTACATGTATGTAGGGTAGACAGTTGGATATACCCAGCATACAGACTGCCAAGTAATGGTCAACAAGTATGTAGGGTAGACATTTGGATATACCCAGCATCTATACTGTCAAGTAATGGTCAACAAGTATGTAGGGTAGACATTTGGATATACCCAGCATACAGACTGCCAAGTAATGGTCAACAAGTATGTAGGGTAGACAGTTGGATATACCCAGCATACAGACTGCCAAATAATGGTCAACAAGCATTAAGGGTAGACAGTTGGATATACCCAGCATACAGACTGCCAAGTAATGGTCAACAAGCATTAAGGGTAGACATTTGGATATACCCAGCATACAGACTGTCAAGTAATGGTCAACAAGTATGTAGGGTAGACAGTTGGATATACCCAGCATACAGACTGCCAAGTAATGGTCAACAAGTACATGTATGTAGGGTAGACAGTTGGATATACCCAGCATACAGACTGCCAAGTAATGGTCAACAAGTATGTAGGGTAGTCATTTGGATATACCCAGCATCTATACTGCCAAGTAATGGTCAACAAGTATGTAGGGTAGACATTTGGATATACCCAGCATACAGACTGTCAAGTAATAGTCAACAAGTATGTAGGGTAGACATTTGGATATACCCAGCATACAGACTGCCAAGTAATGGTCAACAAGTATGTAGGGAAGACAGTTGGATATAACCAGCATACAGACTGCCAAGTAATGGTCAACAAGCATTAAGGGTAGACAGTTGGATATACCCAGCATACAGACTGCCAAGTAATGGTCAACAAGCATTAAGGGTAGACATTTGGATATACCCAGCATACAGACTGCCAAGTAATGGTCAACAAGTATGTAGGGTAGACAGTTGGATATATCCAGCATCTATACTGCCAAGTAATGGTCAACAAGTATGTAGGGTAGACAGTTGGATATACCCAGCATACAGACTGCCAAGTAATGGTCAACAAGTATGTAGGGTAGACAGTTGGATATACCCAGCATCTATACTGCCAAGTAATGGTCAACAAGTATGTAGGGTAGTCATTTGGATATACCCAGCATCTATACTGCCAAGTAATGGTCAACAAGTATGTAGGGTAGACAATTGGATATACCCAGCATCCAGATTGCCAAGTAATAGTCAACAACATGTTGGGTAGACAGTTGGATATATCCAGCATACAGACTGCCCAAAATGGTCAACAAGCATTTCTGGTAGACAATTAGATTCACCCAGCATTCAGACTGCCCAGTAGTGACCAACTAAGTATAAAGGGTATACAGTTGAGTTAATCCAGCATCCAAAATGGCCCATAATCATCAAAAAGCACATAGGGTAAACAGTTGGATTTACACATCTTCAAGACTGCCTAATAGTGGTCCACAAGTATTTCTGGTAGACAATTCGATTCAAGGTGGACAGCTGGGATCAACCAGCATCAAAACTTCTCAGTAATAATCAACACCTGTATAGGGTGCACAGTAGGTTTAACCATCCACCAGACTGCCACATATTAGTAGATATTTATATTAGAAATCCAGACTGCCCAGTTATGGTCAACAAGTACATTAAGTAACGATTTACTATAAATATAGATGTCATTGATAAATGTAACCATGGTAACTGTGGGCTTCAGTCATTGGATGTACAATGATATTTATCACACATTTTTGTGTTTTAAGATACATAATGGCTGTTAATCAATTTTTTATTTGTAAATCATGTTCTTACTAAAGGTGAGATATAGGAAAGCAAATTGACAATGTTGATAGAATTAGATCCATTATAGACTTATAGACAAAATGAGACCAATATAACAAATGATTTATAACATTCCAACAAGATTCTGTATTATAGAATGACTGACAGACTACAGTAAAAAATAATTCTGTTGATGTATTTCTCCACTTACAGAGTTTGTATTGAATGTTGTCTTTATCACTACATAGACAGATAAACATATGATATAGGAATATTGTAATTGATAAAACTGACAAAGCTCAACAGCAGATAATGCACAACAAACAAGAATGTATGTACAGTCTTGTTTACTATCATTTTACTTTACCATTTTGATTAAGGCTATCTAAGACTCTAGTCCCTTTCATGCATCAATCTTGGATTCTGGTCCCTTTAATGGAAGTATCTTGGATTCTGGTACATTTCGTAGTCTTTAAATCTTTTTTCCCTTTAATGGACATATCTTATATTCTGGTACCTTCTTTGGAAATATCTTGGGATTCTGGTCCATTCTACATGCAAACTTAGGTTATTTTTGCTAACAACCTGAGTAATATTAACATGAAACATAAAACTTGATTATTTTATGACATTCTTTTTTCATAGAGATAACATTACATCACATTTCCTTGATGTTAGTATCCATGGAGATAACATTACTTCACATTTCCTTGATGTTAGTGTCCATGGAGATAACAATACATCACATTTCCTTGATGTTAGTGTCCATTGAGATAACAATACATCACATTTTCTTAATGCTAGTATCCATGGAGATAACAATACATCACATTTTCTTAATGCTAGTATCCATGGAGATAACAATACATCACATTTTCTTAATGCTAGTATCCATGGAGATAACAATACATCACATTTTCTTAATGCTAGTATCCATGGAGATAACAATACATCACATTTTCTTAATGCTAGTATCCATGGAGATAACAATACATCACATTTTCTTAATGCTAGTATCCATGGAGATAACAATACATCACATTTTCTTAATGCTAGTATCCATGGAGATAACAATACATCACATTTTCTTAATGCTAGTATCCATGGAGATAACAATACATCACATTTTCTTAATGCTAGTATCCATGGAGATAACAATACATCACATTTTCTTGATGTTAGTATCCATGGAAATAACAATACATCACATTTTCTTGATGTTAGTATCAATGGAGATAACAATACATCACATTTCCTTAGTAATATAAAGCACAGTAAATATATATATATATATATATATATACATATATATATATATATATATATATATATATATATATATATATATATATATATATATATATATATATATATATATAATTTATTGTATGTGGTATTCACAATGTTTGGCTTTGTCTGCCATAAGCAGTGTCTACAATTATATATTATTGAACTGTGATACTTAGTTGAGAAGGTCAAATAATTTAAAATAATTTAAAGGGTTGTGATAATTTATAATAAATAAAAACCATCTTTAAAAGAATGTTAAATAAAAATGCAGCTATGCATACAAAATTGTCAGTTAATACTTCAAGTAGAAAATTCCAATCTTTTACAGTATTTTATCATATGTATTATGGTCTACAGAATGCAGTATCATATTATCTATATTATTTGCAACAGTACATGTATTATTTTTTGGTAGGTTCTATTTTTAGCTAAAGTCACTATAAATAGCTGATTAACCAATTTTGTCTAAATTTGAGTAAATGTTTAACCACTTATGATATGTAATTGGGTTTTTCAAAATATTTTCTTTTGGATCATTATCAGTGGAATATGAAAATAACATACTAAATGTAGTCAATTCTTTGAGAACTTCTCTGAAACATTTTGGTGTGGAAGGTCATTAACTGGACTAAATTAAATTTTGCACGTTTAAATCATCTCTGTGCAGCATCCTAGATGGCTGCTATAACTATACATAGTAATTAGTGATAAAGGGCAGAGATAGTTTTATTCAACAGCAGATTTTGTTCATATTGAATGCTAGTAAGTATTATACATGTATAGCCATTTGTCATGGATTGTTTTTATGTAACTGGTTGTTTTTTTTTTTTTTTTAATTTTCATTGTCTGGTTATTAATGGAATATGCAAAAACAAAAAGTGCTGCCAATATATGTTCATATTTCTTCTTAAATCTTCTCTGTAACTATTAAGTCAAGTTATATCAAATTCTAAATGGTAGATCATTTCTAAGAGGAGCAGATTGAAGTACAAATAACTTCTTGTTGCATCCAAGATGACTGATGTTACTATAAATAACAATTCAAATTTAATGCAGAGAAAGTAGATGCATAGCTAACATAAATAACATTCAACTTTTCATTGCCTAATATTAGCATTATTTGCAAACAACTTTTTTTTGTCCAATTTTTCAAAATCATATACTGTACATATATATAACTACAAATTTCTGTCTTTGTAATAAATAAAGCCAGCAGTATATCACAGGTCCTGTTCCATGATTATCTCATAGCCATACTATTGACACAATCAGTCAATTTGAAAACAAATTTGTAAGAAGTTCTGTGTGTTCCAATACTGAAGCTTATCACTTTTTATGTTACAGTAAGTCAGTAACCTATTTTGTAAATCTGAACTTGGTAGAAAACTCAGTGAAAAAGTAACTAATTTCATCATTTTTATGTCAGGAGATCTGTATATACCAGTACTAAAGCTAAGTACTATTATCAAAAAGTAATTTTATCAACTTTATGTCAGAAGTTTTGTATTTATGTTCCATGAATTAATTTAATTTGATATATGCAATTATTGGTTGCAGTATTAAAATCATGAAATTTTTATTTCTTTTGTTTGGTTTTTTTTTTATCAAGATGGATTATTTTTGACTTCACTTGAATCTGGAATAGTGACTTACACAGGAAAGTTCTTTTACAAAAATCACTTATATACGGCAGCCAGTGTGGAATTACAGCTGTTTCCATTGTTCTTATATACATCACTTGTATACAGGTGCCCAGTGTGGAATGACAGCTGATTCCATTATTTATTCTTAAATATGTCACTTATATACAGCTGTCCAATGTGGAATGACAGCTGGTTCCATTATTTGTTATTATATACATCACTTATATACTGGTGTCCAGTGTGGAATGACAGCTGGTTCCATAATTTATTATTATGTACATCATTTATATTTGTGTGTCTAGTGTGGAATGATTGCTAGTTCCATTATTAATTATTATATACATCACTTATATACTGGTGTCAAGTGTGGAATGACAGCTGGTTCCATTATTTATTCTTATATACATCACTTATATACTGGTGTCCAGTGTGGAATGACAGCTGGTTCCATTATTTATTTTTTATATTCATCACTTACAGTATATACTGGTGTCTTATGTGGAATGACAGCTAGTTCCTTTATTTATTTTTATATACCGGTACATCAATTATATACTGGTGTCCAGTGTGGAATGACAGCTGGTTCCATTATTTATCATTATATACATAACTTATATACTGGTGTCCAGTGTGGAATGTCAGTATTCATTCTTATATATATTACTTACATACTGGTTTTCAGTATGGAATGACAGCTGGTTCCATTATTTATTATTATATACATCACTTATATTTGTGTGTCTAGTGTAGAATGACTGCTGGTTCCATTATTTATTATTATATACATCACGTATATTCTGGTGTCCAGTGTGGAGTTACAGCTGGTTCCATTATTTATTATTTTATACATCACTTATACTTGTGTGTCAAGTGTGGAATGACTGCTGGTTCCATTATTTATTATTATATACATCACTTATATACTGGTGTCCAGTGTGGAATGACAGCTGGTTCCATTATTTATTTTTATATACATCAATTATATACTGGTGTCCAGTGTGGAATGACAACTGGTTCCATTATTTATTTTTATATACATCAATTATATGCTGGTGTCTAATGTGGAATGACAGCTGGTTCCATTATTTTTTATTATATACATCACTTATATACTGGTGTCCAGTGTGGATTGACAGCTGGTTCCATTATTTATTTTTATATACATAAATTATATACTGGTGTCTAATGTGGAATGACAGCTGGTTCCATTATTTATTTTTATATACATCAATTATATACTGGTGTCTAATGTGGAATGACAGCTGGTCTATTATTTATTTTTATATACATCAATTATATACTGGTGTCTTATGTGGAATGACAGCTGGTTCCATTATTTATTTTTATATACATCAATTATATACTGGTGTCTAATGTGGAATGACAGCTGGTTCCATTATTTATTTTTATATACATCAATTATATACTGGTGTCTTATGTGGAATGACAGCTGGTTCCATTATTTATTTTTATATACATCACTTATACTGGTGTCCATTGTGGAATGCCAGTATTTATTCTTATATACATTACTTATAATGGTTTCCAGTGTGGAATGACAGCTTGTTCCATTATTTAATTTTATATACATCAATTATATACTGGTGTCTTATGTGGAATGACAGCTGGTTCCATTATTTATTTTTATATACATCACTTATACTGGTGTCCATTGTGGAATGCCAGTATTTATTCTTATATACATTACTTATAATGGTTTCCAGTGTGGAATGACAGCTAGTTCCATATTTATTCTTATATACATCAATTATATACTGGTGTCCAATGTGGAATGACAGCTGATTCCATTATTTATTATTATATACATCACTTATACTGGTGTCCAGTGTGGAATGCCAGTATTTATTCTTATATACATTACTTATAATGGTTTCCAGTGTGGAATGACAGCTGGTTCCATTATTTATTCTTATATACATCAATTATATACTGGTGTCCAATGTGGAATGACAGCTGGTTCCATTATTTATTAATTTATACATCACTTATACTGGAATCCAGTGTGGAATGCCAGTATTTATTCTTATATACATTACTTATAATGGTTTCCAGTGTGGAATGACAGCTGGTTCCATTATTTATTATTATATACATCACTTATATATAGTGGTGTCTAGTGTGGAATGACAGGTGGTTCATTATGTAAATGAGTTTCAAGGTAATCCGTTTTTAAATTGTATTTGAAAACAGGTATGTAATGCTGCAGAGTTTCATTTATAATAACAAATATTCACAGATACTAGTATGCAAATCAAATATAACACTCCTGTACTTAGTATTGGTATACTTTTTAAAATAGAGGTCATTTGTACATTTTAAATTTTAAATAAAAAAATTTATTGAAATAAATGTGTTATTTGAATGACACATGGAAATTTCTGAATATTTGAACTCTGCACTTTTTTAACAGCTACTCTGGCCAACTATTCAAAATAAGTAAAATAACTTCAGTTCAATCGAATTCTTTTTACTCCAATTTAAAATAATAATGATAATAACAATAAATGAAATAAAAAATAAAAATAAATAAACAAAAGGGATATGAAGGCCCTGGACGCTCACCTGAAAATAATGTACACTCAGCTTGATTTTGGCAAACTGGAACTTCTATTTTTAAAAGAGATTTTTCCTATTTTTTGAACTAGTGACCTACTTATTGACCCAACATGACCATATATGAACTTGAGCTAGCTTTTGTCAGGAGGATTAAAAGCCTAAATCACTGCAGGTGTATAATCTTGGCAAGTTTGATGAAGATTGGTCTAAAATTAAGCCCTCAGATATGTTAACAGGGTTTTTATATAATTTGAACTAGTGACTTACTTATTTACACAACATAACCAGAAAAAAACTTCAACTAGCTTTGGCCAAGAGGATCATTCTGACTAAGTTTGATAAAGATTGGACTAAAATTGAGCCATCAGATGTGTTAAAAAGGTTTTATATAATTTATATAATTTGACCTAGTGACGTACTTATTGACCCAACATGGGCATACTTAAGATAGCTTTTGTCAAGAGGATCATTCTGAGCAAGTGTGATTAAGATTGCATTCAAATTGTAGCCTCAGGAGTGTTAACAATCAAAAGTTGATGCATGACGTACGACGGACAATGACCCATATTACCACCCTTGAGTTAAAAATCAAAAAGCCTAAATTAAGATTCAAAGCAAGTGAAGAATCTTGACTAGAGTGTACAACAATATCGCATTCCACCCAGTAAGGATGTAAAACGACAATATTCTATTCAGACCAGTAAGGATGTAAAACAACAATATCCCATTCAACCCAGTAAGGATGCAAAACGACAATATCCCATTCAACCCAGTAAAGATGTACAACAACATTGCATTCCATACAGTAAGGATGTAAAACGACCATATCCCATTCTGACCAGTAAAAATGTAAAATGACAATATCCCATTTAACCCAGTAAGGATGTAAAACAACAATATCCCATTCCACCCAGTAAAGATATAAAATGACAAATCTCATTCCACCCATAAAGGATGTAAAACGACAATATTCTATTCCACCAAGTAAGGATGTAAAACAGCAATATCCCATTCCATCCAGTAAGGATGTAAAATGGCAATATCCCATTCCACCCAGTAAGGGTGTTCAACAATATCGCATTCCACCCAGTAAAGATGTAAGAGGACAATATCCCATTCCATCCAGTAAGGATGTACAACAACAATATCCCATTCCACCCCATAAGGATGTAAAACAGCAATATCCCATTCCACCCAGTAAGGATATACAACAACAATATCCCATTCCACCCCATAAGGATGTAAAACAGCAATATCCCATTCCACCTAGTAAGGATGTACAACGACAATATCCCGTTCCACCCAGTAAGGATGTAAAACGACAATATCCTGTTCCACCCAGTAAGGATGCAAAACGACAATATCCCATTCTACCCAGTAAGGATGTACAACAACAATATCGCATTCCGCCCAGTAAGGATGTAAAATGACAATATCCCATTTCACCCAGTAAGGATGTACAACAACAATATCGCATTCCACCCAGTAAGGATGTAAAACGACAATATCCCATTCCACCCAGTAAGGATGTAAAATGACAATATCCCATTTCACCCAGTAAGGATGTACAACAACAATATCGCATTCCATCCAGTAAGGATGTAAAACGACAATATCCCATTCCACCCAGTAAAGATGTAAAACGACAATATCCCATTCCACCCAGTAAGGGTGAACAACAATATCGCATTCCACCCAGTAAAGATGTAAGACGAAAATATCCCATTCCACCCAGTAAGGATGTAAAACGACAATATCCCATTTCATATAACTTTTCTGAAAACTCTGAATATAAGATCATTTAAATCTATGTGTAACTTCTATAAATAGACAAAGAAAACCATGTGTAACTTCTACAAATACACAAAGAAAACCATGTTTTTGGATTTATAAACTTTTAATAAAAGGCTCATTATAAACAAATCTGCTTAATAAATAGAATACACACACATATATATATATATATATATATATATATATGTAAATTTCATTTAAGACAATAAAATACTATGTGTTATATAAAGGGATTATTTACGTCACATGATCATCATATTATGTCACATGGTCACCTTTATGTCACTTCTTCACAAAATACGCATTCCACCCAGTAAAGATGTAAGACGACAATATCCCATTCCACCCAGTAAGGATGTAAAACGACAATATCCCATTTCATATAACTTTTCTGAAAACTCTGAATATAAGATCATTTAAATCTATGTGTAACTTCTATAAATAGACAAAGAAAACCATGTGTAACTTCTACAAATACACAAATACACATATATATATATATGTAAATTTCATTTAAGACAATAAAATACTATGTGTTATATAAAGGGATTATTTACGTCACATGATCATCATATTATGTCACATGGTCACCTTTATGTCACTTCATCACAATTATATCACTTCATTATAAATATTTATGTTACATAATGTATGACCAGCTGGAATGATAGATCGGTCAAAAGTTTAAGTAATCATTATCTGCAAATATATGAACCAGATTTAGCTGTTTAAAAATTAAATTCAGAAATAAATAATAAGTTAAAAATAACAAAAAGTAAGATAACAACAATATTTTATACAACTTAGTACAACACTTAAGATTCGACCATTCATAATAAAGAAACATTAATAACTTTGTTTTAAAATCTCTATGCTGTTATATGAACGTGAAATTTAATCAACTTCTCAAACTTTATATGGCTTTACACACTGATGTTTATATGGAGAGTAAGACCTTTTGGTTTGACAGAATTTTGTTGTGACATCTTATAAAAGAAAACGTCAATCAATAAGGTCATTGTGACCTCTTATAAAAGAGAATGTCAATCAACAAGGTCATTGTGACCTCTAATAAAAAACAATGTCAACCAACAAAGTCATTATTACCTCTGATAAAAGACATTGTCCATCAACAAGGTCATTGTGACCTCTGATAAAAGACAGTCAACCAACAAGGTCATTGTGACCTCTGATAAAAGAAAATGTCTACCAACAAGGTCATTGTGATGTGTGATAAAAGACAGTCAACCAACAAGGTCATTGTGACCTCTGATAAAAGAAAATGTCTACCAACAAGGTCATTGTGATGTGTGATAAAAGACAATGTCAATCAACAAGGTCATTGTGACCTCTAATAAAAGATTATGTCTACCAACAAGGTCATTGTGACCTCTTATAAAAGACGATGTCAATCAACAAGGTCATTATGACTTCTAATAAAAGATGATGTCTACCAACAAGGTCAATGTGACCTCTAATAAAAGACAATGTCCATCAACAAGGTCATTGTGACCTCTAGTAAAAGACGATGTCTACTAACAAGTACCACAAGTTTGGTACTGTTTAGTAGTACTAACATTGTATATAAAGTTTAAACATAAAAAAGATTTACTGCTGTAAGTCACTGTGACCTTGAATACAGTCAACAAGTTTTTCAAACTTGAAAAAGGTACTGTCTGAGGAACAAAGAAGCAAATGAATCAGATAAAGGCGGACAAATAAATTAACCAGTTGTTTAAAAACCAGGCTTTTGAAAAGTTTAAAAAGGCAATTATTTAAAACAACTTTATCTAACTTTGGATATTAATGTAATAAGTAGAAGTTATAAAATCAGATCTCTGAAAAAAGAAGTACAAAACAATCCGATAAAATTAACAAATAAAATTAGAATCAAATATATCACCATGGAGACTGATAAACAAAATAAGAACCAGTACTAATCAAATGTATCACCATGGAGATTGATAAACAAAATGAGAACCAATACTAACTAAATATATCACCATGGAGACTGATAAACAAAATTAGAACCAGTACTCACCAAATACATCGCCATGGAGATTGATAAACAAAATTAGAACCAGTACTAACCACATACATGTTATTTCACCATGGAGATTGACAAATAAAGTTAGAACCTGTACTAACCAAATATATCACCATGGAGACTGATAAACAAAATTAAATCCAGTACTAACTGAATATATTACCTTGGAGATTGATAAACAAAATTAGGACCAGTACTAACAAAATATATCACCATGGAGATAGATAAACAAAATAAGAACCAGTACTAACCACATACATGTACAATTTAAAAATAGTGGAAAAAATAGAAAATAAACAGTCAAAAACTAGGTCTTGACCTTGAACTTGACTTCATTCAAGAAATTACTGAAACTAAAAATCTTGCATGTTAATGTTCTTAAATAGTGAACATATAGCAATGCAAATCTAATTTTGAAAATAAAAATATGACCCTGTCTAAATTTCTGATACAAAAATCTTACAGCTAAGCTTGTCTGAATTTCTGATACAAGTATCTAACAGCTAAGCTTGTCTAAATTTCTGATACAAGCATCTTAAAGCTAAGCCTGTCTAAATTTCTGATACAAACATCTTACAGCTAAGCTTGTCTGAATTTCTGATAAAAGCATCTCACGGCTAAGCTTGTCTAAATTTCTGATACAAGCATCTTAAAGCTAAGCCTGTCTAAATTTCTGATACAAGCATCTGACAGCTAAGCTTGTCTAAATTTCTGATACAAGCATCCGACAGCTAAGCTTGTCTAAATTTCTGATACAAGCATCTTAAAGCTAAGCTTGTCTAAATTTCTGATACAAGCATCTTAAAGCTAAGCTTGTCTAAATTTCTGATACAAGCATCTTAAAGCTAAGCCTGTCTAAATTTCTGATACAAGCATCTTACAGCTAAGATTGTCTGAACTTCTGATACAAGCATCTCACAGCTAAGCTTGTCTAAATTTCTGATACAAGCATCTTAAAGCTAAGCCTGTCTAAATTTCTGATACAAGCATCTGAAAGCTAAGCCTGTCTAAATTTCTGATACAAGCATCTTACAGCTAAGCCTGTCTAAATGACTTTTGATCTTTTGTTTGAATCAAGAAAAATGTACAGAAATGTCTGTGCCAGAGGTACAAAGTGTAGCCAATCATTTCCAAGTAACCAATCGTAACCAGTCATTGCTTTAATTATATCCAATCAGATTTAATGTTTTCTGCTGAAGCTTATGAGTGGCTCTGTCTCACTTTCACTTCGGGTAGAACCAGGATGACTACTACTATGAATGGATCTTCCAGAAGTATTAATATTGTTAGCACGGATTTCTGTATACTCGTTTGTCACATTTCTAGATGTATGCACATAGGTCCGACAAAAACTGTTCTCTGGACATCCCCAAAACACTAAAGTTGCTAAAACTGCCTGCATTGGATTCATGACAGCCTGAAAATACATAATATTTTAAAAATACAATTAGATTGCAAAAATTGTTGTTGTTGATAAAAAAAATTTTCTCCAAAAAAAATAATAAATAATAAATAAATAAATAAAATAAATAAATAATAGAAATTAAAAAAAAAATAAAAATCAGAAATTTTTCTTTAAAAACCCATTGACTAACCAAGTGTATATCTGTTTGATACAATAAAATAAAAACATTGAAATACTGCAGGGGCAAGAAAAAATAATTACTAGTATAACAGTCAATAAACCCTTGCTGTATCAGAAACAAGAACCTGGTCATTTTATAGTAAACAAGTCAAATTAAGTCACTCAGTGTGTTCCAGCTGATGATTATAAAGTAAACATGTCAAATTAAGTCACTCAGTGTGTTCCAACTGATGAAAATAAAGTAAACAAGTCAAATTAAGTCACTCGGTGTGTTCCAGCTGATGATAATAAAAAAAACAAGTCAAATTAAGTCACTCAGTATGTTCCAACTAATGATAATCAAGTAAACAAGTCAAATTAAGTCACTCAGTGTGTTTCAGCTGATGATAATCAAGTAAACAAGTCAAATTAAGTCACTCGGTGTGTTCCAGCTGATGATAATCAAGTAAACAAGTCAAATTAAGTCACTCAGTGTGTTCCAGCTGATGAAAATAAAATAAACAAGTCAAATTAAGTCACTCAGTAGGTTCCAGCTAATGATAATCAAGTAAACAAGTCAAATTAAGTCACTCAGTGTGTTCTTACTGATGATAATCAAGTAAACAAGTATAATTAAGTCACTCAGTGTGTTCTAACTGATGATAATCAAGTAAACAAGTCAAATTAAGTCACTCGGTGTGTTCCAGCTGATGATAATCAAGTAAACAAGTCAAATTAAGTCACTCAGTGTGTTCCAGCTGATGATAACCAAGTAAACAAGTCAAATTAAGTCACTCGATGTGTTCCAGCTGATGATAATCAAGTAAACAAGTAAAATTAAGTCACTCAGTGTGTTCCAGCTGAAGATAATAAAGTAAACAAGTCAAATTAAGTCACTCAGTGTGTTCCAGCTGATGATAATAAAGTAAACAAGTCAAATTAAGTCACTCAGTGTTTTCCAGCTGATGAAAATGAAGTAAACAAGTCAAATTAAGTCACTCGATGTGTTCCAGCTGATGATAATCAAGTAAACAAGTCAAAATAAGTCACTTGGTGTGTTCCAGCTGATGATAATCAACTAAACAAGTCAAAATAAGTCACTTGGTGTGTTCCAGCTGATGATAATCAACTAAACAAGTCAAATTAAGTCACTCCGAGTGTTCCAGCCGATGATAATCAAGTAAACAAGTCAAAATAAGTCACTCGGTGTGGTCCAGCTGATAATTTTAGCATAAACAAGTCAAACAAGTCACTCAGAGTGTTTCAGATGATGATAATTATGTAAACAAGTCAAATTAAGTCACTCAGTGTATTCCAGCTGATGATAATCAAGTAAAAAGTGTAATTAGGTCACTCAGTGTGTTCCAGCTGATGATAATCAGGTAAACAAGTTACATTTAGTCACTCAGTGTGTTCCAGCTGATGATAATTAAGTTAACAAGTCAAATTTAGTGTCATGATGTTGCTTCCACTTGAAGTTTGCCACTTGGTTATAATAACAGTAAACAACTATATGTTAGCTATATGTTAGCCTGTATGTTAGCCTGTATGTTAGCCTGTATGTTATTATTATATATTACAATTCATTACACATATATAATTTGAGCCAACAAAAAAAAAGGATTAGTCTTATGATCAATTGTGTCATCTGGTTATTATATTTATATTGTAAACAATTACAATTTTGTCAGAGAGAGAGAGAGAGAGAGAGAGAGAGAGAGAGAGAGAGAGAGAGAGAGATCAAACCTACCATTAAAGCCCAGACAGCCATCAATGGTTCCTCAAATCTATTATTTTCAGTCAGTCTAAGTATAGCACTTATGATGTTTGTTATCCAACTGTTAAAAATTAAACATAAAAAACAAATTTTATTAAAACTACCAGTATATAATTATCTCAAACTGTAAGATACATGTACAAATAAATTTAAAAATAAACAAATTTTGTCTTTTTTATGTTTGTTATTATATCTGACTATTACGGACACGAGTCACATATGACAGGAATTTGTATAAATCTTGATTTGGGAAAAATGTGGCCAATAGACAGTAAATAACAGATTTCTATGATTTGACTTCCACAAACTTATATAGAAACTTGTACTGGCTTTTGTTTAGAATATAAGATGAAGAAGTGGTTATGATTGAGCAACAAAAATGGTCTCTGGTGTTTAACACAATATCAATATGATGAGTTGATCTGCTTGTTTACTCCAAGTTACCCATATACAAATTGTACAAAAGTCAAGCATGTGTTTCTGTATAAGCTGGAATAAATATAAAACATAACCTTTTGTTTATTGATTGTTTATTTAGTATATTTATTTTATCTACATTTTGACTTGTTGTGACCTATACATATAAATTTATGCAGTGTTATGATCTACAATCTGTGACCTTCTTGATATTTAGTATCAGTTCTGACAGAATGAAGAAAATTTTTGGATATCTGATATATAAAATAATAAAATAATAATAACTCACCAGGCAGCATAAGCCACAATTATAATAATAACTCACTAGGCAGCATAAGCCACCATTATAATAATAACTCACCAGGCAGCATAAGCCACAATTATAATAATAACTCACTAGGCAGCATAAGCTACCATTATCATAATAACTCACCAGGCAACATAAGCTATCATTATCATAATAACTCACCAGGCAGCATAAGCCACCATTATAATAATAACTCACTAGGCAGCATGAGCTATCATTAAATTAATACTCACCAGGCAGCATAAGCTACCATTATCATAATAACTCACCAGGCAACATAAGCTACCATTATAATAATAACTCACCAGGCAACATAAGCCACCATTATAATAATAACTCACTAGGCAGCATGAGCTATCATTAAATTAATACTCACCAGGCAGCATAAGCTACCATTATCATAATAACTCACCAGGCAGCATAAGCTACCATTATAATAATAACTCACCAGGCAACATAAGCCACCATTATAATAATAATTCATCAGGCAGCAAAAGCCACCATTATCATAATAATTCATCAGGCAACATAAGCCACCATTATAATAATAACTCACCAGGCAACATAAGCTACCATTATCATAATAACTCACCAGGCAACATAAGCCACCATTATAATAATAACTCACTAGGCAGCATAAGCCACCATTATCATAATAACTCACCAGGCAGCATAAGCCACCACTAATATAATAACTCACCAGGCAGCATAAGCCACCATTATAATAATAACTCACTAGGCAGCATAAGCTACCATTATCATAATAACTCACCAGGCAACATAAGCTATCAGTATCATAATAACTCACCAGGCAACATAAGCTATCATTATAATAATAACTCACTAGGCAGCATAAGCTATCATTATCATAATAACTCACCAGGCAACATAAGCCACCATTATAATAATAACTCACTAGGCAGCATAAGCTATCATTAAAATAATACTCACCAGGCAGCATAAGCTACCATTACCATAATAACTCACCAGGCAACATAAGCCACCATTAAATAATAACTCACTAGGCAGCATAAGCTATCATTAAAATAATACTCACCAGGCAGCATAAGCTACCATTATCATAATATCACCAGGCAACATAAGCTACCATTATAATAATAACTCACCAGGCAGCATAAGCTACCATTATCATAATAACTCACCAGGCAGTATAAGCCACCATTATCATAATAACTCACCAGGCAGCATAAGCCACCACTAACATAATAACTCACCAGGCAGCATAAGCTACCATTACCATAATAACTCACCAGGCAGCATAAGCCACCATTATCATAATAACTCACCAGGCAGCATAAGCTACCATTACCATAATAACTCACCAGGCAGTATAAGCTACCATTACCATAATAACTCACCAGGCAGCATAAGCTACCATTATAATAATAACTCACCAGGCAGCATAAGCTACCATTATCATAATAACTCACCAGGCAGCATAAGCTACCATTATAATAATAATTCATCAGGCAACATAAGCTACCATTATCATAATAACTCACCAGGCAACATAAGCCACTATAATTATAATAACTCACCAGGCAGCATACGCTACAATTATCATAATAACTCACTAGGCAGCATAAGCTACCATTATAATAATAATTCATCAGGCAACATAAGCTACCATTATCATAATAACTCACCAGGCAGCATAAGCTACTATATAATAATAACTCACCAGGCAGCATAAGCTACCATTATCATAATAACTCACCAGGCAGCATAAGCCACTATTATCATAATAACTTACCAGGCAGCATATGCTACAATTATCATAATAACTCACCAGACAGCATAAGCTACCATTATAATAATAATTCATCAGGCAACATAAGCTACCATTATCATAATAACTCACCAGGCAACATAAGCTACCATTATCATAAAAACTCACCAGGCAGCATATGCTACCATTATTATAATAACTCACCAGGCAGCATAAGCTACCATTATCATAAAAACTCACCAGGCAGCATAAGTTACCATTGTAATAATAACTCACCAGGCAGCATAAGCTACCATTATCATAATAACTCACCAGGCAGTATAAGCCACCATTATCATAATAAATTTAAGATGTACAGCATCTACTAGTTTCCTTTCACTGTATGTATACCTTCCATAGTGCCAGATCAATGCTCTCTTAGCTAGAAATAACAGAGCACAGAAATTATTACATACAAATTACATAGGTAATAATAGATTAACACCATAAAGATTTATTTTTATGTTTTCATTCAGATCAATGTACCAGTAATCTGTCAACCTGAATGTCTAAAATAATAATTATATAAAGGTGACGATTTTGACCGCAGCACTTACTGATTTAATTGGTATAGTATATTCAGATCTTTCTATAAAAGCATTATCTATAATCACATTATGTTTGGTTGAGGTGTTTTATTGCATTATCTACAATCACACTATGTTTGGTTGAGGCGCTTTATTTTATTATCTATAATCACACTATGTTTGGTTGAGGTGCTTTATTGCATTATCTATAATCACACTATGTTTGGTTGAGGCGCTTTATTGCATTATCTATAATCACACTATGTTTGGTTGAGGTGCTTTATTGCATTATCTACAATCACACTATGTTTGGTTGAGGTGCTTTATTGCATTATCTACAATCACACTATGTTTGGTTGAGGTGCTTTATTTCATTATCTATAATCACACTATATTTGGTTGAGGTGCTTTATTGCATTATCTACAATCACACTATGTTTGGTTGAGGCTCTTTATTGCATTATCTACAATCACACTATGTTTGGTTGAGGTGCTTTATTGCATTATCTATAATCACACTATGTTTGATTGAGGTGCTTTATTGCATTATCTACAATCACACTATGTTTGGTTGAGGCGCTTTATTGCATTATCTACAATCACAATATGTTTGGTTGAGGTGCTTTATTGCATTATCTACAATCACACTATGTTTGGTTGAGGTGCTTTATTGCATTATCTACAATCACATTATGTTTGGTTGAGGTGCTTTATTGCATTATCTACAATCACACTATGTTTGGTTGAGGTGCTTTATTGCATTATCTACAATCACACTATGTTTGGTTGAGGCGCTTTATTGCATTATCTATAATCACACTATGTTTGGTTGAGGTGCCTTATTGCATTATCTACAATCACACTATGTTTGGTTGAGGCGCTTTATTGCATTATCTACAATCACACTATGTTTGGTTGAGGTGGTTTATTGCATTATCTACAATCACACTATGTTTGGTTGAGGCGCTTTATTGTATTATCAATAATCAAACTATGTTTGGTTGAGGTGCTTTATTGCATTATCTATAATCACACTATGTTTGGTTGAGGTGCTTTATTGCATTATCTACAATCACACTATGTTTGGTTGAGGCGCTATATTTTATTATCAATAATCAAACTATGTTTGGTTGAGGTGCTTTATTGCATTATCTATAATCACACTTTGTTTGGTTGAGGTGGTTTTATTGCATTATCTACAATCACACTATGTTTGGTTGAGGCTCTTTATCTTATTATCTTTAATCACACTATGTTTGGTTGAGGTGGTTACTTGCATTATCTACAATCACACTATGTTTGGTTGAGGCTCTTTATCTTATTATCTTTAATCACACTATGTTTGGTTGAGGTGCTTTATTTCATTATCTATAATCACACTATGTTTGGTTGAGGTGCTTTATTGCATTATCTACAATCACACTATGTTTGGTTGAGGCGCTTTATTGCATTATCTACAATCACACTATGTTTGGTTGAGGTGCTTTATTGCATTATCTATAATCACACTATGTTTGATTGAGGTGCTTTATTGCATTATCTACAATCACACTATGTTTGGTTGAGGCGCTTTATTGCATTATCTACAATCACACTATGTTTGGTTGAGGTGCTTTATTGCATTATCTACAATCACACTATGTTTGGTTGAGGTGCTTTATTGCATTATCTACAATCACACTATGTTTGGTTGAGGCGCTTTATTGCATTATCTACAATCACACTATGTTTGGTTGAGGTGGTTTATTGCATTATCTACAATCACACTATGTTTGGCTGAGGCGCTTTATTGTATTATCAATAATCAAACTATGTTTGGTTGAGGTGCTTTATTGCATTATCTATAATCACACTATGTTTGGTTGAGGTGGTTTATTGCATTATCTACAATCACACTATGTTTGATTGAGGGGCTATATTTTATTATCAATAAATAAACTATGTTTGGTTGAGGTGGTTTATTGCATTATCTATAATCACACTTTGTTTGGTTGAGGTGGTTTATTGCATTATCTACAATCACACTATGTTTGGTTGAGGCTCTTTATCTTATTATCTTAAATCACACTATGTTTGGTTGAGGTGCTTTATTGCATTATCTATAATCACACTTTGTTTGGTTGAGGTGGTTTATTGCATTATCTACAATCACACTATGTTTGGTTGAGGCTCTTTATTTTATTACCTTTAATCACACTATGTTTGGTTGAGGTGCTTTATTGCATTATCTATAATCACACTTTGTTTGGTTGAGGTGCTTTATTGCATTATCTACAATCACACTATGTTTGGTTGAGGCTCTTTATTTTATTATCTTTAATCACACTATGTTTGGTTGAGGTGCTTTATTGCATTATCTACAATCACACTTTGTTTGGTTGAGGTGGTTTGATGCATTATCTATAATCACACTATGTTTGGTTGAGGTGGTTTATTTCATTATCTATAATCACACAATGTTTGGTTGGGGTGCCTTATTGCATTATCTATAATCACACTATGCTTGGTTGAGGTGCCTTATTGCATTATCTATAATCACACTATGTTTGGTTGAGGTGCCTAATTGCATTATCTATAATCACATTGTGTTTGGTTGATGTGCTTTATTGTATTATTTTTAACCCCAATGTGTTTGGTTGAGGTACCTTTTTGCATTATCTATAATCACACTATGTTTGGTTGAGGTGCTTTATTGCATTATCTATAATCACACTTTGTTTGGTTGAGGTGCTTTATTGCATTATCTATAATCACACTATGTTTGGTTTAGGTGCTTTATTGCATTATATATAATCACACTATGCTTGGTTGAGGTGCTTTATTGCATTATCTACAATCACACTATGCTTGGTTGAGGTGCCTTATTGCATTATCTATAATTACACTATGTTTGGTTGAGGTGCCTTATTGCATTATCTATAATCACACTATGTTTGGTTGAGGTGCCTTATTGCATTATCTATAATCACACTATGTTTGGTTGAGGTGCCTTACTGCATTATCTATAATCACACTATGTTTGGTTAAGGTGCCTTATTGCATTATCTATAATCACACTATGCTTGGTTGAGGTGCTTTTTTGCATTATCTATAATCACACTATGTTTGATTCATGTGCCTCATTGCATTATCTATAATTCCATATCATAAGGTCAAAGGTCATAGTTAACTATTGTTATACATACCTGCTTTTGATGCTTGATAGAATATAACTGGATTAAAAATAAAAACAATTAAGACAGGTGTGAGGGTCATCAAATATGTGGCACCCCTATCCAAAACTGACTCAAAATGACACCTGTCAATCAAAAATAATATATGATTTAGTTTTATAGGTAACAATATCAGGTGGTTATAAGTCTGGTAAGTTACAAAGGTGATAAGTTATATTACAGGTAAGTTATTAGGTGGTAAATCCAGGTGTGTTTTTGCAGGTAAAACAAACAAGTGATAAATTCTGGTGGGTATACTGTACAGGTAAATCATACAGGCTATAAGTCAAAGTGGATGTATTTAAAAGGTAAGATGTCAAGTGATATGTTCAGGTAGATGTATTTTACAGGTAAGCTATCGGTCTGTACACATTTGTGTGTACCAGTCTTCATCATGCCTGTCTGTAGATATTTGTGTGTACCAGTCTTCATCATGCCTGTCTGTACATATTTGTGTGTACCAGTCTTCATCATGCCTGTCTGTAGATATTTGTGTGTACCAGTCTTCTTCATGCCTGTCTGTACATATTTGTGTGTACCAGTCTTCATCATGCCTGTCTGTAGATATTTGTGTGTACCAGTCTTCATCATGCCTGTCTGTACATATTTGTGTGTACCAGTCTTCATCATGCCTGTCTGTACATATTTGTGTGTACCAGTCTTCATCATGCCTGTCTGTAGATATTTGTGTGTACCAGTCTTCATCATGCCTGTCTGTACACATTTGTGTGTACCAGTCTTTATCATGTCTGTCTGTACACATTTGTGTGTACCAGTCTCAATCATACCTGTCTGTACACATTTGTGTGTAAAAGTCTTCATCATGCCTGTCTGTACACATTTGTGTGTACCAGTCTTCATCATGCCTGTCTGTAGATATTTGTGTGTACCAGTCTTCATCATGCCTGTCTGTACACATTTGTGTGTACAAGTCTTCATCATGCCTGTCTGTACACATTTGTGTGTACCAGTCTTCATCATGCCGGTCTGTAGATATCTGTGTGTACCAGTCTCAATCATACCTGTCTGTACACATTTGTGTGTAAAAGTCTTCATCATGCCTGTCTGTAGATATTTGTGTGTACCAGTCTTCATCATGCCTGTCTGTACATATTTGTGTGTACCAGTCTTCATCATGCCTGTCTGTAGATATTTGTGTGTACCAGTCTTCATCATGCCTGTCTGTACACATTTGTGTGTACAAGTCTTCATCATGCCTGTCTGTACACATTTGTGTGTACCAGTCTTCATCATGCCGGTCTGTAGATATTTGTGTGTACCAGTCTTCATCATGCCTGTCTGTAGATATTTGTCTGTACCAGTCTTCATCATGCCTGTTTTGTCTGTACCAGTCTTCATCATGCCGGTCTGTAGATATTTGTCTGTACCAGTCTTCATCATGCCTGTCTGTAGATATTTGTGTGTACCAGTCTTCATCATGCCTGTCTGTAAATATTTGTGTGTACCAGTCTTCATCATGCCTGTCTGTACACATTTGTGTGTACCAGTCTTCATCATGCCTGTCTGTAGATATTTGTGTGTATAAGTCTTCATCATGCCTGTCTGTACACATTTGTGTGTACCAGTCTTCATCATGCCTGTCTGTACACATTTGTGTGTACCAGTCTTCATCATGCCTGTCTGTACATATTTGTGTGTACCAGTCTTCATCATGCCTGTCTGTACATATTTGTGTGTACCAGTCTTCATCATGCCTGTCTGTAGATATTTGTGTGTACCAGTCTTCATCATGCCTGTCTGTAAATATTTGTGTGTACCAGTCTTCATCATGCCTGTCTGTACACATTTGTGTGTACCAGTCTTCATCATGCCTGTCTGTAGATATCTGTGTGTACCAGTCTTCATCATGCCTGTCTGTACACATTTGTGTGTACCAGTCTTCATCATGCCTGTCTGTACACATTTGTGTGTACCAGTCTTCATCATGCCGGTCTGTAGATATTTGTCTGTACCAGTCTTCATCATGCCTGTCTGTACACATTTGTGTGTACCAGTCCTTATCATGCCGGTCTGTAGATATTTGTCTGTACCAGTCTTCATCATGCCGGTCTGTACACATTTGTGTGTACCAGTCTTCATCATGCCGGTCTGTAGATATTTGTCTGTACCAGTCTTCATCATGCCTGTCTGTACATATTTGTGTGTACCAGTCTTCATCATGCCGGTCTGTAGATATTTGTCTGTACCAGTCTTCATCATGCCGGTCTGTACACATTTGTCTGTACCAGTCTTCATCATGCCGGTCTGTACACATTTGTGTGTACCAGTCTTCATCATGTCTGTCTGTACACATTTGTGTGTACCAGTCTTCTTCATCATGCCTGTCTGTAGATATTTGTGTGTACCAGTCTTCATTATGCCTGTCTGTAGATATTTGTGTGTACCAGTCTTCATCATGCCTCTCTGTAGATATTTGTGTGTACCAGTCTTCATCATGCCTGTCTGTACACATTTGTCTGTACCAGTCTTCATCATGCCTGTCTGTAGATATTTGTGTGTACCAGTCTTCATCATGCCTGTCTGTAGATATTTATGTGTACCAGTCTTCATCATGCCTGTATGTAGATATTTGTGTGTACCAGTCTTCAACATGCCTGTCAGTACACATTTGTGTGTACCAGTTTTATAGGTAACAATATCAGGTGGTTATAAGTCTGGTAAGTTACAAAGGTGATAAGTTATATTACAGGTAGGGTATCAGGTGGTAAATCTGGGTGTGTTTTTTGCAGGTAGAATAAATAAGTGATAAATTCTGGTGGGTATACTGTACAGGTAAATCATACAGGCTATAAGTCAAAGTGGATGTATTTTAAAGGTAAGATTTCAAGTGATATGTTCAGGTAGATGTATTTTACAGGTAAGCCATCAGGTGATAAGTCCAAATGGTTGGATTTTACAGGTAAGTCATATAGATGACAATTCCAGATGTGTATTTCTTACTTACATATAACTTTATAAGTTTCACTATATCAATAATTAGTAAGATGTCTTATCCCGTATGCTGTCAATGTTTTTACATAAATATAACAACAAATCTGCATTTCATTTGTACTAAACTTAATACAGCAACACCATCATGAGACCTAACATATGGACTTTATATAGAGGTACTTTTTGATTGAATTATGAAACAAAAGTGTCTCATTAGTGCTATGGTTTACAACTTAAACACTTGGCCATCAAAGTTGTTTTAAGACCTAGTATAAATTACACTTGGTGTTCACATGTGTACGTGCATGTGTAAGTGTCTTGTTTTTTTTGTCTTGTCTGACTTATACTGCTGTATATGTATATATAAATGTTGATTTATAATGATGTGTATGTAGTTGTCCCGAACCATTCTTACACTTGTGTACATGTGTGAATCAGTGGTTCATTTTTGTGTATTCAATAGTTGTTACCATAAACTTACATGTGTGTACATGTGTGTCAGTGTAAACATAATGTGTATGTATTAATTGTAATGTTTGTTGTACACTGATGTTTATGTGTGAACAAGTTACCGGGTAGTTGACCCGTGTTTATTTATATCTGTATGTAGCTGTTAACTTACACTGGTGCATGTTTACATGTATATGTGTACCAATTTTGATTTTTATGTGTATGTACATGTGTACACATGTGTATCAGTGTCTATTCATGTCTGTATGTAGATTTAATCATGACTTTAAATTGATGTACAATTGTGTACATATTTGTGTGTACCAGTCTTCATCATGCCTGTCTGAAGATACAATCTTGACTTTATACTGATGTACATGTGTGTACCCATATGTATCAGGGTTGATATATGTGTCTGTTTTTTCATGATATCTTACTTGTTCATTCCTTTATAGAATATTAAAATGGTAGCTGATCCACAAAGCAAGGCCGGGGCTATCCAGCCTATAAATATCTTCATACATACAGACCTATAAAGTAAAAACTTCAAATAAATAATGATCAATATAAAATACAGTCAGGTAACACAAGACTGTCATCCATAAAACTACAATATCCTTCCATCTATAACATCCTCTTGTCTAAATATTATACTAACTTATGTTTACCAAGCCATTATTACTACCAAAATTCCAAACACTGGAAATTTCCATCATGAATTAAACTAAACAAGTTCATAAGCTATAAAAACTTCACAACAGACATTTTTAAAATTAAACTAGTTCAAAACCCATCGAGCTAAACAACCTGGTTACACACTACTCAGCTATAGAACTACAGAGTCACATCTTATCTATAATCCACCATCCATAACTCACCTCAAAAAGGCACAAAGTCACAGACGTTCCATGACCAACCCCAAAAAGGCACAAAGGTTCTATACCATATATAAAGTGAATTACATTGTTTTGTTGTTAGCCACCAGTAAAGCTTCTATACTATATATAATGTGACTGACATTGCTTTGTTGTTGGCCACCAGTAAGCTTCTATACCAAATATAATGTGACTTACATTGCTTTGTTGTTAGTCACCAGTAAATCTTCTATACCATATATAATGTGACTTACACTGCTTTGTTGTTAGTCACCAGTAAATCTTCTATACCATATATAATGTGACTTACATTGCTTTGTTGTTAGCCACCAGTAAAGCTTCTATTCCATATATAATGTGACTTACATTGCTTTGTTGTTAGCCACCAGTAAAGCTTCTATTCCATATATAATGTGACTTACATTAATTTGTTGTTAGCCACCAGTAAAGCTTCTATTCCATATATAATGTGACTTACATAGCTTTGTTGTTAGCCACCAGTAAAGCTTCTATTCCATATATAATGTGACTTACATTGCTTTGTTGTTAGCCACCAGTAAAGCTTCTATACTATATATAATGTGACTTACATTGCTTTGTTGTTAGCCACCAGTAAAGCTTGTATACCATATATAATGTGACTTACATTGCTTTGTTGTTAGCCACCAGTAAAGCTTCTATTCCATATATAATGTGACTTACATTGCTTTGTTGTTAGCCACCAGTAAAGCTTCTATTCCATATATAATGTGACTTACATTGCTTTGTTGTTAGCCACCAGTAAAGCTTCTATTCCATATATAATGTGACTTACATTGCTTTGTTGTTAGCCACCAGTAAAGCTTCTATACTATATATAATGTGACTTACATTGCTTTGTTGTTAGCCACCAGTAAAGCTTCTATTCCATATATAATGTGACTTACATTGCTTTGTTGTTAGCCACTAGTAAAGCTTCTATACCATATATAATGTGACTTACATTGCTTTGTTGTTAGCCACCAGTAAAGCTTCTATACCATATATAATGTGACTTACATTGCTTTGTTGTTAGCCACCAGTAAAGCTTCTATACTATATATAATGTGACTTACATTGCTTTGTTGTTAGCCACCAGTAAAGCTTCTATACCATATATAATGTGACTTACATTGCTTTGTTGTTGGCCACCAGTAAAGCTTCTATACCATATATAATGTGACTTACATTGCTTTGTTGTTAGCCACCAGTAAAGCTTCTATACTATATATAATGTGACTTACATTGCTTTGTTGTTAGTCACCAGTAAAGCTTCTATACCATATATAATGTGACTTACATTGCTTTGTTGTTAGCCACCAGTAAAGCTTCTATTCCATATATAATGTGACTTACATAGCTTTGTTGTTAGTCACCAGTAAAGCTTCTATTCCATATATAATGTGACTTACATTGCTTTGTTGTTAGCCACCAGTAAAGCTTCTATTCCATATATAATGTGACTTACATAGCTTTGTTGTTAGTCACCAGTAAAGCTTCTATACTATATATAATGTGACTTACATTGCTTTGTTGTTAGCCACCAGTTAAGCTTCTATTCCATATATAATGTGACTTACATTGCTTTGTTGTTAGCCACCAGTAAAGCTTCTATTCCATATATAATGTGACTTACATTGCTTTGTTGTTAGCCACCAGTAAAGCTTCTATTCCATATATAATGTGACTTACATTGCTTTGTTGTTAGCCACCAGTAAAGCTTCTATTCCATATATAATGTGACTTACATTGCTTTGTTGTTAGCCACCAGTAAAGCTTCTATTCCATATATAATGTGACTTACATTGCTTTGTTGTTAGCCACCAGTAAAGCTTCTATTCCATATATAATGTGACTTACATTGCTTTGTTGTTAGCCACCAGTAAAGCTTCTATTCCATATATAATGTGACTTACATAGCTTTGTTGTTAGCCACCAGTAAAGCTTCTATTCCATATATAATGTGACTTACATTGCTTTGTTGTTAGCCACCAGTAAAGCTTCAATACTATATATAATGTGACTTACATTGCTTTGTTGTTAGCCACCAGTAAAGCTTCTATACCATATATAATGTGACTTACATTGCTTTGTTGTTAGCCACCAGTAAAGCTTCTATTCCATATATAATGTGACTTACATTGCTTTGTTGTTAGCCACCAGTAAAGCTTCTATTCCATATATAATGTGACTTACATTGCTTTGTTGTTAGCCACCAGTAAAGCTTCTATTCCATATATAATGTGACTTACATTGCTTTGTTGTTAGCCACCAGTAAAGCTTCTATTCCATATATAATGTGACTTACATTGCTTTGTTGTTAGCCACCAGTAAAGCTTCTATACTATATATAATGTGACTTACATTGCTTTGTTGTTAGCCACCAGTAAAGCTTCTATACCATATATCATGTGTTGGAAATGATTACACAGAAACATGTACTCTATAAATATCTGAAAATTAAAACATAAATAAAAACAGGTTACAGTAAATAAAAACAGGTTACAGTAAATAAAAACAGTTTACAAGAAATAAAACATTTATCTTGTCTGTAATATAAATGTTTCAGATTATATGGAGGGTAAAAAGGGTCATAATTCTATGTATGTAGGTGAGATGCTAATTCATCTTACTTCTTGTATGTTGATGCTATCAAGTATTATTAATTCGTCTATATCGCATCATGACAATTTCATTTGTCCATGTCTATAATTCTATGTGTCTAAATTGCATTCTAAATAATCTTACTGTTAACATTTATTAGTTCATTTCACGAACTCATATCGTTATTTGTTTATGTTCTTAAATACAAGTTTCAAGTCACTGATGTATTCGTTCATGTCACCTACGGGTATCGTTATTTTTCGTGGTTGTAACTCGCATTCCAATTATGTTAACAAATGAATTAAGTGCTTCATTATGACAACAGAGGGCGTGTTGAACGCTACAATAAATTCTCCCGTGGAAAAATCCGCAGAATTTATCGGTTAGTTTGACAGATCTGGAAGTATTCGAAAAGGCCGCATTTAGGCTAGTACATCAATGTATGATTATAAGTACAGTTTCATGGAAAGTAATTTAATAGATGTACAAACCCATCTAAATTTTCAAAGTGTGGCTTCCTGATTTTGTTTCGCTTATTAGTATTACAAACCAGTTGTCTGTGTAAACAACAACTGCACTGACTGGGGAAGACATTTTACAATTGGCAACAAGTTTTGTTTATTTGAAGCGAAAAACATATGATAAAAAGATTATGATATGACCATTTTGTTATCTGGCCCTTATCGCCCTAAACTCCTGTAGCAGCACTCTAGCCTTTGGCCCTCTGGGTGATATCAGGACTTTTAGACTGATAAAGGGCGTGATATCAAAATAGTCATATGTTAATCTATATGTAATGGTGTAAAAATGGATGTATTTTGTTAAATTAATAAATAAAGTTGATCATGAAAAAGGATTAAGCGAAGTTTATTAATTTTGAAGTAAAGTTTTTAATTCTATTATTAAAATATATCATTTGGATATAGGCCGTCCATCGTCCATCGTCCATCGTCTTACGATGTGAGGTTGGAAATAAATGATTGGTAAAATGCGACCTGGACTTATCTTTTTAAGGTTTGTTAAATTCGTGTCTAAAATCTAAATTCAAAAGTTTGGAAATATTTAGTTTAAAAGTAATTGTGTTTTAATAAATTAAAATCATTATTGGTAAATGAACTTAATAATAATAATAATAATAATAATAATAGTTTATTCTAATTCTATTTAAATAAATTCAAATGTTTCTTATACTTAATAATTGGGAGACACTCAGTTGAATTTTATTATTGTATGTGTTTCATTCTAAGTGCATATCACGTTTTCATTTTATTTTGTTCAAAAATTATTCTAACGAAAAGTAATTTTATTTGAATATTATACTGTATATAAGACTAACGATGTGAGGTTGGAAATAAATGTTTGGTAAAATGCGACCTGGACTTATCTTTTTAAGATCTTACGATGCAGGAATAAAAATCGAGTATTATGAGCTAAATTCCTCAGTTAGGAAGAGTTCGAACCCGAGCAGCGGCGGTAACATCAAAAGTCGCAATATGTTGTGTTACCACGTGATCAATTCCCCGATATGAAGTTAAACACCAGCAGGTACCATCGACAGTGGAATACACAGCATAATATTAATCTTGTATCTATTGGTTCTCTATCTTATGTATTTGTATATGCTCATGTTAGGCCCTAAATTGGTAATAAAGAATATCTTATCTTGTATCTTTTAACCTCTTTATAAAGGTCACCTGTCTTATGTGGTTAGTAGTCATTATAGTCCCATTCCCATTCATTATATATGTTATAATTTACTTCACTGAATTAATGGCATTATCTGCAACAACGACTCTTAGTGTCTTCAGTACCATTGATATATTTTTTATTTATTAATTTATTGCCATTGTAACAGGAAAGGGAAAAAATGCATCAGCGAAACGGGAACTCTAACTCGGGTCCTTCCCAATACTAGCGGGATGTTCTACCGACTGAACTACCCGGACATCTATCAAGCCCGGTCCGCTACATTCCTCCTTTCCTTTTTGTCGATTCAACCACTTAGAATCGAGACCACCAGGTTACACCCTGGGACCAACCTGTTAGTCGTCCACTTCCCAGGATCGGATGAGTCCCTAAATGTGACAGGAAAGGGGAACAAATGCAGCGGCCAAACCGGGACTCGAACCTTCCCAATACTACCGACTGAGCTACCCGGCCACCTATCAAGCCCGGCCCACTACACCATAAACTGAGTCTATCGACTGGAAAGATTAATTGACCTACTCAAAATGATTTTTATACAAGGTATAAAAGGACATCCACATTCCTTAATTTGCTCCAAATATACATTTAGAAGTTTTATTTGAGAGGCAACATCGGGGCAGAGATGGAGGGGCTTGGACAATGAAAACACCGGACCAAAAATTTGCCGTCAATATCCTAGTCAACAGATTAAGTAATACACAAAACCTTTATCTCGCATTCCTCAAACAATCCTAGTCACATAGAAAATAGCCTACTTACTATACTGGCATTTTATGTACTAGCCTAAATGCGGCCTTTTCGAATACTTCCAGTCAAACTAACTGATAAATGCTGCGGATTTTTCCACGGGAGAATTTATTGTAGCGTTCAACGCGCCCTCTGTTGTCATAATGAAGCACTTAATTCATTTGTCAACATAATTGGAATGCGAGTTACAACCACGAAAAATAACGATACCCGTAGGTGACATGAACGAATACATCAGTGACTTGAAACTTGTATTTAAGAACATAAACAAATAACAATATGAGTTCGTGAAATGAACTAATAAATGTTAACAGTAAGATTATTTAGAATGCAATTTAGACACGTAGAATTATAGACATGGACAAATGAAATTGTCATGATGCGATATAGAAGAATTAATAATACTTGATAGCATCAACATACAAGAAGTTAGATGAATTAGCATCTCACCTACATACATAGAATTATGACCCTTTTTACCCTCCATAAGATTAGACGGTCTCATTCTAATGGATATAGTGTTACATGTATTGTGATCTTTAAAACTGCTCAACTTGCAATGCTAGAAAAATATAACCTCCTATAATTGCAAATATAACTGACTAAATCTTTTACTTGACCTCATGTTCTATCTTTCTGTGTATTATCTTAATGAACAACTCTATTATGGGAACTCCTGACCTATATGACTGTTAAACTGACAACCTCTATTAAGGATCCTCCTATATCTCCTAATTTTTCTTATTATAATGACCACCTTGATTAAGGACTTTTCTGCCCTATGTATCTATTTCTTATGATAGGCCACTACATGTTACACCAATATGTGTTAGATTTATTGTGTTTTACTGTTGTTAAAGAAATACTGAGTGTTCATTTATATTGATCACAGTTTAGAAGTTGAGTTGAGTAATGGTGTTTAACATCCCAGTCAAGAATATTTCACTTTTATTGAGACGTCGCCAGCTATAGGAGAAAGTGCAGAAATTGCCTATGCGTTGTGCTGATGGCATTATACAGCAGGGTTCATAATCGTGCCATGCCTTCCATGACATGGGACCTGGTTTATTTTAAGTTCCCATGCGAAAGAACCGCGACTTTCATTTCATAATGCCAAGTGCTGGGCGAAAAAACAGTCACTACCCACTTTCATGTCTTGGGTCAGACCCAGTCAGGGTTTGAACCCACAACCTTCCACTTACGGAGCAAGCACTCTACCAACTGAGCTACTGCAGTGGTTTAGAAGTTATTGAGACAAGATAGCTATCTATGTGGAATCTGAAATGTAACATTCTGTACTATAGGGATAAAATGTCCTGTCATATAGTGGTGTAATATTATGTAATATAGACATGTAATATTCTGAAATATGGGGATGTAATTTCATGTATGGTAAGAGGTCCTGTCATATAGTGGTGTAATATTATGTAATATAGACATGTAATATTCTGAAATATGGGGATGTAATTTCATGTATGGTAAGAGGTAATATTCTGTAATATGTGGATATTAATAATGTAATAATATTCAGCTGTTACATCCTGTAAAATAAGGATATTATATTCTATAATGAAATGATGTAATGTTCTGTAATAAAGAGATTAAATATTCTGTAATATTGGAGATTAAATATTCTGTAATATGTGGATGTAATATTTTTTAATATATAGATGAAATATTTTGTATAGATATACTATTCATAAATACAAAGATGTAATATTCTGTAATACAGAGATGTAATATTCTGTAATACAGAGATGTAATATTCTGTAATACATAGATGTAATATTCTGTAACACAGAGATGTAACATTCTGTAATACAGAGATGTAATTTTTGTAACACATAGATGTAATATTCTGTAATACAGAGATGTAATATTCTGTAATACAGAGATGTAATATTCTGTAACACAGAGATGTAATATTCTGTAATACAGAGATGTAATTTTTTGTAACACATAGATGTAATATTCTGTAATACAGATGTAATATTCTGTAATACAGAGATGTAATATTCTGTAATACAGATGTAATATTTTGTAATATCATTTATAACTTACTGTAATTATAATACAGAATACATGAGAAAAATCCAACTTGCTTGTCTCAGGTGATGGAAAATGGCCTGATATCCAAATAATTGAACGTATCAAAAGGCCTATAAAAACAAAATAAAAAATAATTTTTTTAAATAGGACTGATCAAGCTATCATAACATAAGTCTAAATTGTGCATAATTAGACAAAAATTTACAATACTGAAAATAAAAATAGCTGTAACTGGTAATCATGAAAATTGTTCAATTATATGTACACAAAATTTTAAAAATGACTAAATGAATTTTTGAAATCCTCATATTCAAACTAGTTTATCTGTTAATAACATTAAGTGATATAGGAAATAAACCAGAGAAAAAATATCATTCTTTTATAAACTATTAAACTTGGAATTATTGGAATTATTACCTGTAAAATGTGATATAAGCACACATTATTATAACATTATTATTATTATTATTATTATCATCATTGTGTTGGACTTGGTTGATTACTTAATCTACTAGCCTACAGTATAATACTTCTAGATTCTTAAAAGATTACCCCCATTTAACAGTGAAGGCCTATAATGTATCACTATTGTAACAAATAATATGATAGTATTGCTTGGAGTATGGCAATATATAGTCACATACTGCTAGAAAATCTTTTGATAATAATTCAATGCAAGTTTCATGCATAAGATGTGAAAAAGTCAAAGGGTCAAACTCAACACAAGTCCTGAGATAAACAGAATGATGACATATAAGTACTAAGAAAAAACTGTTTTGTTGAAAATGATTTATCAAATTAACTAGAAAGTGTGTGTGTGTGTGTGTGTGTGTGTGTGTGAGAGAGAGAGAGAGAGAGAGAGAGAGAGAGAGAGAGAGAGAGGAAGATCAAACATTTATTTATTAAATCTGTAACTCACCTAAAGTTCCTAAACAATTTACAGCAATAATACACTTTATGATTCCATTTAAGTTAGGTCCAGTCAATATTCTATTAGGGTTTCTCCACCATTGTGATCTATTCTGCCTCCTTGGTAACACTAAATAAGCCACACCCACCAAACTCACAACACAACAAACCATAGATATAATGTCTAGTACATGTTGAAGCAGTATTCTGTCTTCAACTGTCTGATTACTGTCCTTAACAGTTCTATTTACTACACAACATGAAGTTAGGAAGGCAATGGTGGCCATGTCATAAGGTATAACAAAACAACAGAAATGTTACAAAGACAATATTTTAGTAAAAAGTAACATTTTCAGAACTATTAAACAAATCTCAAATTTCAGATCAAAATTTCCATTAACAGATCAGGAGCTGGTTACTTCACCCCATAATATTCAGTGTTGAAAATCTTTTGACAGCAGCATAAAAAAATTAAGAACAACAGATAAATCATTTACAATGATATCTGTATAAATATATACATGATCTCCTATATCTTCATGATCATCCAATGTCCAAAAATCAATTCATAATATGCAAGAACCTGAAAAAATAAACAACACTGGATTTGCCATTGTTGTCAAGATTTTCTGATGTAAAAATTAGACAAAGGCGAGACAGATTTATTTATTTACTGTTCACTATTTAGTCATTATTTATGGAAACAATACTAGTTATTTAAGAATGATTAACAGAATAATAATAATTTTTAGTAAAAAATGTAGTAATAATTGGATTATACATGTATCTTAATAAAAGAAAAGTTTGCAACCTGTTGATGTAAAAAAAACCATTAAAAATGTCTGTAACATAATAAATTAGAATTAGACCTGAAATACATGGCTCCAAACGGCTTTTTTATAATACTGATGTTGCCGTTTCGGAAACGGCAACATCAGTATTTTAAAAAAGTCGTTCGGAGCCATGTATTTCAGGTCTAAATTAGAATATACCCATTAAAATTGTTTACTATAGCAAAAGTAGTCAATTGATTATATTAAATTTGATCAATCATGTCAAGACAATACAAAATAAATATGAAAAGTTTTTTTTTTTTAAAGTCATGTAAATAAACCGTACAAACATAAGCTGTAGAGAGCTTTTTATCGACTTAGACTCTAGCTACCACAATAAGTCTATATAGTCTGATACATTCTTACATTTCTATGGAGAACAATGTGGAAATACCATAAAAATAATTTTCAGATTCAGTAACGACCATACACAATTGACGCTACATAAACAAGCCACAGGAGCTCGTTATTAAAAAATCTTTAATAGCCAACATCCCTATTATGTAGCAAATAAAGAGACTATATGTACAGGTACATAGTACATGAAATTACGAACGTCTGTAAACTAGCTTTGGGTTTGTAATCAACGATGTGACAGTGAATAATAACACTGTTTGACTAAAATTTATGCATACTTAAATTGACTCGAGTATGTCATATTAACCAAATATTAAATGATGTATTTTGTAAATTCGGGCACCTGTTCATTCTCGTGACCCTTTTCTGTTTTTCTTTTGTGAGTTACTCCCCTTTATCATTTACTTCCTTTTGAATGCATATCGGACTGACTCTAGATTTTACATCACAATTCAATGTACTCGAGACACATCGGTCAACCTATCACGTGATAGTTTACGAAAGCTGAACGCATCCGCCATAGGAGAGTACGCAGCATGGACGTGAAGCCGACTTAAATATTGTTCAAATAGGTACGTTTATTAAAAAAAGAAAGGAATGTCAGGAAGCCTCCCTTAGTGATTTTGACAAATATGATTTTCAATTTTTATTAAACTTTAAAATGCACAGTTTGCATCAACACACAAACGGCTTATTTTTGCCTTAATTTTTGGTAAAATAATAGTTTTTGTTTTCGTATTTTCATATTTTAAAATATCCTTTAGATGAGTAATTAATGTTTGTATTCCGACTGATTTTAAAACCGATTTGCTGTTGATAAAATGATTTGTTAGACTGACATTACATAAAAAAGATCGATATAGCAACTGCTGCTCATTATATCAGTATAACAAATATTAATGATTGACTCAACTCCATTGAGTTAAAACTCAAACAGTATGGGTGTTTTTCTAGGTTGATTTATGAAGAAGATTCTGTCATTACATATGTGCTTCTTGGCCTAAGTACCTGTTCATCATTTCCATTAAATACAACCTCAAAGTATAAAACCTTTAAATCGAGGTCCTTTAGCTCTAAATCCCTTGCAAACCCAGGTCCTTTAGCTCTAAATCCCTTGCAAACTCAGAGTTGTTTTTGCCTTAATACCGATAGGGGTAATTAATATAAAGCAATATAAAGCGGTTTTATTTTCCTTGTTTTGGGGATTTTCCGTTGAATAATGGTTTCTAACAACATTTAACACTGTTTCAAATTAATTTCAATCAACTTTATAGAAGAAATATGCGCATTATACTCATTTTTTTATCGATATTACGATATTTGCCGAGCCGCCATATTTCCTTCAGTGCGCATGCTCAGGTCGTGTTTCCTTATGAATGAACTACCAAAAGATGGAACACCTTTTTTCCTGTAAGACTTTCCTGGTGCCGTAAATAATGATTTTTTTTAAGTTGATCAACCGCCAATTAAAAAACCGACATTTATGACCGAAACCGATATGCGCGCTTGTGATTCCTGAAGGATTAAAATAAAATGAAAGATCAAAAGATCAAAGGTTATATTTAACATACAATATAATTTTTATTTTTAAAAAAAATACTTTATACTTATTATTTATAAAATATAATTTACGATTTTTATTATTTATAAAATATAATTTATGATTTTTATTATTTATAAAATGTAATTTATAATAGTGATATAATGAATATAAATTTTAATTTTTATACAATGAATCTAAATTATAATTTGTATATAATAACTCTCAATTATAATTTGTATATAATAAATCTAAATTATAATTTGTATATAATAAATCTCAATTATAATTTGTATATAATAAATCTAAATTATAATTATAATTTGTATATAATAAATCTAAATTATAATTATAAAATAATGAAATTATAAATTATAATTTATAATGTATTATTTATAATTTTTATATTATATTATTTTTATAAATTGATTTATTATTTTTTTCATTTCTTTATTTATTTAGTTTTTTTTTTACATAAGCCTATAGCCTTTATTATTAGATAATTAGATTAATTAGATATAATTGCGTACCAGCAGATCTACAATGGAAATGGGAAGCCATGCACCGACGAATAGAATTAAACACGAATTTTATAAAAAGGTTTAAATCTACTTGTCCTGACATTCTAGGGCCGATCTTTTTACACTGGGATAAGGAGTCCACATCAAACCAGAGATTATTTCGGGAGTTCTAAATGCAAAAATAAACCATACCAAGATAAGTTTGGATAATTTGGTAACAGATGAGGAAAAAGCTCTTATCAAGGCTTTAAAATCAGCCTTTCCCTGGGTTGATATGACGTTATGCACTAGGCATATTGAAAATAACGTTTTATATCATCTTCGTCGTAAAATCGGCATGTCAGGTGAGGAAATTAGGCCTATTACGGACAACTTGTTCGGGGACAATGGTTTATCTTATTCCAATACACTTTTAGATTTTGATCTTAAAACTTCTGATCTTGAACGTTTAATTCCCGATATGGCTAGATCGTATATTTTCGGCAAAATCACACTTACTATTAAAAAAATTTTGGATTCGAAACAAGACAGGTTTGTGGGAAAGTTTCAACTTCCTAGAAAAATAATACTGAACAGCGAGTCGATAAATCATTCATTAAAAGCTGCTATAAAATGGAAACCTCAAAGGTGTCCGGATTTGGTAAAGTTTTAGAAAGGGAGGTTAAATTTCAGGAAAATTTAATTAAAATAGCGATTCAGGGCATTGGGGAATTTGAACTCGCTCCTAAATTTCAGTACCTAAAAATTAAAGAAACTGTTTGGGAACGGAAATCGGAACATGAGAAAGAAAGCATACTTAAAAAAAATTACGAATTCAAGCATTCAAACTCAAAACTGGTCACATCAACCGATGGTCTATTACAAGTCCCTAAAACAAGGGCCATTGCCACTAAACCGGGTCAGAAACGAAGAGCTCGAAAAAAGAATTCGCTACCCAAAGTAGCTAAGATTTAAAAGTATATTATTTATTGTATTGTAACTTCTTAGTCAGTGTGCTGTGCTTGTAGCACACTTACAAATGTGCGCCACCCGACTTTATTATTTTTTATTTATTTTATCTGTTACCATAAGGCCATCTGTTGTATTCAGTACTTATTTTTATTTTAACATACTGGTCCGGGTGCTGTGCCTGTAGCACACGCACATATGTGCGAAACCCGACTTTTTCTTGATAATTTTTATGTATATATTGTATCATACTTTTTGTATATTATGTAAATATTTTGGTCTCCGGGAGAACTTAAAAATCATTTATTATTTCAGTTTCACTAGTTTAATAACTTTAGTTAAGTATTAATTGGGGTCAAAACTTTTCTGGTGCTGCCAGACTGAACTTTCAAAAAAAATTATAAAATTAAATAAATTTTCTTTTTTTAAAAAAGGAAAGCCTGTGAAAAACTTTATTTATTATTATTTTTTTATAATTTTAATTATAATTATTATATATTTTAATTATTATTAATATTATTATAATTATTTTTATTTTAATTATTAATATTATTATAATTATTATTAATATTATTATAATTATTATTATAAATTTAGTGCACATTATTAATTATTTACGGCACCAGGAAAGTCTTAAAGGAAAAAAGGTGTTCCATCTTTCGGTAGTTCATTCATAAGAAAACAAGAACTGAACTGAACTCCCCCCCCCCCCCCTTACTTTTAAGACCATAGGGTATGAACATAAGACCATAGGGTATGAACACTCGTTTAATTATTATTATTTATCATAATATGTGATTGCATTTGTATCTTTAAAGTTATGTTCAGTTGTATGTTTAGTGCTATACATACATGTTCAAGAGCTGCAACTACTTTTTTTAGTGTAATTCTAAAATTGAAATGGGAAACAACTAGTCTGATTATGCAAACTTTGTTTGCAGGATTGACATTTTGGGTGGCAATTACGAGATATGTTTGGTGGCCTGCATTTTTTTAAAGTTAGTATACTGTATCAGAATGCGTTTGGATGTGAAAATATACAAAAGCAATTTATTCTTAGAATTACAAAAATGTCACAAGAAATGAAACACCCCTTCTGAAAAGCACTAAAACTAAAGAAAAAAAGAAGAAGAAAAAGAAAGGAAGAAAGAAACAAACCACTCCATACCAAAACTGCCAACTATGCTACATGAAAATTGTTTTAATTGGTAAACTTCAAAATTTTTATTGGTTTCAAGAATATTCAAGCTGGCACTTGCCAATTAATAGGAGTCAGTTTCAAAGTTGTGTTTAAGTCTGGAGCCAGTTTCACAGTTGTGTCTAAGTCTGAAACCAGTTTCACAGTTGTGTTTAAGTCTGAAACCAGTTTCACAGTTGTGTCTAAGTCTGAAACCAGTTTCACAGTTGTGTTTAAGTCTGAAACCAGTTTCACAGTTGTGTCTAAGTCTGAAACCAGTTTCGCAGTTGTGTCTAAGTTTGGAGCCAGTTTCACAGTTGTGTTTAAGTCTGAAACCAGTTTTACAGTTGTGTCTAAGTCTGAAACCAGTTTCGCAGTTGTGTCTAAGTTTGGAGCCAGTTTCACAGTTGTGTGTTTAAGTTTCACCTGTTGTACTTTTATATTTTGTATTTGTAGCATTAGATTTTTAGAAGATTGGACAAAATGGCTTTCCCCTACATGATAGGACCTGGGGGTCAGCCTTATGTTATACAACAGGTTCCTATAATGCAGCAAGCTGTTCCATTGATGCAGGCTACACCACAGATGCCCCCGCAAGTACAGCCACCACCTCAGCCAGTTCCTCAAAAATTACCTGATTATATGTCAGAGGAAAGACTCCAAGAAAAAGGTATAAAATTTTCAAAGTATGAGTTTATTCATTAACAGGACTGAACAATCATGGTTTATACATTTTTCAGGTACCAGTCTTTTTTGACAGTAAAAGTGTGATCATGTTGGTATAAAATTTTCAAAGTATGAGTTTATTCATTAACAGGACTGAACAATCATGGTTTATACATTTTTCAGGTACCAGTCTTTTTTGACAGTAAAAGTGTGATCATGCTTGTAAGACTGGATTAGTGGTTTTGGGGAAATTCACATTTCATATAGTTTATGATAATTAACGGCTGAAATAAGTTGTTTCCAGATACAAACTTGTACCTGCTCCTGTGTTATAATTTAAAATAAATCATGTATTGTTTAGTTTCATTTTTAGCTCACCTAGCTTTAGCTGGCGTGAGCTTATGGTATGATGCGGCGTGTGTATGTGCGTGCGTGCGTGCGCGCGTGCGTGCGTCCGTAAACTTTACATTTTAATCTTCTTCTCCAAAACCACTGGGCCAAATTTAATGAAACTTGGTAACCATTATGCCTGGGTGAAGCCCTTTCAGATTTGCAAAAATGAAAGAGTTATGTCCCCTTGGGGCCCCATAAGGGGGGAAATAGTGAAAAAATTTAAAAATCTTCTCCTCTGAATGTACAAGAGATATACCTTAGTTATTTCATTTATAACATCCTTAGGTCATCTAGTTTCAGATTTGCACAAATGGTAGCCATGGGGCTCAAAATGGGGAAATTATAAGGTACTAAACGGGGAAATTGCTTAAAATTATATTTTTGTCACTATATCTTGAAAACTATCAACTTTTTGTATAGGCATGTATATTAGAATATTGTAGGTATTGACATGACAACCATTTTGATATATGGTTCAAGGTCATATGTTGAAAGGTCAAGGTCACAGCTGCAAAAAAAGACTTTAATTGTTTATTATCTTGAAAACAATTGACTTTTTGTATAGGCATGTATATTAGAATATTGTTGGTATTGTGACAAAGATCATTTTGATATATGATACAAGGTCATGTGTTGAAAGGTCAAGGTCACAGCTGCAAAATTAGACTTAAATTGCTAATTATCTTGAAAACTATCAACTTTTTGTATAGACATGTATATTAGAATATTGTAGGTATTGACATGGGGATCATTTTATTATATGGTACAAGGTCATATGTTGTAAGGTCAAGGTCACAGCTGCAAAAGAAGACTTAAATTGCTAATTATCTTGAAAACAATTGACTTTTTGTATAGACATGTATATTAGAATATTGTAGGTATTGACATACAACCATTTTGATATATGGTTCAAGGTCATATGTTGAAAGGTCAAGGTCACAGCTGCAAAAAAAGACTTAAAGTTGCTTATTATCTTGAAAACAATTGACTTTTTGTATAGGCATGTATATTAGAATATTATTGGTATTGTGACAAAGATCATTTTGATATATGATACAAGGTCATATGTTGAAAGGTCAAGGTCACAGCTGCAAAAAAAGACTTAAATTCCTAATTATCTTGAAAACTCTTAACTTTTTGTATAGGCATGTATATAAGAATATTGTAGGTATTGACATGACGATCATTTTGATATATGATTCAAGGTTATATGTTTCAAAGGTCAAGGACACAACTGCAAAAAAAGATTTAAATTGCTAATTATCTTGAAAAATATTAACTTTTTGTATAGGCATGTATATTAGAATATTGTAGGTATTGACATGACAACCATATTGATATATGGTTCAAAGTCATATGTTGAAAGGTCAAGGTCACAGCTGCAAAAAAGACTTTAATTGCTTATTATCTTGAAAACAATTGACTTTTTGTATAGGCATGTATATTAGAATATTGTTGGTATTGTGACAAAGATCATTTTGATATATGATACAAGGTCATATGTTGAAAGGTCAAGGTCACAGCTGCAAAAGAAGACTTAAATTGCTAATTATCCTTTTTGTATAGGCATGTATATTAGAATATTGTAGGTATTGACATGACGATCATTGTGATATATGGTTCAAGCTCATATGTTGAAAGGTCAAGGTCATAGCTGCAAACAGAATACTTAATTTGCCTATAATCTTGAAAACTACTAACTTTTTGTATAGGCATGTATAATAGAATATTGTAGGTATTGACATGACAATCATTTTGATATATGGTTCAAGGTCATATTTTGAAAGGTCAAGGTCACAGCTGCAAAAGAAGACTTAAATTGCTAATTATCTTGAGAACTATAAACTTTTTGTATGGGCATGTATATTAGAATATTGTAGGTATTGACATGACAATCATTTTGATATACGGTTCAAGGTCATATGTTGAAAGGTCAAGGTCACAGCTGCAAAAGAAGACTTAAATTGTGTGGTATAGATTCAAATTGTATCCGACATATCTTTCCGAAATTCAAGATGGCTGCCGTTACTTTAAATAGCAAAAATAAAAAAATGGCCATTTTGGGTTTATTTATGTACCGATTTTGTTGAAATTTGAAACATAGAAAATGAATGTTGGGGATAAAACATATATAACGGGTTTTTCCGTACGATTTTTGTTTGTGTAATAATTATGCAATATGCAAATAAAGTTTATTTTTAGCCAAAATCTTTGAAAATCTTCTTCTCTGAAAGTACATGGCCAATTAAAAGGATATTGAATGTGGAAGGTCCTTAGGTGGTATAGATTCAAAATTTTATCCGACATGTCTGTTGGAAATCCAAGATGGCTGCCATTACTATAAATAGCAAAAATAAAAAAATGGCTATTTTGGGTTTATTTATGTACGGATTTTGTTGAAATTTATAACATAGAAACTAGATGTTGGGGATAAAACATATGTAATGGGTTTTTCTGTACAATTTTCCATTTTTGCAATAATTATGTAACATGCAAATAAGGTTTATTTTAGCCTAAATCTTCTGAAAGTACATGGCCAATCGAAAGAAATTTTATGATTAATAGTGCTTGTAATAATAGAAAATAAGGATATTGCTAGTGAGTTTGTTTACATTTTACTGATTGAATATATTTAAAAAGAAAAAGCAAATAATAAATAAGGATGTGCCTGGTGAGCGATACAGGCCCTATTGGGCCTCTTGTTTATATAAACTCAGGGCTGTTCCAGAAAAAATTACATGGTACCCTTTGACGGCAAACGATATATTTTTCTGTGGGTTGTGGGGGTATCTGACATTTATTTTCTGTGGGTGGTTGTATCTCAAATAAATTAAATTCTATGGGTTGTCGCAAAATTTATATTATTTTAATTTATTTCTGTCGTTTTTATGTCGCGAAAACTTGCCTCTCCTCTAAACAAATTAAACTGCAGGAAATAATCGTTTATATGACATCACGGTAACAAAAAAAAGGTAAACAAGTTAGCTCCCCTGTATTGTTGTTTTGTGTACCGACATAAAGACGGTTCGAAGACTGCTTATTTGTGTTAATCCAGAAAATTTACGCCATGCGGCCGAGGTCAGTTGAAGGCGTCTGCGCTTGGTTGGAGCAGAACGGGCTGACAGAATACAAAAATACATTCCTAGGTGAGTATATTATTAGAAATGATTGATACGTCTAAGAAATAAAAGGAAAACCATGCATTTCTACACCCCCCTCTGAAATACCGCTGTGTTCGCGTTAAAAGACATCGTGTTTAATTTCTGGCATAATGGGGTTCATACCTGTATTTAAAATTGTCTTTGATCAAACGGTACATGTTTGATTTTAAATTTTAACGTTAATTTGAGTTTAAAACCTGATCAAACATCGCCAACATGTTGGCAATTTCCGGGAATACCCCTCGAATGTTAAAATTAGAATATGGTTGAGCCAATCAAATTAAAGTTAATAAATTTCTATCTCGTAACAGCTAATGAACACGAATGTAACTGTTTATGGGATTCCCCCATTAAATGGAGCAAAATATCGCCGACTTTTAGTAATGTTTATCTGTTTATAAAGATATCGGTTTATAAAGAAACGATCTTTTATCTTTTGACAACTGTAAGGATTATTTCATTCAGCTCCAGTCGAAATTTAATGTTAATGAACCAGCATTGTCAGCAACGTCTGAGAGTGAGAGGCCCATAGGGAATTACGTTAGCCATAAATTTTTCTCTCATTTACGTAGAAATTTTTGTAATATTGCAGTGATTTTATGATTAAAATGTTACCTGACTGTAAGTACTGACAAAGAATAACCTTAACTGAATTTTGTTTGTATTTTGAAAAACTGAACACAGTTTGTATTATTATCTCAGTATTAGAGTTAAGTACAAAATAAAATTTGAATGATTTGATATAAGGTTTTTTTTTATTTATTTATTTTTTTTTTTTTTGCATATTCCTATCTAGTGCAGAGAAGTGTGATTTTATTAGAATAAGTAAAGTCACTCCCAGACTTCTCTGTTTCATTTTCTTGTGTGTGTGTGTGTATATATATATATATATATATTTTTTTTTTTTTTTTCTCATGGCTCTTCATGATTTTAAATTTAAATTATGATGAATCTATTCACAACAATGACAGTTCATACCGAATCTCAGAAATTACACTGCGTGCTTGCTTTTTGTTAAGGACCCCATTTTTCCATCTCTTTTATTATAAACGCCATATCAATTACATGAACAGTGTAAAACTCACTTCAATATTTCGGTCACGGTTTTGACCATGAATAGCTGAAATATTGCAGATGCTGCTTTAAGCATGAGTTATCTCACTCATTCACTCAGTCAAGGTCAATCTGTTTCAATTGTAAAAGGAACTTTTTAAAAAATTATCCTTTTGTAAAGCCTTCCACAGTGGATTGCAAAATTGGAAATAACAAAATACCGACTTGAATTTTGTGCTCAGTGTGCACACTTCAGAAACTAATTCCAATCAGTTACACTAAGACCTAAAAGTTGGAAGAAAAACAACAAACCGAAAAGTGTGTAATTTGGGGTATTAGTTTTTATGTATACTTGTACAATTTTTTAAAACTATCCCAATAACTGGTTGAAGTACCCAGTGTCCATAAAAATTCAACATTATAAATGTACATATGGATATACAACAAAATATATAATGGCTTGGGCATTTATCAGGGTACTAAGCTTTTCTGAAAGCTATTTAAGAGACATTACTTAAAAAGGTCCAACTTGTATACAGTGGGACAGAGAATCCTGTCCATTCGCCTTTAGTGCAAGGGGGCACATTGTGGTGTTTCACCAGTAATACCATACGGCATGGAATGTGGAAGATTAACAAGGTTAGAGAAGTAAAAAAGATGGTATAATTTCTTTTATATACTGTAAATGTACTTATTTTCGCGCAATCAAATTTTAGCGCAAATGACATGTTGGCACTAATTCGCGCAATCATAAATTAGCGCACTCACGGTTTGTAGAAGTTAATTTTAGAAATGGACTGTAATAACGTATCATAATTACTAGATTTATTTTCTATTTATTTTCTTGTTAAGAGTGTTCAAAATGTAAACATATGTACCTCACGTTGACCTATTAAATGTTTAAATAAGATTTTACTGAAAAAATAAGGCGTGTGAAGTATAAAAATGACGTTTGTGTGTGTTGAAAGGTATTTTATGCTTACTTTCTTCGTAAATTTTTTTAAATTTAATGAATTAAACCGTTAACTTTTGTATTGAAGTCTGACGTGCATTGATTCGGTTATAATGCTCTTTGATTGCATTTTCCACCGATCTTGAAGGAGCACCTTTGACATACATGGTGATTCCAATAATCTTGGCTGGATATTTGTTTCAGGGAGATGGATCATCTTGATTTAACGAAACTAACGAGATTCAAATTTTACGGACGGTGTGAAAGGGATTGAAATATCAATGGTTTAGACGCGAATCATAGCTTGGGTCAAGACGCCGCTCTTGACCAATCAAAATCCTGTTTGCATAAACGATAAGGTTGGTTTCTTCCCTCTGTCGGTTGATTAAAGTGACATGCAAGCTGATGTTAAATAAATTGTTAATTAAACTGAATTCACAACACGTGTGAGTAGTTCTCTGTTTTTATTGATAATTCTACCTGTAATAATGATTTGGATACGCTTATGATCTGATACAACTGATAAGCTAGTTAAGTCTTTGTTTGCAAACCGAAAAAAAAAAAAAATGTGTAGATTAATTTCGTTTGTTATGATACTTGGTGAATTTTTTTAAAATGAAAATTAATTAAATCTTTACTTAGTTAATTAAAACGGGTAAAATATATCAAACTGAAACAAAACACTTAAGTAGACAAAAACCACTTCCTCGGATCATATACAAAATCGACGATTCTGGAATTTTGTTTGGGTCCGAATTTTAAATGAGTTGAATCTTTTTTTAAACATCAAATTTTAGCTAAAAAACCTCCTGCGTTAATTATACGGAAAACATTTATTCGCGGTAATCATAAATTAGCGCGATTTGTCTAGCGCGAAAATCGCTAAAATAAGATTACCGCTAAATAAAGTACATTTACAGTAGTCTGAATACAAGGTTTCATAATATTTTAAAGTGAGATTTTTCCTGTCAAGCAAGAATCATATTTTATGGGACCTCTGTAATTTGTGATAATTGCAAAGTTTACAAGTTAAATGGAGGTTGCATGTGGGGAATACTGCATCTGAGGAGTTGATTCTTTTCCTCAGAACTTTTTGTATGAATTGTTACTTTTAATTGTAATATCACATTTATGAGGATACATCCTGTATTGATCTAAAACTTATTATTGATTTAATTTATTTATATGGGTGGTGGTATCTCTGAATAATTAAATTCTACGGGTGGTTGTATTAGAAAGAAAAAAAGAAATTGTGGGTGGTGGGGGTTTCAAAAAAGTGCCTTCAAACCCACCCATACAGTTTTTTCTGGAACAGCCCTCACTAAAATTATAGAATTCTTTGATTTTCTTTGAAAGTGAATTGAATTATTGCTCTGTCATACCAAACTTCTTATATGTACACAAATTCAACATCAAAGATATTATCAGGGTCATAGGAAGTGGCAGTATCAGAAAAATTTAAATGGATAAAAACCTTGTAGAATCTCAATAATTTAACAAGTATTACAACAATGGGAATTCCAAAACTGACTGTGTGTTTGGCCTCTGATATTTTCATTTAATATATCGATAGATTGATTTATTGATAGCTTTAATAACGTTTTACACCCTGGTCAAGAATATTTCATTTAAATCAAGACATCACCAACATATTTTACAATGTGTTTTAGGCTATTTTGTTTTTGTGACTTTGATCTTTTGTTTCATCTATGGTTTTCTGGTTCTTAAATAGTAAACATGTACTACTAGAATTACAAAAAAGTAATCCCTGACTGATTTTAATATTTGTATGACTGAAAAAGTAGACAATGTATAATAAATAATAATGAACCTCAAATGTTGGAAACTATTGACAAAAGTAATTCACTTACAAAGTAGACAGTCTTTTCATTGTATTAACAGACATATAATCAAATAAATATCAACCCAAAAGGTTATTTTTACTTATACTTTATTTGTAAAATTACTTAGAGATAATATCAGTGTTCATATCGATGTTGATAGTGTCTTACACTACCCAAAAGACACTGACTGACTGAGACATACTTGTTATTAAACATTAAGTTGTTTTAGAAGTTGTATAAATGAATATTTTAAGGTTGAAATATTTGTTACAAATTTTTACAGCAAGAAAATGGCAACAGCTACAGGCAAAAAGATATAGTGAGAAACGAAAGTTTGGATTTGTTGATGCACAGAAAGATGAATTGCCTCCAGAGCATGTTAGAAAAATTATCCGAGATCATGGAGACATGACCAACAGAAAATTCCGACATGACAAAAGAGTTTATTTAGGGTATGTTGACCTTCTTTATATAAAGTATTCAGATACATTAAATTGTAATAATGAACAAAATATAAAATTGTAATATCTAGGTAGTGACTTATAGATAGACCATTTCTATTGTACAATTTATATTAAATTTATTTTTATCATTATATTTATTTTATTGTTATTGTTACATTTATATTTATTTTATTTTGATTGCCAGTGCTCTGAAGTATATGCCACATGCTGTGCTAAAGTTGATGGAGAACATGCCGATGCCATGGGAACAGATCAGAGATGTGAAAGTCCTGTATCATATTACTGGGGCCATTACATTTGTAAATGAGATCCCCTGGATTGTAGAACCAATTTATATAGCACAGTGGGGGTAAGATATTTTATATTGAAAGAATAGAGACAAGTTATAACTTGATTAATATTTGGTGACAGAATCAGTATTTATGTTCAATTTTGCAGCAGGCTTTCTGCTTGCCATTATGGAAGCAGCTTTAATTACAAATGATTCTTGTATTTCAAATAGCTTATTTGACCAGATTTAAATTCTGTTCATATTACAATTTGATCTAACTTCTAATACATGTATGTGTACACTTTATTTTTTTTTTTATAAGATAAATATTTATAGTTTATCAAACATGTCAGATTTTCAGAAAAATTGACTGTGTTTTTGTTATAGAACCATGTGGATAATGATGAGAAGAGAGAAACGTGACCGTCGACATTTTAAACGTATGAGATTTCCTCCTTTTGATGATGAAGAACCTCCTTTAGACTATGCTGATAACATATTGGATGTAGAGCCACTGGAGGCTATACAGATGGACCTTGATCCTGATGAAGATAAACCTGTTGCTGGATGGTTCTATGATCATAAACCTCTGTCTGATTCAAAGTAATTGTTTATTATCTACTTAATGTTAACCTAATTACTGGCACTCTTGACACTGACTAGTTTTATGGCATACACATCTGATTTAAAGAACTTTATTATAAACTATTAAATATTCAAAGTTTTACATGTCAAACTTTGAAGTCACTGGTTTCTATCCTGTGGACTGGCCTAAATATTACCTGTCCAACTTAAAAGTCACTGAACTCTGGCCTGTGGACTGGCCCAAATGTTACATGTCCAACTGAAAAGTCACTGGACTTTGGCCTGTAGCCTGGCCTAAATATTACAGATTCAGCTAAAAAGTCACTGGACTTTGGCCTGTAGCCTGGCCTAAATATTACAGATTCAGCTAAAAAGTCACTGGACTCTGGCCTGTAGCCTGGCCTAAATATTACAGATTCAGCTAAAAAGTCACTTGACTCTTGTCTGTAGACTGGCCTAAATATTACAGATTCAGCTAAAAAGTCACTTGACTCTTGTCTGTAGACTGGCCTAAATATTACAGATTCAGCTAAAAAGTCACTTGACTCTTGTCTGTAGACTCACCTAAAATTTAAAAAAACTAGTCAACCTATCCTTCATATTTTTATACTTAATGTAGAACCCAACTATCCTCTCTTCAGAACCTACATGTGAAACCAATCAGCCTATTATTTATATTTTTATAAATAGTTGGTTTCTTCAATAAGTGGAGATATAAAGGAAAGGTTGACTGGGTTCTACATGTAGGTTCTGAAAAACAGGTTACTGGTTTAATTATGAAATTGATCTGTGGGTTAGTTAAAGTTAGCAAGATTTAAAATGGTTAACTTTATTTATTTACAGACATGTTAACTGTGCTACATACAGGAGAATTGACTTTATTTATTGATTATTTACAGACATGTGAATGGTACTACATACAGGAGGTGGAACTTAACACTGCCTATATTATCAGTGTTATACAGACTTGGTAATCAGCTGTTGACTGACTTAGTGGATGACAATTACTTCTATCTCTTTGATCTTAAGTCATTCTTCACTGCTAAAGCCCTCAATATGGCCATTCCAGGAGGACCAAAATTTGAACCACTTGTCAAAGATAAAGAACAACAGTAAGTTATTTGACTGTTTCATTTCATGCAGTAAGTTATTTGACTGTTTGGTATCATGCAGTAAGTTATTTGACTGTTTCGTATCATGCAGTAAGTTATTTGACTGTTTTGTATCATGCAGTAAGTTATTTGACTGTTTCGTATCATGCAGTTTGTTATTTGACTGTTTCGTATCATGCAGAAAGTTATTTCACTATTTCATGTCATGCAGTAAGTTATTTGACTGTTTCGTATCATGCAGTAAGTTATTTGACTGTTTCGTATCATGCAGTAAGTTATTTGACTGTTTCGTATCATGCAGAAAGTTATTTGACTGTTTCATTTCATGCAGTAAGTTATTTGACTGTTTCATGACATGCAGTAAGCAGTAAGTTATTTGACTGTTTTGTATCATGCAGTAAGTTATTTGACTGTTTCATGTCATGCAGTAAGTTATTTGACTGTTTCGTATCATGCAGAAAGTTATTTGACTGTTTCGTATCATGCAGAAAGTTATTTGACTGTTTCATGTCATGCAGTAAGTTATTTGACTGTTTCGTATCATGCAGTAAGTTATTTGACTTTCATGTCATGCAGTAAGTTATTTGACTGTTTTGTGTCATGCAGAAAGTTATTTGACTGTTTGGTATCATGCAGTAAGTTATTTGACTGCTCGTATCATGCAGTAAGTTATTTGACTGTTTCGTATCATGCAGTAAGTTATATGACTGTTTCGTATCGTTCAGTAAGTTATTTGACTGTTTCGTATCATGCAGTTTGTTATTTGACTGTTTCGTATCATGCAGAAAGTTATTTCACTATTTCATGTCATGCAGTAAGTTATTTGACTGTTTCGTATCATGCAGTAAGTTATTTGACTGTTTCGTATCATGCAGTAAGTTATTTGACTGTTTCGTATCATGCAGAAAGTTATTTGACTGTTTCATTTCATGCAGTAAGTTATTTGACTGTTTCATGACATGCAGTAAGCAGTAAGTTATTTGACTGTTTTGTATCATGCAGTAAGTTATTTGACTGTTTCATGTCATGCAGTAAGTTATTTGACTGTTTCGTATCATGCAGAAAGTTATTTGACTGTTTCGTATCATGCAGAAAGTTATTTGACTGTTTCATGTCATGCAGTAAGTTATTTGACTGTTTCGTATCATGCAGTAAGTTATTTGACTTTCATGTCATGCAGTAAGTTATTTGACTGTTTTGTGTCATGCAGAAAGTTATTTGACTGTTTGGTATCATGCAGTAAGTTATTTGACTGCTCGTATCATGCAGTAAGTTATTTGACTGTTTCGTATCATGCAGTAAGTTATATGACTGTTTCGTATCGTGCAGTAAGTTATTTGACTGTTTAGTATCATGCAGTAAGTTATTTGACTGTTTCATGTCATGCAGTAAGTTATTTGACTGTATCATGCAGTAAGTTATTTGACTGTTTCATGTCATGCAGTAAGTTATTTGACTGTTTCATGTCATGCTTATTTTGTGTTGTTTATCAAACAGTACATGTATACATGTAGCTATTATCACTTACCTAATCTTAAACACACATTTACATATTACAAGTCATGTTATAATATTGGAGTTGTGTTTAAACTTTGAAGTTCAGATTGACCCCCAAAAATGTTATTATAACAAGTCTCAAACTGTTAAAGAATTTCTGTTAGAAAAAAAAATCCAGTAATGTGTAGATTGTTTTCAGTGTTAAAATTCATCTGTTCTTATTGTTTACAGTAGCTAGGACAGATTTCATTAACTATAATTTTTTGTCATGGTTAATTTCAGAGATGAAGATTGGAATGAGTTTAATGACATCAACAAAATCATCATCAGACAGCCAGTGAGAACCGAGTATAGGATAGCATTTCCTTATCTATATAACAGTATGCCTTATCAAGTCCATCTATCATGGTAATGTTTGATATTATAATCTTTCCCTGATTTATACTGTAAATATTTGTTTTATAGCTACAATCAATTAACTTTAGATGTTCAATTATTGTTTAAGTACAATGTATATTGAAGTGCAAGTTTGTACAATTACACATTGATATCATATTAAAATGAAAAGTTAATTCAATCAGTGTTCATAGAATAATATGTGGTGTTAAAATATATTTTTGACATCTTTTTATTTCTATGATACATGAATAAAGTGAAGATAAATCCTGGTTAAGTGAAGTTAAAAACCAGGAGCTGATACCACTTTACAGAAAGGCAATATTGTAACCTGATTATATGTTGTCAAGAAATATAAGTTAGCTATACAGATAATGATGATGTAAATGAGCAAATATACCAACTACTTTTAGATATCCTATTTTAAAGATTTGATGACTTCATCTTGGAAAATGTGTTCTATTATTATCATATTCTTTTTCTCAAAATAGAAACAAAGAGAAATATACAGTGAAACCTGTCTATAAAGGCCACTCAAGGGATGTGGCCAAAGTGGCCTTTATAGACAGGTGGCCTTTATAGACAAGTTCTCTTATCAAGGATCATCAAAAATTATTATCTAAACCGTTCTTTTTTTGTTCATTTTAGTACTCAAATTAATTTGAATATAGCTAACCATGAAATTGTTTCTTTTATAACTTGAGATTAACCAAGAAAAAAAATAAATTTTTTTTTAACATCAATTTATTCAACATTTTCAGGAATTTACAAATCCTTTGCACCACACCGGCCTGGTAACATTAATATGTCTAAATGTTCTATTCTCTCTCTTTTTTTTTTTTGCTTTGAGAAGTATTATTCTTATCAGGCTTCCTTACACCTATACAAACATAATTAGGTCTCTTCAGACCCATGTCACTCTTGCTAATTCAGACTTCAAAGGAAGTTGTTACATAATGAATTGAACGGTCAAGTGATCAGAGCAGTGATTATCTGTGTCATTTGTAACTGTCAAATTTACTGTTTACATATCTTTATTAAAAATAACTATTAATTTTTAAAATAAAAAAGCGTACACAAACATAAAGTAAATATTAAAATATTTTTTCTGGTGCCGAATTAAACCGTAGTCGGTGCCGAATTGAATTTAAATTGGTGCCAAAAACATATCGTTGCCGAAATTACTTTTTACACTGGTGCCGAGATGACTTGATATCGCATCATGGTACGATTACCAAACTAACGAAATTAATGTCCGTTACAGAAGAACGGCACATCAGTTTATTTCCCAAGATACATTTGCTTCAAAGTCTGATAACACAGCTTTGATTTGGGTTCGTCCAACACCATAACTTCCGTGAGTTTCCTAGTACTTAATTTCTCCTTTTCAGATTAATTAAACAATTCTACCCGCTGTTCTAAAGTCAATGCATTACGTTTACTATGACATAAAGAAATAAAATCAAATATTACTGCATGTTATAAAATTTAGAATATCGGGATGTAAGCTTTACCCAATATGGCCGCTTAGATACATATAATCATAGTTGCATTATGGGATTTTTTGTTTATGTTGACTGGTTCCGGTAATTTCCGGAAACTGACGAAGTTTCGTAACATTGCAAATGGCCGCTATAGACAGTTTTGTTGAAGCTTGGGGTCGGAAAAATGGTGGCCGCTGGCCGCATAAGACAGTGACCGCTATATAGAGGTGAAATAAAGAACAAAATTCATCGGGGGGAATAAGATATGGCCGTTATAGACAAGTGGCCGCTTTATACAAGTGGCCGCTAACACAAGTTAGACTGTATATGGGTTATTACATAATTGTTTTTTTTTTCAGGTATCATACCCCCAATGTTGTGTTTATCAAGACAGAAGATCCTGATTTACCTGCTTTTTATTTTGATCCCTTAATTAACCCTATATCTCACAGACATACAACAAAGGTAACACACTCTCTCTCTCTCTCTCTCTCTCATTAGTTAACTTATTAACCCTTTATCTCACAGACATACAACAAATGTAATTCTCTCTCATTCTCTCTCTCTCTCTCTCTCTCTCTCTCTCTCTCTCTCTGTCTCTCTCTCAAGTTAATTTGTTGACTGTATAGCTTATAAATGTACATCAAAGATAGAGTGGGTGTTTAATATTTTGATAAAAAGTAAAAGATACATGTATGTATTTACAGTGTTTATGTACAGTACAGCTCAGGTGAATTCGTGAATTTCCACCCGCCGTGGTGGACAAGGTTGCCGATTAGAGGGGATTAAATTTCCACCGCGGTCCACCGTGACTCACCGCGGTCCACCGCGAATGAAGAGAAAAGGGATTAGGAATATTTCTGCCCCCGTGGACAGTAAAATCGTCCACCAGCAGAAAAAACCTCCACCGCGATGGTTATTGAAAATAAAATACATTTAATCCTTAATGTGTACTCAGAGGCATAAATAACTTGACCATACGACGATTGTTTACATGGATGATTGATTTAGTTGTTGATCGGTGTTGTCCGTAATTAGATAATAATTAAAGCACAAGACTTGGAAGAATAAAGAATCCTGTCACAAAAAAATAAATAAATAAATAAAATAAAAATAAAAAAAAAACCCACAGATTTTTCAAAGATTTTTTTTCCACGTAAGTTTTTTAAATAGTTGAAGTACGAGATCATTTTTACAATGTAATTTACCTGAAATTGTTTGCCAAATGTGTATCAAAATCTAATCCATAAAGATAAATAAATCCCGGTTTTAAGAAGAACTGTATCGTATATTTACTAATTCCAAAAAAACATTTGGAGTGAAACAACATCTTCACTGATTACTTTTAGTATATATGACTTTACAATAAGTTTTGACTTCAAGCAAAATACAACCACGAGTTTCATTGCACGTGCCTTTACCAGTTAACCTTTACAAATGTTTTGACAGCTAGGTCAGCTATAATTAACCTGTAAACATGGTTATCGTTTTCATGAGGCCCGAGAATCAGTCCCGTTTTTCTTTCTTTCTTTCATTTTTTAATTATATTTATTTATTAATTTATTTTATTTTTTTGGTGAGAAATAAAACCCGTCCCGGGAAAACCATTTCCTCTCTCCAATAATTTTGGACTTGGAAGATATGAAGTGTACAGTGATACAGTGGACAGTGATTACGATCGAATGTTACCGACAAACTAATTAACAGTGATGAGATCGGGAACGGAAACGCTAATTAATTAGTAGGATCTTATTTTTAATCACCTGTAATATGCTAATCATCACACCTTGAGAGGTTTTCACGTGTTCGTCTTCAAATAATGTCTGCAGTCGTGACCTGGTAGCTAATTGAGACGGGACAAGTAGTACTTTATACACAGATAATTTATCGTTTGGGATGCAAGAAGTACTTTGCTTTATGGAAGATTTTAAATAACTGTTTTGTTTACACCATCCTATATTTAGATCGCCGCGAACCGACACGAGATCACGTGTTTGTAACATTTTCTACCAATCTTGATCTTTATTATTTTCAGTGAAGAGTTTGAATATAATGCATATATTTTTTTCAAAAATTAAAATGTAGAAATTTACAATGCAAAAATAAATAAATAAATAAAAAACGCCAATTATTCAGAATATACACGTACGACTAAACTTGGGTATTTAGTGTTAAGGAGAGAGAGAAAGAGAGAGAGAGAGGGGGTCAATTATCAGGACGGTTTAGTTACTCTTTCTCTTTTATAAGAAGTAGTTTTGCTGTCTCATCACTTGACTAAGTTTTCGGGTTAAGCTTGTTGTTACCTTGTCTACGTGTCATGAAGTTTCCAGATTAAAATTGATGTGGTTTTAAAAGCCTTGGATTTATTTCTTGAATTTGTATTTTAACAGATAAAAATAACAAAGCTGTTTTAATTTGATGTTTTATTTATATATTTTACTGTATAATACTCTATTAAACGGCATAAAAAAATAAGTAAAAAAATAAACAAGCATCGATATTTTCTCCTTAGTGAATCCTGAAACAACTACTAATTAAGACCCGATAACGGTTTGCAAATTTCGATTAGGTTTGCAAATTTCGATTACACATATTTAATCCTAAAAACCGATGGTCGCGGTGGACGATCCGGTGGACTAATCATACTATGAGATGTCCACCGGCAAAACCGTCTACCGCGACTCGCGGTGGACAGAATATTTCCACCGGCATCCACCGCGGATGTTACTGCTGCAGATTAAAAAAACACCGCGGCGGGTGGAAATTCACGAATCCACTTGAGCTGTACTGTAACTCTAACAGTTGTCAACCTATTATATGTTAGTATATCTTTTAGAAAATAGAGGTCTACCTATCCATAAATTTAGAGGAATTGTGAAATTCTAAAACCAATGATTGTTAAAAAAATATATGTATTTTAAAGAATATGGTACAATATATTAATACATGTATATGGCTGGTGTCTGTTTTAGGCTTCTGAACAACTACCTGATGATGACGAGGAGTTTGAACTTCCAGACTTTGTTGTACCATTCATGCAGGATACACCATTATACTCTGACAATACAGCCAACGGTATTGCTTTGATGTGGGCTCCACGACCCTTTGACCTTAGATCAGGAAGAACTAGAAGAGCAATTGATGTTCCTTTGGTGAAATCATGGTATTTATTCTCTCACTCTCAATTTTTTTTTCATTCATTATACTCTTTCTTTTTTAGCTCATTTGAGCTCAAAGTGCTCATGTGAGCTATTGGTATCAATAGAGGCAGACCCTCCGTCATCCGTACTTCAACAATTGCTTCAAACAACTTCTGGTCACATTTTGTTCAAACTTGGTCAAAGCATCTGTAGAACATTGCCTTTCAGATTTGTGTTTTTGGTTGCCATAGCTACCAAATGTAGGTCACATTGACTTACATAGTTGAAAACCTAAAAATTTTCTTCTCCAAAACCACTTCACTGAGATAAAATCTGATGTGATATTTGGCATCTAAAGCATCTTATATACCAAGTTTGTGAATTTCAATAATTTTTGTGAAAAATTAGGTTACATGTTTTTGCATTTATTTTTTATACATTGTAAATAGTACTTTTTTTTACCAAAATTACAATAAGGAATAAATTTAGGTGAATTCTTTTTCCAAAAATCATTTTCTTATGTATTTATTCTCTCTCTCTCTCTCTCTCTCTCTCTCTCTCTCTCTCTCTCTCTCTCTCTCTCACACAATTTTTTTTATTTATTTTACTCTTGTTTTGTTTTTCTTTAATTTCTCTTTTTCATTTTTTTTTAGCTCAACTGGCTAAAGCCAGCTGAGCTTATGGCATGGTTTTGCGTGCGTCCGTGCGTCCGTGCGTGCGTGCGTAAACTTTAATCTTCTCCTCTGAAACCACTGGGCCAATTGGAACCAAATTTGGTGTGGAAGGTCCCTAGGTGGGGTAGACCAAAGTTTGTACCAGGCGACCCCGCCCGACATCCAAGATGGCCGCTGTTACTATAAATAGCAAAAACACATAAATAGCCATTGCTGAGTCATTTTTTAACCGATTTTGTTCAAATTTGAAATGTAGAGAGTAGATAGCGGGGCATTCAACATATGTAACGGGTTTTTATGAGAAATTTTTCGTTGACCCGATTTTTACGAATTATGCAAATGAGGTGTAATATTTAATCAATTCTTTGAAAATCTTCTCCTCTGAAACCACTGGGCCAATTGGAACCAAATTTGGTGTGGAAGGTCCCTAGGTGGGGTAGAACGAAGTTTGTACCAGGCGACCCCGCCCGACATCCAAGATGGCCGCTGTTACTATAAATAGCAAAAACACATAAATAGCCATTGCTGAGTCATTTTTTAACCGATTTTGTTCAAATTTGAAATGTAGAGAGTAGATAGCGGGGCATTCAAAATATGTAACGGGTTTTTATGAGAAATTTTTTGTTGACCCGATTTTTACGAATTATGCAAATGAGGTGTAATATTTAATCAATTCTTTGAAAATCTTCTCCTCTGAAACCACTGGGCCAATTGGAACCAAATTTGGTGTGGAAGGTCCCTAGGTGGGGTAGACCAAAGTTTGTACCAGGCGACCCCGCCCGACATCCAAGATGGCCGCTGTTACTATAAATAGCAAAAACACATAAATAGCCATTGCTGAGTCATTTTTTAACCGATTTTGTTCAAATTTGAAATGTAGAGAGTAGATAGCGGGGCATTCAACATATGTAACGGGTTTTTATGAGAAATTTTTCGTTGACCCGATTTTTACGAATTATGCAAATGAGGTGTAATATTTAATCAATTCTTTGAAAATCTTCTCCTCTGAAACCACTGGGCCAATTGGAACCAAATTTGGTGTGGAAGGTCCCTAGGTGGGGTAGACCAAAGTTTGTACCAGGCGACCCCGCCCGACATCCAAGATGGCCGCTGTTACTATAAATAGCAAAAACACATAAATAGCCATTGCTGAGTCATTTTTTAACCGATTTTGTTCAAATTTGAAATGTAGAGAGTAGATAGCGGGGCATTCAACATATGTAACGGGTTTTTATGAGAAATTTTTCGTTGACCTGATTTTTACGAATTATGCAAATGAGGTGTAATATTTAATCAATTCTTTGAAAATCTTCTCCTCTGAAACCACTGGGCCAATTGGAACCAAATTTGGTGTGGAAGGTCCCTAGGTGGGGTAGACCAAAGTTTGTACCAGGCGACCCCACCCGACATCCAAGATGGCCGCTGTTACTATAAATAGCAAAAACACATAAATAGCCATTGCTGAGTCATTTTTTAACCGATTTTGTTCAAATTTGAAATGTAGAGAGTAGATAGCGGGGCATTCAACATATGTAACGGGTTTTTATGAGAAATTTTTCGTTGACCCGATTTTTACGAATTATGCAAATGAGGTGTAATATTTAATCAATTCTTTGAAAATCTTCTCCTCTGAAACCACTGGGCCAATTGGAACCAAATTTGGTGTGGAAGGTCCCTAGGTGGGGTAGAACGAAGTTTGTACCAGGCGACCCCACCCGACATCCAAGATGGCCGCTGTTACTATAAATAGCAAAAACACATAAATAGCCATTGCTGAGTCATTTTTTAACCGTTTTTGTTCAAATTTGAAATGTAGAGAGTAGATAGCGGGGCATTCAACATATGTAACGGGTTTTTATGAGAAATTTTTCGTTGACCCGATTTTTACGAATTATGCAAATGAGGTGTAATATTTAATCAATTCTTTGAAAATCTTCTCCTCTGAAACCACTGGGCCAATTGGAACCAAATTTAATGTGGAAGGTCCCTTGTTGGGGTAGACCAAAGTTTGTACCAGGCGACCCCGCCAGACATCCAAGATGGCCGCTGTTATTATAAATAGCAAAAACCCATAAACAGCCATTGCTGAGTCATTTTTTAACCGTTTTTGTTCAAATTTGAAATGTAGAGAGTAGATAGCAGGGCATTCAACATATTTAAAGGGTTTTTATGAGAACTTTTTCGTTGACCCAATTTTCAAGAATTATGCTTAAGGTGTAATATTTAGTGAAATCTTTGAAAATCTTCTCCTCTGAAACAACTGGGCCAAGTGGAATGAAATTTTGTGTGGAAGGTCCAAATGTCAGCCTGACTAAAGGTGGTACCATGCAACCCGTCCTGACATCCAAGATGGCCGTCATAACTAAAAATAGAAAAAAAAAGACCATTGTTGATCTTTTTTTCCACCAATTGAGCTCAAATTTTAAATATAGAAAGTATACTGTATGGGATTCAAAATATATGATATTCTTTTCTGAAAAATTTTTATTGACCCAATTTTCAAGAAATATGCAAATTAGGTGTAATATTTAGTAAAATCTTTTCCTCTAAAATCACTGGGCGAATTGGAACCAAACTTCCTGTGGAAGGTTCCTACATCGGCCTAAAAAAAGTTTGAACCAGTCTAAGATGCCTGTTGTTACTAGATATATATATATATATATATAAAAGCCATTGTGGATCTATTCTAAGCTCGACTGGCTAAACCAAGCTGAGTTTATGGCATAGTGAAGCATGCCTGCATGTGTGTGTTGCAAAGTAGGCTTTATTGAAGCAAAAATGGTCATAAGCTCAATTTATTTCCCATCTTAAGCTGATGAACCAATTATGGTAACCACATCACATTGTCTTAAAGGCACCACAGTGGCTGTGTGGTCTTAAACATTCGATGTTACGAATCACAGCACCTTTCACCCCTGACATTGTGCATTAATGCCAAGTGGGCTAGCACTTCATCTTTGAAAGTTTGTCAGTAAACTTGCTGCTTGGTTGTGGTTTTCTCCTATAATCCAGTGTCCTCCACCATTTCCAAAATTGACAGTCTCCATATAAGTGAAATATTCTTGAGTTGAACGTTAAACAGCATTTCAATCAAAAACAAACATTGTCTTACATATGCAGCCAGTTGAGCATCACAGGCCCTATTGGGCCTCTTGTTATAGAATTAATTTCAACATTTGGACTTACAGTTCATGATAATATAAACTTTTATTTTCAGGTATAGAGAACACTGTCCTGCTGGAATGCCTGTAGTTCGTGATAATATAAACTTTTATTTGCAGGTATAGAGAACATTGTCCTGCTGGAATGCCTGTAGTTCATGATAATATAAACTTTTATTTTCAGGTATAGAGAACACTGTCCTGCTGGAATGCCTGTAGTTCGTGATAATATAAACTTTTATTTGCAGGTATAGAGAACATTGTCCTGCTGGAATGCCTGTAGTTCATGATAATATAAACTTTTATTTTCAGGTATAGAGAACACTGTCCTGCTGGAATGCCTGTAGTTCATGATAATATAAACTTTTATTTTCAGGTATAGAGAATATTGTCCTGCTGGAATGCCTGTAGTTCGTGATAATATAAACTTTTATTTTCAGGTATAGAGAACACTGTCCTGCTGGAATGCCTGTAGTTCATGATAATATAAACTTTTATTTTCAGGTATAGAGAACACTGTCCTGCTGGAATGCCTGTAGTTCATGATAATATAAACTTTTATTTTCAGGTATAGAGAACACTGTCCTGCTGGAATGCCTGTCAAAGTCAGAGTATCATATCAGAAATTACTTAAATACTTTGTATTGAATGCATTAAAACACAGACCACCAAAGGCACAGAAAAAAAGGTAAATTTGGTATTTTACGTCTGAAATTCTTCGTTTTATTCTTATGACAAGGTTTTGTTCTTAGATAAATTTATTGTGAATATTAGAACTCTAAGGTTCTTGATAACCAAATATAAACAATGCTTACAGGACAGCATGTTTATCAAGGGCAACTCATTGTTTACATTGGTTATATGACTTGTATGTCATCAAGGGCAACACATTTAGAGGAAAATTATCTTTTATTAAAAGTACATGTATCATCATCATCATCAATCTGTGTAAGTTGCTGTTGACATTACAGTGCTCTAGGATTTTTCCTTGACACTAACTTTCCACAGGAAAGTCACAACAAAAAATCCACTTTCCCATAGAAAATTTTTACTTTCCCCACGTCTTGGTGAGAAAAATATAGATTGTGAGTAAATGTCAGTTGTTTTTAATATTCTTTATAAGAAAAATAAATAACAAATGTTCTGACAAACAAAAGAAAATTGTACTTGATATGAAACTAAACTAAACCGAAATACAAAACTACAGATGTACTATACAAGTTATCTCCCTTTACCGGACGGTGAAGAATGGAGATTCCGAGAACGGTTTCAATTTGAAAAAGTTATTGTTATCAACCAATGATGCTGCATGGGGGAACACTTACCAGTGGAAAATTTAAAAAAAAAAAAAAAAAAATCAACTGCACTTGATAATGGATAATATGCATTTATTTTAATAAATTTCACTTTCCCATGGAGAACAAAGCCAGTATTTATCACTTTCCTGTGACAGATATTCACTTGGTATGGGAGAAAAGAAATAGGAATCTTGGAGTTTTACCTTATTCATTCTTGTTTTTAGCACTTTCAGTACTTTGATTATAATACTTCTTTTTACAGGTACCTGTTCAGGTCATTCAAAGCTACAAAGTTTTTCCAGACAACACAGTTAGATTGGGTTGAAGTAGGTCTACAAGTTTGTCGTCAGGGATACAACATGTTGAATCTACTGATCCATCGTAAAAACTTGAACTATCTTCATCTGGACTATAATTTTAACTTGAAGCCAGTCAAAACCCTCACAACAAAGGTGTGTATCATTTATAAGATACCCATTAATCACAAAACCCAGAACACTTACAACAAAGATTTGTATTGTTTATGAAGGGTCTATGTTTCAAAAGGTTCAGAAACCTCACAATAAAGCTGAATGTTTATGAAGGGTCTATGCATCACAAGGTTCAGAAACCTCACAATAAAGCTGAATGTTTATGAGGGGTCTATGCATCACAAGGTTCAGAAACCTCACAATAAAGATGTATTGTTTATGAGGGGTCTATGTATCAAAAGGTCCAAAACCCTCACAACAAAAAGTTGTTAAAGTTTGAAAATCTTACCAACGGAGTTGTACATCATTAATGAGTTCCTTTTAATCATTAGTCACAAAATCCTTATAAGAAAGATATTTATAAATTAAAGGGAGATTTATGAATTAAAAGGTGTGTGTGATTATTGGAACAAAGTCTCAAAACCCTCACAGTAGATGCATGTGTGATTATTTGATCACATCATTAAGAGATTGTTCAATGACGAGTCTCGAACCACTCACAGTGCCTATTAATAGTGACATTTATGAATCACAACAATCTTAGCTGAAAAATTACTTAAGGTAACTACAAAGATTTTGTAATAAAATTCAGAAATTTTAAAAGTTGATTTGTTATCATTGATATTTATTATCATAGGACCACAGGCAATTAATCATCCACAAGTTTATTTTGTTTATTTTAATTTTAGGAGAGAAAAAAGTCAAGGTTTGGAAATGCTTTTCACTTGTGTAGAGAAATTCTGAGATTGACAAAGTTGATTGTTGATAGCCATGTACAGTACAGACTTGGTAATGTTGATGCATTTCAGGTAAAAAACTAATGATAATATTTATATGGGGGTGTTAATAGAAAAATTAAATAGATGAAAAATGCCTAATAAATAATTATAATAATAGTTGTCTCAGACATGCTGTTGAAAATTGTTAGCTGTGAGTTTTAAGAGTTTAAACATCAGTGAGTATTTTAGTGGGTCGATATATATATTTATAGAAGCTTTAAGATGGCAAAAAAGTAAACAATATATACATGAACATGTACAGTGAAACCTGTGAATACCGATTGCCTCCCGGACCTGAAGAAAAATTCGGTTTTGACAGGGATTTGGTTTTCATACCATCTTTCGCCTTTTCAAAATAATGTGATGAATAGAAAATGAACATCATTCTTTAATACAAAAGTACTTAGATACATGTAGCTGGAAACAGATCTCATTGTGACTATTTCTCAAATACGACGTACAGATTTCAGAAAGTCATAACTAAATGATAACTTTGAAGTTGACCCATTTTCCGGAAATATTGTTCTATTGACAAAACATGAGATTTAAAGGTATACCAAAAAAAAAGAAAAAAAAAATTTCCCTTAAATTTGCAAGCTGTTCTTTAATCTTCCATACTTCAAAAAAGATATGTTAATTTAGCTTTAAAACTAAAGAGCTGTAAGACTTTCTAGGTACAGAAATTTGTTTTTTATTTTATTTCATTATTGCACATGCTTCGATAACTTGGGAAGATTCCCTATGATCTTCGGTTATTTCTACAACAACATCGAACAAAAACAGATGCTCTTTAACCAGTATTATTTGGTCACGATATACACACAGTTGTACTCATTGTTTATTTACGAATTCTTGGTAATACAAATGTCAAGCGGACTATCAACAAATGTTGACTCAAGTGTGTAATCGGTATTGATTGAAAGATGGAAGAACAATCAAGAATTAACAGTTTAATCTGACGGTTAATCAGTGCAATTAAAAATCATTACAACAGAATTTCAGGTTTTCTAAATAGATCAGTTTTTTTTTTTTTTGTTTTTTTTTTTTGCTTCAAAGTGAAATTATAATCTTCGGTTTTCTCAGGTAATTTTATTAAGAATTTGATCATATTTCACTGAAAAAGTGGCCAGTATTCAGAATTCACAGGATTCTGTTTATCAAGGTTCAGTTAACAAAGAATAAAGAAGGAAAAATTCGGGACCGACAAGATCGGTTGGTTTTTACAGCATTTCTGTTTTCACAGGGAGCAGTTTTCAGGGTTTTCACTGTATAAGCTAAAAACTAAGAGCAATATTGGTATATTACAAAGAGTTGATAGTTTGATGGCAAACTGTGCCATATAACAGTGGGCAAGTTACATGTATGTCATCTGGTAGATAGTGAACAGTTAGGTTTATATAAACTGGTACATTTTTAGATAGCAAACATTGCATTTGGAATTTGTTTGCAAATACAAAGTACAAAAGACGCAGTGTTTATACAATCATCTGGCTGTAAGTATCCATTGTAAATGCATTTTGGTGTACTATATACTATATGTAGAGGCAGACTGCTTTTTAGCTCACCTGAGCACAAAGTGCTCAAGTGAGCTATTGTGGTGGGTCATTGTCCGGTGTGCGTCGTGCGTCGTGCATCAACTTTTGATTGTTAACACTCCTGAGGCCACAATTTAAGTGCAATCTTAATCAAACTTTCTCAGAATGATCCTCTTGACAAAAGCTAGCTCAAGTTCGTATATGGGCCATGTTGGATCAATATCTAGGTCACTAGGTCAAATTGTAGAAAAACCTTGTTAACACTCCTGAGGACCCGATTTTAGTCGAATCTTCATCAAACTTAGTCAGAATGATGCTCTTGACAAAAACTAGTTCAAGTTCGTATATTGGCCATGTTGGGTCAATAAGTAGGTCACTAGGTCAAATTGTAGAAAAACTTTAACACTCCTGAGAACCCAATTTTAGTCCTATCTTCATCAAACTTAGTCAGAATGATCATCTTGACAAAAGTTAGTTCAAGTTCGTATATGGGCCATGTTGGGTCAATAAGTAGGTCACTAGGTCAAATTGTAGAAAAACCTTGTTAACACTCCTGAGGACCCAATTTTAGTCCAATCTTCATCAAACTTAGTCAGAATGATCATCTTGACAAAAGCTAGCTCAAGTTCGTATATGGGCCATGTTGGGTCAATAAGTAGGTCACTAGATCAAATTGTAGAGAAACCTTTTTAACACTCCTGAGGCCCCAATTTTAGTCCAATCTTCATCAAACTTAGTCAGAATGATTTCTTGACAAAAGCTAGCTCAAGATCGTATATGGGCCATGTTGGGTCAATAAGTAGGTCACTAGGTCAAATTGTAGAAAAACCTTGTTAACACTCCTGAGGCCTCAATTTTAGTCCAATCTTCATCAAACTAAGTCAGAATGATGCTCTTGAAAAAAGCTAGCTCAAGTTCGTATATGGGTCATGTGGGGTCAATAAGTAGGTCACTAAGTCAAATTGTAAGAAAACCTTGCTAACACTCCTGGGGCCCCAATTTTAGTCCAATCTTCATCAAACTTAGTCAGAATGATGCTCTTGACAAAAGCTAGCTCGAGTTTGTATATGGGCTATGTTCGGTCAATAAGTAGGTCACTAGGTCGAATTATATAAAAAACCTTGTTAACACATATGAGGGGATCCATTTTGGACCAATCTTATCAAACTGTCTCAGAATGATGCTCTTGACAAAAGCTAGCTCAAGTTTATATATGGGTCATTTTGTGTCAATAAGTAGGTCACTAGCTCGAAATATAGAAAAAAATCTCTTTTAAGAATAGAAGCTCCAGTTTGCCAGAATCAAGCTGAGTGTACATCATTTTCAGGTGAGCATCCAGGGCCTTCATGGCACTCTTGTTTAGCTCAACTGGCTAAAGCCAGATGAGCTTATGGCATGATGTGTGCGTGCGTGCGTCCGTCCGTAAACAGCAAAAACTCAGAAACTATTGGGCCAATTTTAACAAAACTTTGCAGGAATGATCCCTAGAAGAAGTAGATGAAAATTTGTACAATTGGTTTCCATGGCAACCAAAAGTAGGTCACAGCGATCTAGAATGCAAAAAACCTAAAATAAGCTTATTCTCTGAAACCATAGGTTATATACAAAATCTGATGTGATATTTAGCTTCTAGACACCCTTAAACATATAGGTTGTACATTTCGTGAATTCTGTCAAAAACTAGGTTACGCATTTTTAGCGTTTTTCTGTCATACTTCGTAAAAAGTATAAATAAGGCTTATAATGAGATATCAACTTTGAAAATCTTCTCTTCTGAAACCATGAAACCTTCAGCTTTCATATTTGGCAGTTAATATCAGCTTGAGGCCCTTTTCCAAGTTTGTACAAATGGTGGCCCCCGGTCCATTTTTGGCCCCACCCCAGGGGTCCATATATCTGCATATGCATATAAGGCTTATAGTGGAAAATCAACTTTGAAAATCTTCTTCTCTGAAACCATGAAGCCTTAAGCTTTCATATTTGGCAGTTAATATCAGCTTGAGGCCCTTTTCCAAGTTTGTACAAATGGTGGCCCCCGGTCCATTTTTGGCCCCACCCCAGGGGTTCATATATTTGCATATGCATATAAGGCTTATAGTGGAAAATCAACTTTGAAAATCTTCTTCTCTGAAACCATGAAGCCTTAAGCTTTCACATTTGGCAGTTAATATCAGCTTGAGGCCCTTTTCCAAGTTTGTACAAATGGTGGCCCCCGGTCCATTTTTGGCCCCACCCCAGGGGTTCATATATCTGCATATGCATATAAGGCTTATAGTGGAAAATCAACTTTGAAAATCTTCTTCTCTGAAACCATGAAGCCTTAAGCTTTCATATTTGGCAGTTAATATCAGCTTGAGGCCCTTTACCAAGTTTGTACAAATGGTGGCCCCCGGTCCATTTTTGGCCCCACCCCAGGGGTTCATATATCTGCATATGCATATATTGGAAATCAAGTTTAAAAATTTTCCTCTCTGAAACTGTAAGGCATAATGCTTTTATATTTGGCATTTAATTTCAGCTTAAGTCCCATTACCAGGTTTGTACAAATGGTGGCCCCTGGGCCATTTTTGGTCCCACCCCAAGGGCCAATATATCTACATATGCATATATGGGAAATCTAATTTAAAAATCTTCTTCTCTGAAACTGAAAGGCTTAAAGCTTTCACAATAAGCTCAAGTCCCTTTACCAGCTTTACCAGGTTTGTACAAATAAAGGCCTCTGGGCCATTTTTGGTCCCACCCAGGGGCGCATATATCTACAGTAAAACCTGTTTTAAGAGGTCACTAATGGGACAGGACATAAGTGACCGCTTAAGACAGGTGACCTTTAAATCCAGGTTGTTTTCCAGAAGATATCTTTGAAGCAAAAACGACCCAATTTGATCATATATATATATATATATAAAATGTATGTGAGATATGAAGTAAAATGTTTGTCAACATAATACATAATAAAGTAAAGATCTCATGCAAAATAATCAATTATTTTTTTCTGTTTTATGGATTTTAATAACATTTTGGAGAGAGAGAGAGAGAGAGAGAGAGATCAGGTGAAAATTAAGTGATTTATCAGACGAAGCCATATATATATTTGATAATGTCAATTAACAAGCATATAGTCTATTGTTATTTATATTAGAGGTTTTAGATAACAAAAGAAGGATTACCCGTCACTGTCCGTCTTAATGTAAGGTGATATCACTAAAAAAAAATTTTTTACTTTAATGAAATTTTTAACTTTTAGAAGCTATAAAATCAGTTTCATTTGAATCGTTTGTAAATCGCAAAGACTTAAATAATTAATGAACCGGTTATTTTGATACGTTTTGCTGAAGCATCTTTAAATCACTGTTTGCATATATCATTAATTTTTTCATTATTGCTTACATGCCTTCACCGTTTTTTTGTCTTGACTTTTATTACTTTCGAAATCCTTAATAAATCCGAATTATCTCTGTACAATATTCAAAATTTGCATTCGTCCGACATAAAATTCGTTCGCTTATTTGCGGGATGAAAATCCGGATTCGCTTTTTTGATAACATCTTTTTTTTCTTTAAGTGTTTAAATGCTTAATGTTCATTAAATAAGACAAAGAAAAAGTGAATACTTCTCAAATAATTTTATTGTTTTTACTTATAAATCGACTCGAAAAGTGCAATACGGCTGAGCAATCAGCTTAACATAGTATCATAAACAACATTACCAAGGCATGTGACAATTATCACGTGATACCATCAAAGCAAAATGGCCGTCTAATCCAGGTTCTTCCTTGTTACCGGTCACAAAACTAGTGGCCGCTGACCGCGTTTCGCAGGTGACCGTTTATTTCAGGTGAAATATATAGTAAAATCCATCGGGCGGGATTCAACCTGACCGCTATCGGCAGGTGACCGTTAATTCCAGGTGACCGCTAAGGCAGTTTTTACTGTATATATACTTATATGGGAAGTCAAATTTAAAAATATTCTTTTCTGAAACTGTAAGGCCTACAGCTTTTATATTTAGCATTTAACATCAGCTCAAGTCCCTGTACTGGGTTTATATAAATGGAGGCACAAGAACCATTTTTGTCAGTTGAGCTCCACAGGCCCTTTTGGGCCTCTTGTTTTATATTGTACAAAGTTTTTCTTACAAAAGTAGTGTACTTGAATTGTTTTGTTTATTTTTAGCTTGCAGATGGTATTCAGTATGTTTTTGCTCATGTGGGTCAGCTGACAGGAATGTACAGATATAAATACAAGTTAATGAGACAGATAAGGATGTGTAAAGATATAAAACACCTTATATACTACAGGTTTAACACAGTAAGTGTAATGTTACCTGACTTTACTTGTCACATGACGGTCAGCTGACAGGAATGTACAGATATAAAACATCTTATATACTACAGGTTTAATACAGTAAGTGTAATGTTACCTGACTTTACTTGTCACATGACAGTCAGCTGACAGGAATGTACAGATATAAAACATCTTATATACTAGAGGTTTAATACAGTAAGTGTAATGTTACCTGACTTTACTTGTCACATGACAGTCAGCTGACAGGAATGTACAGATATAAAACATCTTATATACTAGAGGTTTAACACAGTAAGTGTAATGTTACCTGACTTTACTTGTCACATGACAGTCAGCTGACAGGAATGTACAGATATAAAACATCTTATATACTAGAGGTTTAACACAGTAAGTGTAATGTTACCTGACTTTACTTGTCACATGACAGTCAGCTGACAGGAATGTACAGATATAAAACATCTTATATACTACAGGTTTAATACAGTAAGTGTAATGTTACCTGACTATTTACCTGTTAATTTTATAAATCACTTGACTACTTGTCATTTATCCAATAAATAATGTTGTTTTTTTTTTTTTTTTTGTTTGATAAACCTTGTAAGATTTAATTGATTCTTTTAGATTTATTATTCTCTGTTTAGGTGCCTGTAGATAAAGGCCCTGGTTAAAGATTTTGGGCCCCTGGATGAAGAGTATGGTTAATTTTAATTATTTCTTGTTTTAGGGACCTGTTGGTAAAGGCCCAGGTTGTGGATTTTGGGCCCCTGGATGGAGAGTCTGGTTATTTTTTATGAGGGGTATAACGCCACTTTTAGAAAGATGGCTTGGTAACCTTCTATCTCGTCAGTTTGAAGGTCGTCACTCTAAAGGAGTGGCTAAGACCGTCACCAAACAAAGAGTAGAAAGTCATTTTGACCTGGAACTGAGAGCTGCTGTAAGTACATCACTTTTTACATGTACATACATAACATTTGGAACATTCTCTTTAATGTAAAATTTATCTCATATTGACCTCTGTTAACAGTAAATTTAAATCTAAATACATTTACTTCCATATTTCAAATTTCCAGATAAATCTGACAATTTAGCCAACATGAGCTTAATTGATCTTCAGTCTTCAATGACACTTGGTTAAAAGGATATATGGGCCTGTGCAATTCAGATTTGTTTATGGCATTGTCATGGCTATCCAAACTAGGTCAAGGTGACCTAGGGTTGCAAAAATCTAAAAAAGTTTTCTCTGAAACCAGTGATAAGAGAAAAAATCTGATGTGATATTTGGCATCTCTAAGGTCTTATGGCTATAGCTTGTTTATTTTGTTCCTTTTTGTTTGTAAAAGTTGTAAAAAGAAAATCAAGAATGAAAGACTTTAAGTCTTGTTATTATTAACAGAGATGGTTAAATTTTTAAAGTTGCAGTTCCTAGCTTCTCTTCATCTGAAAATTTAGATAAATCAAACTTTTTTCATTGCACAACATGGAGTTAATGAGATTCATCTGAAGTTGATCTTGATATAAGCCGTATATATATATATATATATATATATATATATATATATATATATATATATATATATATATATATATACACACACATATATATAATATAATGCACATCAAGAGTATTATCCCTCTCTATATATATTATATACAGGTTATGCATGATATACTGGATATGATGCCTGAGGGAATAAAACAAAACAAAGCTAGGACTATTCTACAGCATCTCAGTGAAGCTTGGAGATGCTGGAAAGCAAATATTCCATGGAAGGTAAAAACAAATAAAACAATTACATTATTAACCCTTGTAAAGATGTATATGATTAAACTGATATAACTGAAAATTAAAGATGTATATGTTTACACTGATATAACTAAAAACTTAAAAAAAAAAGAAGTTTATTATAAAAACAAATTTCTAGAAGGTTTTAGCTCACCATTTTGCTTTACTGAAGTAGTTGTCCAAACAATTTTCTTTGACAACATACCTGATGTAAGTGATATATACATACTACTTTAAAGACTTTAGTAACATCTTAGATAAACAAATTAACTGTTAATGATAAATTATTTATGCTTTTTCTTCAAAAAGTTTTAGTTTTGAGATATTTTGTTAAAATTTATTGTGTAATGTAACATAGGTACCTGGTTTACCAATTCCAATAGAGAATATGATTCTGCGTTATGTAAAGGCTAAAGCTGACTGGTGGACAAATACATCTCATTATAACAGAGAGAGAATACGAAGAGGGGCTACAGTAAGTACATATACATCTTGTTATAAAAAATACATCTCATTATAACAGAGAGAATACGAAAAGGAGCTACAGTAGGTACATATACATCTCATTATAACAAATACATCTCATTATAACAAATACATCTCATTATAACAGAGAGAATACGAAAAGGAGCTACAGTAGGTACATATACATCTCATTATAACAAATACATCTCATTATAACAGAGAGGATACGAAAAGGAGCTACAGTAGGTACATATACATCTCATTATAACAAATACTTCTAACTATAACATAGAGGGGCTACAGGAAGAATGAATACATCTCATTATAACCAATACATCTCATTATAACCAATACATCTCATTATAACAAATACATCTCATTATAACCAATACATCTTATTATAAGAGAGAGAGAGAATACGAAAAGGGGCTACAGTAAGTACATATACATCTTGTTATAACAAATACATCTCATTATAACACATAAATCTAATGATAGCAAATACATCTCATTATAACAAATACATCTCATTATAACAAATACATCTTATTATAAGAGAGAGAGAGAATACGAAAAGGGGCTACAGTAAGTACATATACATCTTGTTATAACAAATACATCTCATTATAACACATAAATCTAATTATAGCAGATACATCTAATTATAACAAATACATCTAATTATAGCAAATACATCTCATTATAACAAATACATCTCATTATAGCAAATACATCTCATTATGACAAATGCATCTCATTAAAACAAATACATCTCATTATAGCAAATACATCTCATAACAAATGTATCTCATTAAAACAAATACATCTCATTATAGCAAATACATTTCCTTATAGCAAATACATCTCATTATAACAAATACATCTCATTATAACAGAGAGAGAGAATACGAAAAGGGGCTACAGTAAGTACATATACATCTTGTTATAACAAATACATCTCATTATAACAAATAAATCTAATTATAGCGAATACATCTCATTATAACTTACATTTCATTATAGCAAATACATCTCATTATAGCAAATGCATCTCATTAAAACAAATGCATCTCATTATAGCAAATACATCTCATTATAGCAAATACATCTCATTATAGCAAATACATCTTATAACAAATACATCTCATTATAGCAAATACATCTCCTTATAGCAAATACATCTCCTTATAGCAAATACATCTCATTATAACCAATACTTCTTATTATAAAATGAGAGAGAGAGAATACGAAAAGGGGCTACAGTAAGTACATATACATCTTGTTATAACAAATACATCTCATTATAACAAATAAATCTTATTATAGCGAATACATCTCATTATAACTTACATCTCATTATAGCAAATACATCTCATAGCAAATGCATCTCATTAAAACAAATGCATCTCATTATAGCAAATGCATCTCATTAAAACAAATGCATCTCATTATAGCAAATATAGCAAATACATCTCCTTATAACAAATACATCTCATTATAACAAATGCATCTCGTTAAAACAGAGAGGCTACAGTAAGTATGAATACATTTCATTGTAACAGGGGCTACTGCAATGATATTTACAACATTTGGTTAATTTTTTTCCAGGACATCTTTTTCTTCTCCTTTCTTTCACTTTCCCCCTTTGTTCTCTTCTGTTTCTTTTTCTTCCCATCTAACCCTTGTATGAATTGTTTCTTTGAGATGGCATGACAGTTATTTTTAAAAATTCATTTAAGTAATAACACTTAGTGTCCTGAGTCATTTGCTACTTTTTTTAAAAACATTTTTAGAGTTCTTTCTCTGAAAATACTTGAAAGATTATGTTAAAACTTGATAGATACATAATACAAACAAAAAAACTGTTTTTAACTGATATAGTGTTTTGAATAAACAAGATCTTTCTTTATTTTCAGAATGTCATGTCCTCTCCAAAAGTGTAGTTATATCATACACCAATGAAGTTGAAGTTATTATTTTGATTTGTTATAATTATGTTATAAATACTATAACTGTCAATCAAAGAACAAATTTTAGTTGTAGATAAGGTTACCAGTAAATTGGTTCGTTTGAGGGTCTTCTTGGCATTGTAATTAACTCTTATTACTATTTATTTTGATTTTTAACAGGTCGATAAAACTGTGTGTAAGAAGAATCTGGGACGATTGACGAGACTTTACCTGAAGTCAGAACAGGAAAGACAACATAATTATCTAAAGGTAAACACACACATGTATGCATGCACACACACATACACACACAACATAAGCACACAGGGGGAAGGAGAGAGTTAATTTCAAGGGTTCAATGTTATACTAGACATTCAGCCAGCAATATTATTGTAAGATAAAATTTGAGTTGAGTTGTTAGGAAGGGGTGGATGTAGGAATCACAAGACTACATGTATTTGTAGCATGTATGGTCATAACTCCTTCATTTTCTCCTGGGATTATATGAAACTAATGATCTCATAGATAAATGGTGTGTCATGACCTTAAACAACGTAATTTGTAGTACGCAAGGAATTATTTTAAAACTTCACTGCTTCATAGAATTTAGTAAACCCTGAATTTGTAAATTATTGTTTTAGGATGGTCCCTACATCACAGCAGAAGAAGCAGTGGCTATTTACACTACAACTGTACATTGGTTGGAATCACGTAGATTTTCACCAATACCATTTCCTCCACTGTCATACAAACATGACACAAAGCTATTAATATTAGCTCTTGAGAGATTAAAGGAGGCTTACAGGTAATGCTTTTTTGGAATATATAGAAAAATCAAGCAGGAGTCATTTGATTAGAAATAAGTGGTCCTGACACTGTGTAGAAGTCATTTGATTAGTAATTGGTTCTGACACTGTGTTGAAGTCACTTGATTAGTAATTGGTCCCGACACTGTGTTGAAGTCACTTGATTAGTAATTGGTCCTGACACTGTGTAGAAGTGACCTTATTAGTAATTGGTCCTGACACTGTGTAGAAGTCACTTGATTAGTAATTGGTCCTAATACTGTGTAGATGTCACTTGACAAGTAATTGGTCCTGACACTGTGATGAAGTCACTTGATAAGTAATTGGTCCTGACACTGTGTTGAAGTCACTTGATTAGTAATTGGTCCTGACACTGTGTAGAAGTAACTTGATTAGTAATTGGTCCCGACACTGTGTTGAAGTCACTTGATTAGTAATTGGTCCCGACACTGCGTTGAAGTCATTTGATTAGTAATTGGTCCTTACACCGTGTAGAAGTCACTTGATTAGTGATTGGTCCTTACACTGTGTGGAAGTCACTTGATTAGTGATTGGTCCTTACACTGTGTAGAAGTCACTTGATTAGTAATTGGTCCCAACACTGTGTTGAAGTCACTTGATTAGTAATTGGTCCCGACACTGTGTTGAAGTCACTTGATTAGTAATTGGTCATTACACTGTGTTGAAGTCACTTGATTAGTAATTGGTCCTTACAATGTGTAGAAGTCACTTGATTAGTAATTGGTCCTTACAGTGTGTAGAAGTCACTTGATTAGTAATTGGTCCCGACACTGCGTTGAAGTCACTTGATTAGTAATTGGTCCTTACACTGTGTTGAAGTCACTTGATTAGTAATTGGTACCAACACTGTGTTGAAGTCACTTGATTAGTAATTGGTCCTTACACTGTTGAAGTCACTTGATTAGTAATTGGTCCTTACACTGTGTAGAAGTCACTTGATTAGTAATTGGTCCTTACACTGTGTAGAAGTCACTTGATTAGTAATTGGTCCCGACACTGTGTTGAAGTCACTTGATTAGTAATTGGTCCTTACACTGTGTTGAAGTCACTTGATTAGTAATTGGTCCTTACACTGTGTAGAAGTCACTTGATTAGTAATTGGTCCCGACACTGTGTAGAAGTCACTTGATTAGTTATTGGTCCTTACACTGTGTAGAAGTCACTTGATAAGTAATTGTTCCTGACACTGTGTTGAAGCCACTTGATTAGTAATTGGTCCTTACACTGTGTAGAAGTCACTTGATTAGTAACTGGTCCTGACACTGTGTTGAAGTCACTTGATTAGTAATTGGTCCTTACGCTATGTAGAAGTCACTTCATTAGTAATTGGTCCCGACACCGTGTAGAAGTCACTTGATTAGTAATTGGTCCTTACACTGTGTTGAAGTCACTTGATTAGTAATTGGTCTTTTCACTGTGTTGAAGTCACTTGCCAAGTAATTGGTCCTGACACTGTTGAAGTCACTTGATTAGTAATTGGTCCTTACACTGTGTAGAAGTCACTTGATTGGTAATTGGTCTTTACACTGTGTTGAAGTCACTTGTCAAGTAATTGGTCCTTACACTGTTGAAGTCACTTGATTAGTAATTGGTCTTTACACTGTTGAAGTCACTTGATTAGTAATTGGTCCTTACACTGTGTTGAAGTCACTTGATTAGTAATTGGTCCTTACACTGTGTAGAAGTCACTTGATTAGTAATTGGTCATGACATTCTGTTGATGTCACTTGATTAGTAATTAGTCCTGACACTGTGTAGAAGACACTTGATTAGTAATTGGTCATAACATTGTGTTGAAGTCACTTGATTAGTGATTGGTCCTGACACTGTTGAAGTCACTTGATAAGTAATTGTTCCTTACACTGTTGAAGTCACTTGATTAGTAATTGGTCCTTATACTGTTGAAGTCACTTGATTAGTAATTGGTCCTTACACTGCGTTGAAGTCACTGGTTCTTACACTGTTGAAGTCACTTGATTAGTAATTGGTCATTACACTGTTGAAGTCACTTGATTAGTAATTGGTCCTGACACTATTGAAGTCACTTGATTAGTGATTGGTCCTGACACTGTTGAAGTCACTTGATTAGTAACTGGTCCTTACACTGTGTAGAAGTCACTTGATTAGTAATTGGTCCTGACACTGTGTTGAAGTCACTTGATTAGTAATTGGTCCTTACACTGTGTAGAAGTCACTTGATTAGTAATTGGTCCCGACACTGTGTTGAAGTCACTTGATTAGTAATTGGTCCCGACACTGTGTTGAAGTCACTTGATTAGTAATTGGTCCTTACACTGTGTAGAAGTCACTTGATTAGTAATTGGTCCCGACACTGTGTTGAAGTCACTTGATTAGTAATTGGTCCCGACACTGTGTTGAAGTCACTTGATTAGTAATTGGTCCTGGCACTGTGTTAAAGTCACTTGATTAGTAATTGTTCCTTACATTGTGTAGAAGTCACTTGATTAGTAATTGGTCCTGACACTGTTTAGAAGTCACTTGATTAGTAATTGGTCCTGACACTGTGTTGAAGTCACTTGATTAGTAATTGGTCCTTATACTGTGTAGAAGTCACTTGATTAGTAATTGGTCCTGACACTGTGTTGAAGTCACTTGATTAGTAGTTGGTCCTTACACTGTGTAGAAGTCACTTGATTAGTAATTGGTCCTGGCATTGTGTTGAAGTCACTTGATTAGTAATTGGTCCTTACACTGTGTAGAAGTCACTTGATTAGTAATTGGTCCCGACACTGTGTAGAAGTCACTTGATTTGTAGTTGGTCCTGACACTGTTGAAGTCACTTGATTAGTAATTGGTCCTTACACTGTGTAGAAGTCACTTGATAAGAAATTGGTCCTTACACTGTGTAGAAGTCACTTGATTAGTAATTGGTCCTGACACTGTGTTGAAGTCACTTGATTAATAATTGGTCCTGACACTGTGTTGAAGTCACTTGATTAGTAATTGGTTCTGACACTGTGTTGAAGTCACTTGATTAGTGATTGGTCCCGACACTGTGTAGAAGTCACTTGATTAGTTATTGGTCCTTACACTGTGTAGAAGTCACTTGATTAGTAATTGTTCCTGACACTGTGTTGAAGCCACTTGATTAGTAATTGGTCCTTACACTGTGTAGAAGTCACTTGATTAGTAACTGGTCCTGACACTGTGTTGAAGTCACTTGATTAGTAATTGGTCCTTACACTATGTAGAAGTCACTTCATTAGTAATTGGTCCTGACTCTGTGTTGAAGTCACTTGATTAGTAATTGTTCCTTACACTGTGTAGAAGTCACTTGATTAGTAATTGGTCCTGACACTGTGTTGAAGTCACTTGATTAGTAATTGGTCCTTACACTGTGTAGAAGTCACTTGATTAGTAATTGGTCCCGACACTGTGTTGAAGTCACTTGATTAGTAATTGGTCCCGACACTGTGTTGAAGTCACTTGATTAGTAATTTGTTCCTACACTGTGTAGAAGTCACTTGATTAGTGATTGGTCCTTACACTGTGTGGAAGTCACTTGATTAGTAATTGGTCCCGACACTGTGTAGAAGTCACTTGATTAGTAATTGGTCCTAACACTGTGTTGAAGTCACTTGATAGTAATTGTTCCTTACACTGTGTAGAAGTCACTTAATTAGTAAATTTTTCTGACATACATGTACATGTATGTACATGTACATTTGCATTCTGTTATATACAATAGTTGCCATTATTGATGAGATATGTACAATTATTATTTTTATTGATCACTTATATACAATCTTTGATATACATGTAATTAAACTTTTATAATACATGTTATTGTAGTGTAAAAAGTAGATTGAATCAATCACAGAGAGAGGAACTTGGTCTTATAGAGCAGGCGTATGACAACCCTCACGAAGCGCTCTCTCGTATCAAACGTCATTTATTGACACAAAGAGCTTTTAAAGAGGTAAGTGTAATTATATAAATGTCTGTCTGGATGAAACTGAAATTTTTTAATTTTTGTTTTGCTTATACCCACAAATATATATTTGTTTACTTTAAGTTCCTGCATATCTGTCGATTCATCTAACCATATATACATCCATCTTTTGGTTTCTGCCCTATATATCTATTCATCTTACCATCCATACATCCATCTTTTGGTTTCTTGCTTTTGCCTTTTTATCAATTCATCTAACCATCTATACATCCATCTTTTGGTTTCTAAGCATCATGCCTGATATAAATACACAATGCTTTGGTGTTTGCTGTACATTGGATTTCAAATTAGTTATTCAAGTGAAATTTGATTTGTGATTAATTAGACTTTTGTAGACTATTTGAGATTTCTTAGCAATAAATGGTTTAACCTGAGTTCATTCATGACAACAAGACATGAATCAGATGTTTTTTATGGAACTTTTTCATGTTTTAAGTCAGTATAAAGTGTATGATGTAACCTGTTGATGTTGTTTTAAGTCATTATAGAGTTTTTGTGACTTGTTGATGTATAAGTCAGTATAAAATGTATGGAACCTATTGATGTTGTTTTAAGTCATAATAGAGTTTTTGTGACTTGATGTTGTTTTAAGTCAGTATAGAGTTTATGGGACTTGTTGATAGTTGTATAAGTCGGTATAAAATGTATGGAACCTATTGATGTTGTTTTAGGTTGGTATAGAGTTTATGGACCTGTACAGTCATTTGATACCTGTTTATGATGTTGAACCTCTAGAAAAGATAACAGATGCATATTTGGACCAGTACCTTTGGTATGAAGCTGACAAAAGAAGATTGTTTCCACCATGGATTAAACCTGCTGATTCTGAACCTCCACCATTGCTAACTTACAAATGGTGTCAAGGTAAGCGTGATACTCTGAACCTCCACTCATTACTAACTTACAAATGGTATCATGATGTGAGATTCTGAACCTCCGCTCATTGCTAACATACAAATGGTGTCGTGATGCGAGATTCTGAACTTCCACCAATTGCTAACATACAAATGGAGTCATGATGCGAGATCCTTAACCTCCACACATTACAAACTTAGAAATGGTTTCAAGAATAGTGTGTATTGAATAAACTCTTGTCTGGTACAATGCTCGTATTTTTCCATGAAAAGAACTTTGTTTTATACAAAGTACATCAAAATATCATGGATGAGAGGGAAGGGAAATACATTTCCCAGGAAACTATTCCACAAAATAGCAGAATAATTGATTCATTTCATCAAGCTAGGAAGCAAGTTACATCTGTTGTGGCTACTTGTCATTTATAGTTTAACTTGTAGGTATCAACAACTTACAGGATGTTTGGGAAACAGGAGAAGGTGAATGTAATGTTATGATGGAATCCAAATTTGAAAAGATGTATGAGAAAATAGATTTGACATTACTTAACAGATTACTCCGTCTTATTGTGGACCATAATATCGCTGATTACATGACAGCAAAAAACAATGTGGTTATAAACTACAAGGATATGAATCACACAAATTCTTATGGAATTATACGAGGTTTACAGTTTGCATCATTTATTGTACAGTTCTTTGGTTTGGTTCTTGATCTGTTAGTGTTGGGTTTACATAGAGCCAGTGAGATGGCTGGGCCACCACAAATGCCAAATGATTTCTTGACTTTCCAAGTAAGAATCTCTCTCTCTCTCTCTCTCTCTCTCTCTCTCTCTCTCTCTCTCTCTCTCTCTCTCTCTAATAAAAGTGTAATTACAGTTATACACACAGACACATGCTGTATAACATATACATGCACATGCCATTTAACAGTTACACACACACACACACACACAGAGTAATCTTGACTGTTTGTTCTTTTATATATAAATTAGAGTGTTATATACATGTAAATGATATATGTAAATGTATGTTACTGTTTAATTTATATCACAATGCTGTGTTTTATATTTGATTTCAGGATGTTGCCACTGAAACATCCCATCCTATCCGGCTATACTCAAGATATGTAGAAAAAGTTCACATATTCTTTAGGTAATAAATAAATAATAACTTATTGTTATGATGAAAAAAAAAATTTAAAAAAAGGCCAGTGTTTTATTTTTGCAGATACTGTCAACTCTTGTTTTGTCAAAATTGTATATATGAAAACTCTTGTTTATTCAAAGCAAACTTTATCGGTCTGATTTCATTCTTATATAATTATAATTAAAGATATGTTAATGTCAAAATCATGTAAGTCAAAATTGCAGCTATGTTGAATCCATTTATTGTCAGTTGACATAAAATCATTCTAATTGTAATAAACTTGAGTCAAATCTTTTTTTGATGTCTAAACTGACTCCTGTCACAACCACACATACATGTTTGAGTTAACTGATGTCTAAACTGACACCTGTCACAAACACACATACATGTTTGAGTTCACTGGTGTATAAACTGACACCTGTCATGATCACACATGCATGGTTGAGTTCACCAATGTCTAAACTGACACCTGTCATGATCACACATACATGTTTGAGTTCACCGATGTCTAAACTGACACCTGTCATGATCACACATGCATGTTTGAGTTCACTGGGGTATAAACTGACACCTGTCACAACCACATATACATGTTTGAGTTCACTGATGTCTAAACTGACACCTGACATGATCACACATGCATGTTTGAGTTCACCGATGTCTAAACTGACACCTGTCATGATCACACATGCATGTTTGAGTTCACCGATGTCTAAACTGACACCTGTCATGATCACACATGCATGTTTGAATTCACCTATGTCTAAACTGACACCTGTCATGATCACACATGCATGTTTGAGTTCACCGATGTCTAAACTGACACCTGTCATGATCACACATGCATGTTTAAGTTCACTGGTGTATAAACTGACACCTGTCACAACCACACATACATGTTTGAGTTCACTGGTGTAAAAACTGACACCTGTCATGATCACACATGCATGTTTGAGTTCACCAATGTCTAAACTGACACCTGTCATGATCACACATACATGTTTGAGTTAACCGATGTCTAAACTGACACCTGTCATGATCACACATGCATGTTTGAGTTCACCGTTGTCTAAACTGACACCTGTCATGATCACACATGCATGTTTGAGTTCACCGATGTCTAAACTGACACCTGTCACAAACACACATGCATGGTTGAGTTCACTGATGTCTAAACTGACTTCAGTCATAATCACATATGCATGGTTGATGTCTAAACTGACACCTGTTATAATCAAACATACATGTTTGAGTTCACTGATATCTAAACTGACACATGGCGTAATCACACATGCATTTTTGAGTTCACCAATGTCTAAACTGACACCTGTCATGATCACACATACATGTTTGAGTTCACTGATGTCTAAACTGACTTCTGTCACAATCGCACATGCATGGTTGAGTTCACTGATGTCTAAACTGACACATGTCATGATCACACATGCATGTTTGAGTTCACCGATGTCTAAACTGACACCTGTCATGATCACACATGCATGGTTGAGTTCACTGATGTCTAAACTGACTTCTGTCACAATCACACATGCATGGTTGAGTTCACTGATGTCTTAACTGACTTCTGTCACAATCACACATGCATGTTGAGTTCACTGATGTCTAAACTGACACCTGTCATGATCACACATGCATGTTTGAGTTCACCGATGTCTAAACTGACACCTGTCATGATCACACATACATGTTTGAGTTCACCGATGTCTAAACTGACACCTGTCATGATCACACATACATGTTTGAGTTCACTGATGTCTAAACTGACTTCTGTCACAATCACACATACATGTTTGAGTTCACCGATGTCTAAACTGACACCTGTCATGATCACACATGCATGTTTGAGTTCACTGATGTCTAAACTGACTTCTGTCACAATCACACATATAGTTTGAGTTCACCGATGTCTAAACTGACACCTGTCATGATCACACACGCATGGTTAAGTTCACTGACGTCTAAACTGACTTCTGTCACAATCACACATGCATGGTTGAGTTCACTGATGTCTAAACTGACACCTGTCATGATCACACATGCATGTTTGAGTTCACCGATGTCTAAACTGACACCTGTCATGATCACACATGCATGGTTGAGTTCACTGGTGTCTAAACTGACTTCTGTCACAATCACACATGCATGTTTGAGTTCACCGATGTCTAAACTGACACCTGTCATGATCACACATACATGTTTGAGTTCACTGATGTCTAAACTGACACCTGTCATGATCACACATGCATGTTTGAGTTCACTGATGTCTAAACTGACACCTGTCATGATCACACATGCATGTTTGAGTTCACCGATGTCTAAACTGACGTCTGTCACAATCACACATGCATGGTTGAGTTCACTGATGTCTAAACTGACTTCTGTCACAATCACACATGCATGGTTGAGTTCACTGATGTCTAAACTGACACATGTCATAATCACACACGCATGGTTGAGTTCACTAACTCATAGTCAGAATAAACTAAAGTTCTACCTTACTTTTTACCCCTGTGTGCATCACATATGAAGTAAGAAACCCTTACTTAATTCCTTGACCTTTTATTAATTTATAATAATCACTATTATCTCCTGTGTAGTTCCTTCAAAATTATGGAACTTGCATTTAAAGTATGTGGAAAAAGAAATGTTAACACCCAAAGCTAAATGGTTTAAGTTCCACAGATTTCAATATAATTGAATTTGATGTCCCAGTCAAGGTTTACAGCACAAGGGATAAAGAGGGAGTCTCTTGATAATAAATGACATCTGGAAGTGTTAAATTTATTGTATTTTTATTGTATATACAGGTTTACAGCAGAAGAAGCCAGAGATTTAATACAGAGATATTTAACAGAACACCCTGATCCAAACAATGAAAACATTGTAGGATATAATAATAAAAAATGCTGGCCAAGGGATTCCAGGATGAGATTGATGAAACACGATGTTAATCTGTAAGTAATTTATAGAAAGATGTTGAATCATTGTTTGTTATTTGCATAAGTAAATTGTCTGTTAGAGAAAGATGTTCTAATTGTTTTTAAACTAGAGTTCTTAGATCTGTTGTCTGTAGAACAATTAAAGCTAGTTGAAAGTAATAACCTTTCATCAGAAATAGTCTTGTGCCTTTTTATATAATAATTATATTAATATTTTGAATTTATAATTTTAGAGGAAGAGCAGTGTTTTGGGATATAAAAAATCGTCTACCCCGATCTGTTACAACAATACTGTGGGAGGGTAGTTTTGTCTCTGTGTACAGTAAAGACAATCCTAATTTATTATTCAACATGTCGGGATTTGAATGTAGAATTTTGCCTAAATGTAGAACAACTCATGAGGAATTTACACACAGAGATGGTGTATGGAATCTTCAGAATGAGGTAAAATTGATGTGTGTTTGTATTGCAAATAAAACATAGTTACAACCCTGTAAATTAATTTAGAAAGATATGTAGGAATTGCCCTGTCCCTCAGTCTGTCTGTCCATCTGTACTTCTGTCCTATTACACCTTTAACATCTCTGGATAGATTTTGATCAAATTTTGCTCGTGTATATCAACATAAAATGATGTGTTGTATACCATATCATAAAATTTTGGCTTCTATGGGTGATGTTAGTATGGAGTATTTGTCTTATAAAAAATTGACTTTGTCAATGGTTTATTTCATGTGATAATATATAAAAACTTATGATGCTGCTTGAATGTAAAATAACACATAATATCATCAAAGTCAAGTAGAGTAATTTTGTTTTTTGCCTCATTCAAGATTCTGTGTCTGGTATCAGGTAGGTCAATTCAGTCCTGGAGTACCAGTAGAAAACCACCAAAGTAGGTCAGTTCAGTCCAGGAGTACCAGTAGAAAACCTCCAAAGTAGGTTAATTCAGTCCAAGAGTACCAGTAGAAAACCACCAAAGTAGGTCAGTTCAGTCCAGGAGAACCAGTAGAAAACCTCCAAAGTAGGTCAGGTCAGTCCAGGAGAACCAGTAGAAAACCACCAAAGTAGGTCAGGTCAGTCTAGGAGTACCAGTAGAAAACCACCAAAGTAGGTCAGTTCAGTCCAGGAGAACCAGTAGAAAACCTCCAAAGTAGGTCAGTTCAGTCCAAGAGAACCAGTAGAAAACCACAAAAGTAGGTCAGTTCAGTCCAGGAGAACCAGTAGAAAACCTCCAAAGTAGGTCAGTTCAGTCCAGGAGAACCAGTAGAAAACCTCCAAAGTAGGTCAGTTCAGTCCAGGAGAACCAGTAGAAAACCACCAAAGTAGGTCAGGTCATTCTAGGAGAACCAGTAGAAAACCACCAAAGTAGGTCAGGTCAGTCTAGGAGTACCAGTAGAAAACCACCAAAGTAGGTCAGTTCAGTCCAGGAGAACCAGTAGAAAACCTCCAAAGTAGGTCAATTCAGTCCAAGAGTACCAGTAGAAAACCACCAAAGTAGGTCCGTTCAGTCCAGGAGAACCAGTAAAAAACCTCCAAAGTAGGTCAGTTCAGTCCAGGAGAACCAATAGAAAACCTCCAAAGTAGGTCAATTCAGTCCAAGAGTACCAGTAGAAAACCACCAAAGTAGGTCCGTTCAGTCCAGGAGAACCAGTAAAAAACCTCCAAAGTAGGTCAGTTCAGTCCCGGAGAACCAGTAGAAATCACCAAAGTAGGTCAGGTCAGTCTAGGAGTACCAGTAGAAAACCACCAAAGTAGGTCAGTTCAGTCCAGGAGAACCAGTAGAAAACATCCAAAGTAGGTCAGTTCAGTCCAAGAGAACCAGTAGAAAACCACCAAAGTAGGTCAGGTCATTTTAGGAGTACCAGTAGAAAACCACAAAAGTAGGTCAGGTCATTCTAGGAGTACCAGTAGAAAACCACCAAAGTAGGTCAGTTCAGTCCAGGAGAACCAGTAGAAAACCACCAAAGTAGGTCAGTTCAGTCCAGGAGTACCAGTAGAAAACCTCCAAAGTAGGTCAGTTCAGTCCAGGAGTACCAGTAGAAAACCACCAAAGTAGGTCAGTTCAGTCCAGGAGAACCAGTAGAAAACCACCAAAGTAGGTCAGGTCAGTCTAGGAGTACCAGTGAGAACCACAAAAGTAGGTCAGTTCAGTCCAGGAGTACCAGTAGAAAACCTCCAAAGTAGGTCAGTTCAGTCCAGGAGAACCAGTAGAAAACCTCCAAAGTAGGTCAGTTCAGTCCAGGAGAACCAGTAGAAAACCTCCAAAGTAGGTCAGTTCAGTCCAGGAGAACCAGTAGAAAACCACCAAAGTAGGTCAGGTCAGTCTAGGAGTACCAGTAGAAAACCACAAAAGTAGGTCAGTTCAGTCCAGGAGTACCAGTAGAAAACCACCAAAGTAGGTCAGTTCAGTCCAGGAGTACCAGTAGAAAACCTCCAAAGTAGGTCAGTTCAGTCCAGGAGAACCAGTAGAAAACCTCCAAAGTAGGTCAGTTCAGTCCAGGAGTACCAGTAGAAAACCACCAACCTTAGATTAGAGTTGCTGTGGTATATAAGCAAATGCTTTAGACCACTTTGCCAGAAACAGCCCCCTCTCTCCCTTGTCAGCCCTGTCTCTCCCTTGCCAGCCCCCCTCTCCCTTGCCAGCCACCTCTCTCTCTTGCTAGCCTCCTTTCTCTCTCTTGCCAATCTTCACATTATTTTTTTGTATTTCATATATATGAATTTCATAACGATGTTTAAGGTTGATTACGAGTGTATATTAACAAGATTAGAGTCAAATTGGTACATGTTGTTACTTTGTAGACTAAAGCTGTTTACATGTACTTTGTATTTAAGTTTCGTATAACATTGAAGAATTGATTTATTTTGATATTGAAATACACAATTACATATGTCTGTGTCATCATCAGGTTACCAAAGAGAGAACAGCACAGTGTTTCTTACGAGTAGATAATGAATCTATGTCTAGATTCCATAACCGAGTCCGTCAGATTCTAATGGCATCAGGATCAACCACATTTACAAAGGTAACTATCAAATTTTGTAAATATATATATATATATATATATATATAATATCAGGGGTCCGGAAACGGTCATATTTGCCGGACATGTCCGACAAAAAAATATTTTTGTCCAATGTGAAAAATCACATGTCAGACATTTTTAATTAATAATAGAATTCAGTTTATTGGACATATAAATAAATATGTTTGTCGGTCATTATTTTACTCGAGTATTGTTCGCTATCACCTGTCAACCGTTTTCAATAAATACTACAGATATAATAATTAGGCTTTTGTTTATTAATCAGTTAGAATCCATGGTCTCAATCCGTTCCTTTTGTTTCATCGTCCGAACCCTCAGTAATTTTGTTGTTAAGTTGTTTATTAAGTAATCACATCGCTTGACAAACGGAAGCCATAAACAGCTGATTACGAGGGTTGATCCTTGAAGGTCATGGTCGTCGGACTATTATCAAAGAGGTTCCACGCTGGATGTCAAATAACACTACAACGCGCATCGTATGGTCTTTGCAAACTGTTTAGTTATAAATAAATAATTTTAAAAAGTCTAAATGCAATCAAAGAGGTCTCGAAATGAGGTTCAGTAAAGTTTATGTAACTTCGAAAAAACGAAAATGCAAGATTGTCAATAAACAAAGATGGCCATCAAACCTTGTGTCGTCAACGCCGACAGTACAAAAATCGACACTATGTGGACACATGAGCCTGACCACATGTACCTAAATAACCTCTATGTAGTAGTTGAATCCTTTTTAAAATCTATTTGATATTAAAAATTAAAATCTTCTTGAAAAACATCGTGAATAACAACATCGGTGGTACGTTTTTTTTTTGGTTTTTTTGCTTTTTTGCGGTGGTATGATTGCTTTGAAAAAATGTCTGACACCCCAGTCAAAGTTTTCCAGAGCCCTGATATATATATATATATCAGGGATCCAGAAACGGTCATATTTGCCGGACATGTCCGACAAAAAATATTTTTGTCCGATGTGAAATATAGCTTATCGGACATTTTTAGTTTAAAATAGAATTCAGTAAATCGGACACGTAAATAAATATGTTTATCGGTCATTATTTTACTCGAGTATTCTTTGCTATCACCTGTCGGTCATTTTCAATAAATACTACAGATCTAATAATGAGGCTTTTGTTTATTAATCAGTTAAAATCCATGGTCTCAATCTGTTCCTTTTGTTTCATCGTCCGAATCATCATTACTTTTGTTGATAAATTGTTTATTAAGTAATCACATCGCTTAAGAGACGGAAGCCATAAACAGCTGATAACGAGTCCTTGAAGGTCATGGTCGTCGGACTATTTCAAAGAGGTTCCACGCGGGATGTTAAATAATAATACAACGCGTATAGTACGGTCTTGGCAAACTGTTTAGTTATAAATAAATAATTTTAAAAAAGTCTAAATAAAATCAAAGAGGTCTCAAAATGAGGTTCAGTAAAGTTCGTGTAACTTCGGGAAAACGAAAATGCGCGATTGTCAATAAACAAAGATGGCCGTCAAGCCATGTGTCGTCAACGCCGACAGTTCAAAATCAACACTTTAATATGTGGACATATAATAAGTCTGACCATATATATTTATTTAAATAACTTCGTGGTAGTTAAACCCTTTTAAAAAAAACTTCTATATTGATATTAAAAACCTTTTAAATATACATAGTCAATAACAACGTTTTTTTTTTGTTTTTTTTTTTTTTTTTGCTTTTCACTGCATCGGTTGTACAGTTCCTTTTAAAAAAAAAAATGTCCGACACCTCAGTCAAAGTTTTCCTGAGCCCTGATATATATATATATATATATATATATATATATATATATATATATATATATATATATATATTGACTGTCATTTTTCCCCTTGGTTATTAAATAATAAACCAGTTACTAAAAATAGAAATTCTGATGAATTGCAATATTTACAGTATTTTTAAAAGTAAAGTTGGATTTTGATAATAAACAAATACTCTTTGTTTATTCACATTTAAATTTTGTACTTAAAAACAGTTTCTGAAAACCTAAAAACTTAATGATTTTTGGAATCATCCAAGAAAGAAAAAAGTGCATGATGAATTCTGTGTTGACATATCTTACTGAACATTCTTTAAAACATTTCTTGCTTTATGGCACATTATCCCTGAAATTTTTCTCTGTCCCAGATTTAAAAAAAAACCTGCCATTTTCAAATAAATTCATTAGTCTCATAAATGGCAATCGTATTTTATGGTAAAGTTTCTTGACAACAAACTTGTTTTTTTTAAATGAATATCAATTAAAATTCAACTTATTAGCAGTAATCAAGATAAATGCTTTGAATTGAGTAACATCAGATTGTTTATAATAATGACAACTGAAACAGACTGATGATGTTCAGAATGTATAGATATGAAATTTACATTTTGTAAATGCAAGATGTATTAAAGGCTTTAAAATTTATTGTTTTAATTACTGTATATACATACATACATACATACATACATACATACATACATATATGCACTGAAAATGGCAATATATGATAATATGATTATATACCCATTTTTGCGTCTGATAAAACAGTGTGGTGTAAAATGTCCTGGATTGTCTCTTATAATCACAAATTTGTGGTGTATAATGTCCATTATTTCCAGTTTTTAGTTCTTAGTTCTTACAAAGATTTCCCATCATTTATAGACATGATGTCATACATTGAACAACTAAAGTTATTGCTAAATGAACAGACTTAAATAAACCGAGTTAATTGTAGATGATGAGTAAGAATTGTATACATGTAGATAATAATTCATATCTAGACTCATGATAGAATCTTGTAGATGGCTAAAGGATCAACCATACTCACCAAGGCTGACTGTAGAAAATAAAGATTTTCAGTACAGACAGATGCTTGTTTTTATTAAGGTTGTGTTATAAATTGTTTTGCAGATTGTCAATAAGTGGAACACTGCCCTGATTGGATTAATGACTTACTTCAGAGAGGCTGTAGTTAATACACAGGACTTATTAGACTTACTCGTAAAATGTGAAAATAAAATACAGACTAGAATTAAGATTGGACTCAACTCTAAGATGCCTAGTAGATTCCCTCCAGTTGTATTCTACACTCCCAAAGAGTTAGGAGGGTTAGGAATGTTGTCAATGGGTCATGTATTAATCCCCCAGTCTGATCTTAGATGGTCCAAACAAACTGATGTTGGAATTACACATTTCCGATCCGGAATGAGCCATGATGAAGATCAACTGATTCCCAATTTATACAGGTATGGTTTTAATATTGATGATTTGTGATTAATTACTGCTTATGCTTACTTGCTTATGTCCATCTCTCCTTGTGGAGAATTGGGCCAGTGTGATTAATTAGTATCCATTATATTTTTTGTCATGATTGCCTTAATTTTGGTACTTTATAAAATAAATTTTCTTATTTATATATACATCAGTTCAACATGATGTTTGGTTTTTTACCTTTTTAATTTGTTATAATGTTGTGTATTTTAATTTTTGTTTACAGTACCTGAAATATAATGTACATTAATCATGGCTTGCTGTGAATATCATGGATAACATGGATCTCACAGCACCTGCATTGAATGTTGTGTACATAAACTACAACTTGCACTGCCTATAGTGAATATTAGTTATGTAAATTATGGCTCACTGTGAATAACTCTCAGATCTGTAGTGAATGTTATGTACATAAATTAAAACACACAGCTTGTAGTGAATGTTATGTACATAAATTAAATACACATTTCCTGTAGTGAATGTTATGTACATAAATTAAACACACATTGCCTGTAGTAAATGTTATGTATATATATCTCCTTGAGTTCAGTGAAAGAAACTTTATTCAGGTTTAAAACATCATTACTTTTTTGCATTTCTGTATGAAATAATGTGCTTGACTTACTGAATAAACATGTTTGTAAAATGTGTATAATTTGTAGATACATCATGCCATGGGAAAGTGAGTTTATTGATTCACAGCGAGTTTGGGCAGAATATGCACTAAAACGTCAGGAAGCAAATTCACAAAACAGGTAAGGGTAAATTTATGTAAAATCAGGAGAGATATGTACACCCAAGACTAACATATTTGATATTTTAATCCATCATTGTTTTGTATGTCACAACAATCTCTGTAAAGTCAGTCAGAAGTATGTCACAACAATCTCTGTAAAGACTGTCAGAAGTATGTCACAACAATCTCTGTAAAGTCAGAAGCATGTCACAACAATCTCTGTAAAGTCAGTCAGAAGTATGTCACAACAATCTCTGTAAAGTCAGTCAGAAGTATGTCACAACAATCTCTGTAAAGACTGTCAGAAGTATGTCACAACAATCTCTGTAAAGTCAGTCAGAAGTATGTCACAACAATCTCTGTAAAGACTGTCAGAAGTATGTCACAACAATCTCTGTAAAGTCAGTCAGAAGTATGTCACAACAATCTCTGTCAAGTCAGTCAGAAGTATGTCACAACAATCTCTGTAAAGTCAGTCAGAAGTATGTCACAACAATCTCTGTCAAGTCATTCAGAAGTATATCACAACAATCTCTGTAAAGACTGTCAGAAGTATGTCACAACAATCTCTGTAAAGTCAGTCAGAAGTATGTCACAACAATCTCTGTAAAGTCAGTCAGAAGTATGTCACAACAATCTCTGTAAAGACTGTCAGAAGTATGTCACAACAATCTCTGTAAAGTCAGTCAGAAGTATGTCACAACAATCTCTGTAAAGACTGTCAGAAGTATGTCACAACAATCTCTGTCAAGTCAGTCAGAAGTATGTCACAACAATCTCTGTCAAGTCAGTCAGAAGTATGTCACAACAATCTCTGTAAAGTCAGTCAGAAGTATATCACAACAATCTCTGTAAAGACTGTCAGAAGTATGTCACAACAATCTCTGTAAAGTCAGTCAGAAGTATGTCACAACAATCTCTGTAAAGACTGTCAGAAGTATGTCACAACAATCTCTGTAAAGACTGTCAGAAGTATGTCACAACAATCTCTGTCAAGTCAGTCAGAAGTATGTCACAACAGTATCTGTCAAGTCAGTCAGAAGTTTGTCACAACAATCTCTGTAAAGTCAGTCAGAAGTATATCACAACAATCTCTGTAAAGACTGTCAGAAGTATGTCACAACAATCTCTGTTAAGTCAGTCAGAAGTATGTCACAACAATCTCTGTAAAGACTGTCAGAAGTATGCCACAACAATCTCTGTAAAGTCAGTCAGAAGTATGTCACAACAATCTCTGTCAAGTCAGTCAGAAGTTGATATTGTTGTCTGATTTTAACATCATTTTCATTAATTTTGTATTTCATGAAGTTGTGGCATTTCAGTTTTAAAATAAATGTATGTCATTGCTTTAGGTTTTTAAATATGTATAGACCCTTATTGTTGTTATAAATACTTACAGACGTCTGACACTAGAAGACTTGGAAGACAGTTGGGATCGTGGTATACCAAGAATCAATACCTTATTCCAGAAGGATAGACATACTCTAGCCTATGACAAAGGATGGAGAGTCAGGACTGAGTTTAAAGCTTATCAGGTACTTTTTTTAAGTATTACTCATTTTAAACATAAATTATATTCAGTAAAAATGATTTAAATAATTCATTTTGACACTCTACTAATAATGCTGTAACAGCAGCCTGCAAACTTTGAAGGGCTTGCAGGCTTTCTAGCATTCATTTATTTCAGTCATTGTCATTTCCAATTCACCCTTGTTGATATTACTTTCTCATTGATATGATTTATACATTCAAAAGAAAGATACTGAATTCGTTCTTGTATTGCATATACAAAAAAACCAGTACAACATGGTTATTGTTAATTTCACTATTCAAATGTTTTTGAGTAACAAAAAGAAATAATTGTTGTATAATACATGGGTAATTAAATTTGCATTGGATGTAACTTCATGAGCTTGGCCAGTAATAATAATAATAATAATTATAATAGTGGTTAAGAAATGAATAAATGAATGTATATAAATAACATTTTTAATACAAGATGTCTACTGAGTTGATTATTGAGGAGCAGAAAAAGAGTGAACCAACCTCATGTTTATTTTATTTATTTGTTTTTCACATTTTAAAATTAAATGTAAGAAAATATACCACAGCAGTGACTAATGAATTAGACTCTTGTAATACGATATGAAGAATAATGTTTAATGCCCCAGTCAGTATCCAGAAAAAAAACACTTATCTTTAGCATGCAAACCAACAAACTTTGATTCAAGGATCTGCCTGACTAAGGTTCAATCTAGGGAGTGTGTCATTGTGATCTGTAAACAGATACTTAGACCACTTGGCTACTGAGGCCCTGAATGGTCACCCAAAAAATAAATGTACAGGTATTTACTATATATAACAATTTCATAACTCTTTCATGTGATCTTCTAACATTTCATGTTAACAAGTTCGATTCTGAAGCCTTTTAATTTATATCCCAAACGTGTCATTTATGAAGTGAGTAAAGTACAGTATATGTATGTTTAAAGGTTAAAAATGTACATTTATGTATTTTATCTGATTTCTTCTGTAGGTATTGAAGCAGAATCCATTTTGGTGGACACATCAGAGACATGATGGCAAGCTATGGAATCTGAATAATTATCGTACAGACATGATACAGGCACTAGGTGGAGTTGAAGGCATTCTGGAACATACATTGTTTAAGGGAACCTACTTCCCTACATGGGAAGGTTTGTTCTGGTGAGTAGCTTGTTACATCATATATCTGAAACTTCCTCAATGTTAGCATTAATCAAGATATCTTAAGGCTAAAGCTAAATCTGTGTATATGTCCTACAATAACTACTATGACAAGGGAGGTAATTTTTGGACAGCCTAATATAAATACAATCTAACACCTTGTTAACACCTTTATATACTATATACTATAACAAGGGAGATAATTATTGGAAAGCCTACAACCTAACCCTGTATAATTATCAGTTCTACATCAAGGTTACACTAAAACAAGCTACTTTTATCAGTTATAAATCAGTTCTTTAGCTTGTACTACAGTTGTTTAATTCTTGTATTAGCTCATTTATTGGAAATAAAGACAACAAGAGCATTAGTTATTAGACATTAGTTATATCATTTACAGATTATCAAAATATCAAATATTGTTGTATGAGAGACAACTTTAGCCATTATTTGAAGACAAGGATTAAAGGCCCAGTTTTAAGTTTCTAATTCTGTATTATGACATTATGAGTGATAATGTTTTATGATTTATATATTTTCAGGGAGAAAGCTAGCGGTTTTGAGGAATCAATGAAATACAAGAAACTTACCAATGCACAACGATCTGGTCTGAATCAAATTCCAAACAGAAGATTCACACTTTGGTGGTCACCAACAATAAACCGAGCTAATGTAAGATATATTTACAATAGCACCCACTTTCAGCCTATGAAAGCTATTTCTCAACATTATCGAAAATTTGCTTCATACAGCTATGAAAATGTATGTTTGACCTTTTTGAACTGATCCAACAGTACTGCATTATCACTAATATGTCACATACCCTTACACGACAAGTAAGTTCCCACACTTCTGGTGTATTTTCTAATTCTTCTTTTTCAAACTGTACTTTTAATTTAAATATGCAAATGTAACTGTTAAATATTTTCAAAATTTAATTGTTTAATTTTGTCATTTAAACGACTGTATTCCATTTAACGGATTAGTTATTTTTTCATCAATGGAAGTAGGCGGGGTCATCTGTCATCCCACATATCAATGACGTCATTCTTTATGGAGATGCAATAGACGGGTTCCACGATGTACTAAAACAAACGGAGGTAGTAAATTAACAAAAATGAAATGCAGTAATAGTTTTAAGTCCACATAGCAGCTCTTCATGCAATTTATACCGGAACACCCGGTATCATACTAGCATGAAGTGCACCCAAAACAATGTCATTTCTTAAATGATTATATACTACAATGTTTTATTTAGAAGGTGTTTGTAGAATCCTGTTTCTTAGATCCCCTAATGTTGACAGGTGTGAAGAAACAATGACAGCAACATTTTTCAGAATATCTTACATATGGAGACATATTGAAATTTTCTGGCTTAGGAATTTATTTGAGGTCATTGGGTCAATACACCATAGGTCAGTTGCAGGAAAAGGCTAAAAATTCTGCATAATTTCCTCTTCAGAAACTGATAAATATGGCAATAGCTAATTTGATATTTAGATATTTCTAAGGTCTGGGGCTTCTAGTTACTCTATATTTAGATTTTCTAAGGTCTGGGGCTTCTAGTTACTCTATATTTAGATTTTCTAAGGTCTGGGGCTTCTAGTTACTCTCAATTCATGAAATTTTATTTAAAAAATTTAACATAATTTTGTGTTGAATCTCAAGAAACTAAAACAGCTTAAGTTTTGAACTAAAAGGTTATAACCTTTATGCTTTTGCTTCTGTTTTCTAAATACCTGCAAATTGAACCCAAATTTGCAAGTCTACCATAACAAGTTTAAGTTTGGTTCTGGTTCACTGATTTTTGTTAATCCTGGTATTGCCATAAGGCAAGACTTAGGTGATATTTACAAAATTATGGACCTTGGATTTACATATGAACTTGCAACTCTGCTTGTACATTTTGATGCCTACAGATTTTTATGACATTATTGTTGTTACTTTTGTTATACATAGTATTTTATTTTTACACTTACACAAAATTTCAATATTTTATCCTCTTTTTATTTTTTTATTTTTATTTTTATTTATTTATTTTTTTTGATGGTATAACATGACAATCCTGTGAATTACTGCAAAAATTGACAAAGTAAGATAACATATGTTTACATGTTTCCTCTAAGTTATACATACAATCAAACAAAAATATGATTTGTAATTCAGGTATACATGTTTCTTTTTATCACCTCTTAAACTCCAAACCTATCTGATTAAAATGGATATATTGGTCCATAAAATAAAGATGGCCAGTATTGTATTTTAATCTTTTACATATACTGTTATTTTTTCACAAAGGTAATGTATTTTAAAGATGGCACTAAATTTATATATTTATTTTATTGTAGGTGTATGTAGGTTTTCAGGTACAGCTGGATTTGACTGGAATTTTTATGCATGGTAAAATTCCAACATTGAAGATTTCACTGATTCAGATATTCAGAGCTCACTTGTGGCAGAAGATACACGAGAGTGTTGTCATGGATCTGTGCCAGGTAGGAGCTTGTTTGTGTAAAATAATAATGACTTAGATATAAAGAGCATGTTATGTATCAAGTATTGTAAGTCATGTCACAGATCTATGTCAGACATAAGTTTGTTTATTTAATATAGTTTTTCATTTGTTACAGATTCTATTAATTTGTTAAAATTATTAGGTATTGATGAACTGTTTACATTTGTATATGTATAAAGTTCAGATTACACTACCAATATACTGTATAACATTTTTGGTATTCATTGAAAGAAATCCGTATTTAAAAAATTCCTGTGAATGCTTTTTCAGGTGTTTGATCAAGAGTTAGATGCCCTTGAAATAGAAACAGTACAGAAGGAGACCATCCACCCTAGAAAATCATATAAAATGAACAGCTCTTGTGCTGATATTTTACTGTTTGCTGCTTACAAGTGGAATGTATCAAAACCTTCTTTGTTAGCTGATTCAAAGTAAGTTCTTAAACTTTTAATGAGGTGAGGTTTTTTATATTTGATATTTTTTAATTATCGCTCAAAATTAAAGGTTCTGACCTTTTTGTTTTTTACCTTCATGCTTTTTTCTACTATCAACAAATATTTAAATGCATTGTGAATTTTGGCTTATACAATAAAGATAACTTCATTGTGTTGACATTGGCATCATTTTTAGCTCACCTGACCGAAAGGTCATGTGAGCTTATGGCATGGCGAGGCGTGTGTATGTGCGTGCATGCGTGCGGTCGTTAACACCTATTTTCGACTTCTCCTCCAAAACTGCTGGACAGATTTCAATGATACTTGGTCAGAAGCATATATGGGCCAGTGCAATTCAGATTTGTTCATGGTGTTGCCATGGCTACCAAAACTAGGTCAAGGTGACCTAGGGGTCCAAAAATCTTAAAAAATCTTCTTCTCCAAAACCGATGATGGGAGAAAAAATCTGATGTGATATTTGGCTTCTCTAGGGTCTTAAGCCTATAGTTTGTTCATTTCGTGAAATTTGGTTGAAAAATGGGTTACGCGTTTTTGCGTTAAATTAAAAAAATTTCGTAAAATGGCTTCAAATTGTTATAACTTGACTATTTGAACAGATAATGACATGGGGTTTTCAGTTTTGACTTTTTCTTGAAATGACCTTTAAAATAGGGTCAAGGTCCAGGGTTGCATCTAGGGCGCGGGATTGCGGGATTCCCAGCAAAAATATAACGCTGCCCCCCTAAGTCAACTTTATCTGCGGGAAAATCCCCCCAAAATTGCCAATTTCATTGGTTAATTGTGATTTTTCATCCAATCGTAATTGACATTACTGTCATTTCTGCTTCGTGCGCAACAAGTTTAGACAGAGTCATGGTGACGATATTACAGTATTTTCAAAAGAAGACACAACTGTCGAATAATAGTACAGTTGGTAATGTACAAAAGGAACCAGTGGAATCGGAAAATGTTACGGAAGTTACCAAGAAACGTCGAAACAGTTGCGAATCTGATTTGGAGCCTGATGTACCCGCGACCAAAAAACAAAAAAAAAAGCACGAGTTCATGGATTCATGGAAAAAAACCAGACTGTGGCTGATAACGGACGATAAAAATATCATGTTTTGTTCGTTCTGCCTGGAGAGCAAAAAAGAGAACACATTTACTCGTGGATGCGATAATTTTAGAACTTCAACATTGGATCGTCATGTTTCAACACCCGGTCACCAGGAATCGCTTAAAGACATAACACTTCGTGAAAATATGCAATCATGTGCTACATATGCACTTCAACAGAAATCTGACTCAGTTATCTCCGCCATGCAGACCACATACTGGCTAGCTAAAGAAAATATACCATCAAAAAAATATGAATCCTTGCTTGAATTTCTTGAATTTAAGGGGGTTGATTTAAAGTCCATGAAAGTTGGATCAAATGCATCATATAAATTGAGAGCCACAGTGGAGGAATTTCAAGAGTGTATTTCTGAAGTTATTGAATCTAATGTGTTGACTGAAGTTAGAAAAAGTCCATTTATAAGTATATTATGTGACGAAAGTACTGACATTTCAAATGAAAAGAAGCTGATACTTTACTGCAGAATAATAAATCCTGATACATTTATTGCATCTACTCATTTTGTTGGAAATGTAACAGTAGAGGGTTCTTCTTGTACAGCTGAAGTTCTGTTTAATTATATTATTAACTTTTTAAGTGAAAAAAAAATTGACATATCAAAAGTTATTGGATTTGGTAGTGACTGAGGCTTCCGTGATGACAGGCTGCAAGTCTGGTGTTGCCACCAGATTCAGAGAAAAATGCCCTCATTTAATTAGTATACATTGTATGGCACATAGATTAAATCTTTGTACGTCACAAGCTTCTAAAAAAATTTCATTCATGAAAGACTTTGAACAAACTTTTACGGATTTATTTAGATATTTCAATAATTCAGCAAACAGAGAGGCAGAACTTAAACAAATACAAAAAGTTTTAGAGAGCCCAGAGCTTAAAGTTAAGGAAGTGCATGAAATCAGGTGGTTGGCATTTTACGATGCTCTCACAGCTGTTTTTAACAGTTACGGGGCTTTGATAAATTACTTCAAGAAAAACAATAAGACAAAAGTTTGTCAGGACTTGCTTGAAAAACTGTCAGATTATAGGTTTATTTCTGTCATGCATATTATGATGGACATAATACCATACATATCTCAGTTGTGTTTATTGTTACAGAAGTCGGATATTGACATAGCTGCTGTGAAACCTGCTATTCAGAACACTTTGACTTGTATTAAGTCTGCAGAATCTGGTCAGACATACTATCAAAAATCACTCAAAGAGAACTTGAAGTCTACAACTGTTCAAGACAAAACTAAAGTAACTTTCAAAAACATTGAGCTTGTCATTCATAGAAGTACAGTGAGAAAAGCAACTGAAGACATTGCAAAAATACGAACCGACTTTATTTCTTCATTGAATAATCAAATGACTGCTAGGTTTCCTGTTGAAAGTCAGAATGTTGCTGATTCATTTGATGTATTAGGGTTAGAAATCTGTCATTTTTATCATCCACTGAGCTTGAATCTCATGGAATTGAGAAAATTGACAAACTCTGTGCTTATTTTGGAACTGAGAAGACTGTCAAAGGTGTTAGTAGTCCCCCAATTGTAGAATCAACAAATGTTTTAGTTGAGTGGAGTTTGGCAAAAAATATTATTAAACAGGAAATGTATCCAAGGGATAGGATGCATGATTTGTGGAAGATCATGCATACTCATCACAAGGACACATTTCCTAACCTTCTTAAATTGGCAGCCATTGCTTTGGTTATGCCCTATCAAACAGCTGATTGTGAGAGTTGTTTCAGCGAACAGAACAGGACCAAAACCAAGTTAAGAAACAGACTTGAACAAAAAACTCTTTCTCGATTAATGATGATTAAAATAGAGGGTAAACCCTTAGCAGACTTTGATTTTAATCAGGCTTTAATAGTTTGGCGCCAAAAGAAGGACAGGAGGGTCTTTTACCAGTCAAAATAAATATAACACCAGCACACCACAAGTGACCTGTACATAGTTTATAGTTGACATTTACAGTTATTGAGTTAATGTTGAACTTTTTAAATTTTCACAACTTTGTATATATTTGGATTATGGAACCAGTGAACAGATATTAGTGTTGGTAAGAAATTTTATCATCAAAAATATCTTTTAAGCTATCCCCCCAAATTTAAGTGATATCCCCCATTTTCAACAACTAAGGGGGGCAATGCCCCCAATTTTGATAAAACCTGGATGCAACCCTGAAGGTCACAAATCAAGGTCATGACCTAATTTGTGATTTATGTAGTTTTAGGCAATTTTCTTGCAAATATTAAGAGATACATGAAATCAAATCATTGTTAAACCGTTCAGCATGACAAAATTTAAAAAGATACCAAGTTTCGTAACTATATGATAATCCATGTAGGAGTTGTTGCCCCTGAAATGTTATTTTTGGCTTTTAAATACCAAAATTGTGCATAAGCTTGAAAACTATAATCTTTTTGTATAGGCATGTATATTAGAATATTGTAGGTATTGTGACAATGATCATTTTGATATATGGTTCAAGATCATATGATCAAAGGTCAAGGTCACAGATGCAGAAGAAAACATAAATTGCTAATTATCTTGAAAACTGTTAACTTTTTGTATAGGCATGTATGTAAGAATATTGTAGGAATTGATATGGCGATCATTTTGATATATAGTTCACGGTCATATGTTAAAAGGCCAAGGTCACAGCTGCAAAATAAGACTTTAATTGCTAATTATCTTGAAAACTGTTAACTTTTGGTATAGGCATTTATATTAGAATATTGTAGGCAGCAATGATCATTTTGATATATGGTTCAAGGTCATGTGTTCAAAGGTGAAGGTCACAGCTGCAAAAGACCACATAAATTGCTTATTATCTTGGAAAACTTTAACTTTTTTTATAGGCATGTATGTAAGAATATTGTAGGTATTGACATAGTGATCATTTATGGTTCAAGTTCATATATGTTCAAAGTTTAAGGACATAGCTGTATAAGTATACTAAAATTTGTTAATTATTTGGAAATTATTCATTGCATTACAGTAACTTCATGCATATCATATATGCTACTTATAAATGAAATGTGACTGGATATATTTCTGATTAAGTTTTGTGGGAGTTCTTAATTTGAGAAAACTTGTAAAGTTTCTGTACCTAATATATTGTCTTTTGCGCTTTGCAAACAATTTTGGACATATCATCAGGTGAGCGTTAAGGCCCATGGGCCTCCTGTTTGTTTTGTTCAAGACAGAATAAGAATTTAATTTCTCTGTATTTACAGATTTATGTTAAATGGTTTATTTTTGGCAGATAGCTAACAGCTTTGTTTGATCTATTAACAGGGATGTCATGGACAATACAACAACTCAGAAATATTGGTTAGATATTCAGCTAAGATGGGGAGATTATGACTCTCATGACATTGAACGTTACGCTAGGGCAAAATTTCTGGACTACACAACAGATAACATGAGTATATACCCATCACCAACAGGGTTACTTATAGGAATAGATCTGGCATACAACCTTCACAGGTATGGTTAACTTACACAATGATACACTAGAAGGCAGTTTCAACGAAAATGTGGCCAAAATTACGAATATTCATAAAAATTCCGGAAATTAGCCGAAAAATCACCGAAAATGTAATTTTCACTGCTTTTTCCGAGAAAAAATGAATATTAGTGTAATTTTGGCAAAAAAATGAATATTCGTAATGAGCTTTGCATATCCATAATGAGGTTGTAATTTTCGATAGCACGGTTACAATTTTCGGCGTACGGTTTCAATTTTCGGGAAATTATTTCCAACTGTAGGTAGGCAGCACGCTTTGAAGTTAGGACTTCCGAGTCACGTTGGCAGGTGCTTAACCTGAAAATTTAGTCAAGTGATCAGACTGCAAATCTACTTTTTATAAGAGAGGAAGGGGAACTAAACCGTCCTATTAATTGACCTTTTTTACGTTAAATAAAATAATGTAAATACATGTACTTTCAGATAAAAATGATGCAAGTGTATATAATTTTAAGGCTTAAAAAATAAATCCCACTGAATTACAAGATCGTTATGACAGCGAGCACTAAATAGCCAAGTTTTGTCGTCCGTGTATATTCTGAATAACTAGCGTTTTAATATTTTATCACTGAAAACTTCATTTTAATATTTAAAAAAAAATTATCTATTGTATTATATTCAAACTCTTCACTGAAAATAATGAAAGATAGATTGGAAGAAAATGTTACAAACATGTGATCGCGGACTTTTTATTTTTATTTATTTATTTAGATCTATTTATTTATTTATTTGTTTATTTTTTTATTTTATTTTATTTATTTATTTATTTACTTATTTATTTATTATTTATTTATTTTATTTTATTTTATTTTATTTTATTTTATTTTATTTATTTATTTTATTTTATTTTATTTTATTTTATTTTATTTTATTTTATTTTATTTTATTTTATTTTATTTATTTTATTTTATTTTATTTTATTTTATTATTTTATTTTATTTTATTTTATTTTATTTTATTTATTGTATTTTGACACCATTACTAAAATTTCATATTTTTTAGTTATCTGTTTGAATTAATGAATGGAAATCCAAAGTCGATTCACAGTGATCTAAAAATAGGATTAATTTTTAATCTTCACAAAGCAAAGTACTTCTCCCATCCCAAACAAAATGTTTTATTGATATTAGTCATCTGTGTATAAAGTACTACTTGTCCCGTTTTAATTTGCTACCTGGTCACGACTGCAGACATGATTTGAAAACCTCTCAAGGTGTGATGATAAGCATATTACAAGTGATTAAGAATATGCATCCTACTAATTAGCGTTTCCGTTTACGATCTCATCAGTTAATTAGTTTGTCAGTAACGACTGACCATTCTTTATTTTGTTCCTCTGTAATCACTGTTTCTTCTTATAATCCAAGGCAAATATTATTAAAGACAAATAAAAATAAATAAATAAATAAATAAATAACAGTTAAAGAAAAAAGAAGAAAAGAAAAAGAAAGAAAGAAAAAACGAGACAGATTCTCGGGCCTCGTGGAAATGATAACCATTCTAATTATACCTGACCTAGCTGTCAAAACATTTGTAAAGGTTAACTGGTAAAGGCACGTGCAGTGCCTTGAAACTCGTGGTTGTATTTTGTTTGAAGTCAAAACTTCTTGTCAAGTTATATACAAGTAATCAGAGAAAACGCTGTTTCACTTAAAATGTTTTTGGAATTAGTAAATCTACGATACAATTTTTCTTAAAACCGGGATTTATTTATATTTATGGATTAGATTTTGATACACATCTGACTAACAATTTCAGGTAAATTATATTTTTAAAAATTATCTCCTGCTTCAACTATTTTAAAAAATTACGTGAAAAAAATCTGTTAAAAATTCGTGTGTTATTACATATTTTTTTTTAATTTTCACATAATGCTTTAATCTCATGAGTTTTGTAATTTAATTATGATATAATAACGGACAAAATCGATCAACAACTAAATCAATCATCCATGTAAACATTCCTCGTATGTTCAAATTATTTATGTCTCTGAGTACCCATGAAGGATTAAATGTATTCAAATTACGTTTCAGTAATCATCGCGGTAGACATTTTTTCTGCCGGTGGACGATTTTACTGTCCACTGCGACAAAAATATTCTTAATCTTTTTTTCTGTTTATTCGCGATGGACCGCGGTGGAAATTTAATCCCATCTAATCGCAACCTTGTCCACCGCGGTGAAATTCACGAATCCACCGGGCTGTACTGTATGTCGATGTTCAAACAAGTTACCAAAGCAATGGGGTCATTCTCAATCTTACCGTAGGCGTTACATATACTCTGTATTTTCTCCTTAGATGTTAGATTTATATATATAAACAAATTTTATTCATTTTACGGTAGTCCTAACTTCAAAGCGTGCCGCCTTCCTACAGTTGGAAATAATTTACCGAAAATTGTAACTGTGCTATCGAAAATTACAACCTCATTACGGATATGCAAAGCTCATTACGAATATTCATTTTTTTTTGCCAAAATTACACTAATATTCATTTTTTCTCGGAAAAAGCAGTGAAAATTACATTTCCAGTGATTTTTCGGCTAATTTCCGGAATTTTTATGAATATTCCTAATTTTGGCCACATTTTCGTTGAAACTGCCTTCTAGTGATATAGGAATGTGTTAAAAATTAAATAAATTTTTGTAAGTTAACATTTAATTTTGCCACTACACTTTTTCACTCCTGTGTGATCCTGTCACACTTTCCACTATACTTTATTTAAATAATATCAATTTTAATTTTAGTGCTTATGGAAACTGGTTTCCTGGAGCCAAACCTCTTGTACAACAAGCAATGGCTAAAATAATGAAGGCCAATCCAGCTTTGTATGTGTTAAGAGAGAGAATACGTAAAGGTTTACAGCTGTACTCCTCAGAGCCGACAGAACCTTATCTCAGCTCCCAAAATTACGGAGAACTCTTCTCCAATCAGATCATTTGGTTTGTTGATGATACAAATGTTTACAGAGTCACTATACACAAGGTAATGATCTTTATTTTAATTTGATAATCACACAAATGTTTTACTAAATATTCAAATGGAAATGCTGTGACATAGTGGCATTGACAGCTGAATGGATCAAAACAAAGTCTTGCGCTTCTCTGTCAATAGAACAGAACAAAACAAAGATTTAGTTTTTCAAGCCAAAGAGAATGGTATAGAACAAAGAGTCTCAGTTTTCCTGTAAGTGAATAGGAGAAAACAGACATGGGTTTTCATGTTAGTGGAATCTGAGAACAAGAACTTTGGTTATGTGACAGTGAATCATAAAGGACAGAGACATGGGTTTTCAAGTTTTCATGTTAAACCAAAGACCTGGTGGTTATTTGTCTTGTTACTAGGCAATTTTTAATGTTTTTAAGTTTTCATGTAAATCGTAAGACTTGGTGGTCATTTGTCATGTTACTAGGCAAAATTTAATGTTTTCAAGTTTTCATGTAAAACGACAGACTTGATTGTCATTTGTCTTGTTACTAGGCAATATTTAATGTTGTCAAGTTTTCATGTAAAACAAAAGACTTGGTGGTCAGTTGTCTTGTTTCTAGGCGATATTTAAGACTTGTTCTCTCAGTTGTCTTTACTTAAGACTCGTTTCTTTCAATGTTCCTATTATAAGGTGACATATTTATCTTGGAACATAAAGAGTAATTAAGATAAAATGTTTTTATTATTTCAGACATTTGAAGGTAATCTGACCACAAAGCCAATAAATGGAGCTATATTTATCTTTAATCCACGCACTGGACAGTTATTTTTGAAGATAATTCATACATCTGTATGGGCAGGACAAAAACGTCTGGGACAGGTTAGATATTACATATTTGATGAAGAAAATTTAATATTTTTAATTCCTCAAACATCCATTTTATTACATCGTCAAGTTTTTAAAGCAAATGAAACATTAAAAACAAATTGTCAAATCTCTGATACAAACAAATTGTCAAATCTCTGATAAAAAGTGTGAGCTCGTTAAAAGATTGAAATGTTAAATTAAAACACTTTTTCTCTCTAAAAGATTGGAAACATGGTAAAAGATACAAATTAAGTCAGTAAACTTCAAAATAAACTGATAAATGGCCAGCAGTAAGTCAAAATAAACCTATCTGTTACCAGCAGTAAGTCAAAATTGACTCTGTATTATAATTATAATATTGTAATATGTCATTGTAATATGTGTACATAATATATCATTGTGATATGTGTATATAATATATCATTGTGATATATGTACATAATATATCATTGTGATATGTGTATATAATATATCATTGTGATATGTGTATATGACATGTCATTGTAATATGGGTACTTGAAGTGTCTTTGTATTGAACTATACCAAACAGATATTAGTTATGTATGATTGTTAGATGAATACTTCATGGTTACTTGTGTGTTATAATCAGCAGAAACATTGTTAACTTGGTTCTATCTATCCTTTGTAATTATATCTTATATATTTATCTGGTAGTTGGCCAAGTGGAAAACTGCTGAAGAAGTTGCTGCTTTAATTAGATCATTACCTGTAGAAGAACAACCCAAACAGATTATTGTAACCAGAAAAGGAATGTTAGATCCACTTGAGGTTCATTTGCTGGATTTCCCAAATATCGTTATCAAAGGTAGTGAACTCCAACTGCCTTTCCAGGCTTGTCTAAAGGTTGGTGATTATTAAAACAACTCTTTTACCCAGTGCTTTTCAAAGGATTTGCATACCTTTATAAAGTTTTTGGGTATCTTAACTCATACAATTGATGTAAAATTTTGTATGATTCAATAGATTTTTTCAATTTCAGGAAATTTTTAAAGTTCCCATCTGTCATTTCTTTGCTGTTTTGTATTTGTCTGTTAATATTGTGTGTACTAAACAGAATAAAGTGAAGAGAATTGAAATTTCCTAATTTTCTCATTAAAAAAGACCAGTTGGTGAACACTTAAAGATCATTTAGAGTTTAAGCGTATATTTGAGATACCAAACAACGGAGTTATTTTTGCAGGTGTTTGTACTTAAATCACATGTTGTTATAAATATAGGACCCTTACTATATTTAAAAATTGAATAACTAGTTATAGATGTCAAAAATATTTCATATTGAGCATCTGAACATAAGTTATAATTGCACTGATATATCTAAACAAAATGCATGATGGTTTTATAATTTATTAAATATGCCTCACAATTTAGTCTGTGTCTTAATCTATGTTCGAACAATCTTACAAATTTGGATGCACTTGTGTTTGCAATCCTTGTTGAATTGTATGTTTCAAAGGTCATGGGGGCTTATAACATGGCACTGTGTGTGTGTGTGTGTGTGTGTGTGTGTGTGTGTGTGTGCGCAAGTGTGGGAGTTGTTAACATTCATTTTCAGCTGACTGGTATGCTTTTATTCAATTATGAATAATTTGTACTCATTGTTTTATACACAGGTTGAAAAATTTGGAGATTTGATCTTGAAGGCTACAGAACCACAGATGGTGTTGTTTAACCTGTATGATGATTGGTTAAAGACTATATCATCTTACACTGTAAGTAAATAATGCTGGCAGTGTTGCCCTCTAGGGGTCTGACAGGGAGTACAATCTATATATATTTTCAAAGCAGTGTATTTTATTCATAACAAGGAATCGTCAGTTTTAAGTTCCTGATTTCTTATTATTTTATTTCAAAGTTTTATGGTTAAAAGTAAAAAAAGTAAATTTAATTGTTTTTTCATTTTTATTTATGGACAAAAACTAAGAAATATTCTTCATTGTTGGCTGCATTACTGAACAAAGATATGACAGATCTCACCATAACTTACAAGGTTCCACAGATCTCACCATAACTTACAAGGTTCCCCAATGGAACTAAATGAATGTTTTTTTTTTTTACTTTAGGCATTTTCACGTCTTATTTTGATATTGAGAGCTTTACATGTTAACAATGACCGTACAAAAGTCATATTAAAGCCTGATAAGACCACTGTAACTGAAGCTCACCATATTTGGCCGACTCTTTCTGATGAAGAATGGATGAAGATAGAAATGCAACTGAAGGATCTCATATTAGCCGATTATGGCAAGAAAAATAAGTAAGTGATAAATGTGCATGTTATTGGGATATATCATTAATATCTGCATTATTTCACAATTAAGTAACTCTCTCAGTTAACCTCTACAAGTTTGTCCTTTTATGGAATGGCTAAATCTTGTATATACTGTTATAATAATGTAGGATCAGATAGCAATCAGAAATAAAAGTATCTCTAACAACTTGACATGGACTTTTTGTTTATTGTAAATTTTTTTTAGTTACATATTAAAATGACTTAATGTCTGGAACCTGGGTTGGTAGAATATAACTTTTAAATCAGTTCATCATTATTGAAGCTTTTATTTACTTATTATATTTCAGTGTAAATGTTGCATCATTAACACAATCAGAAATTCGTGATATCATTCTCGGTATGGAAATCTCTGCTCCTTCTGCACAACGTCAACAAATCGCAGAAATAGAAAAACAAACAAAGGAACAGTCTCAATTAACAGCAACAACAACGAGGACAGTTAACAAACATGGAGACGAAATAATTACATCTACAACCAGTAATTATGAGACTTCAACATTTGCTTCGAAGACCGAGTGGCGGGTACGAGCAATATCTGCCACCAATCTACATCTGAGAACCAATCATATCTATGTGTCATCTGATGATATTAAAGAGACTGGATATACTTATATATTACCAAAGAATGTGCTGAAGAAGTTTATTATTATATCTGATCTCAGAGCACAGGTAAGGTGGAGTCAATAAGTTAACAAGCTAGCTACAACTTAGTTTATTAAGATCTGCTGGCTGTTCATAGTAAAGTAGATAAAAATGTACCATATGTTTAATTATTATGTAGAAGCATTGGTGTCATCTATAACTTTGTTCCTGTTTTGCTTTTAATTTTAGGTCAATTAGTTTTGTATGTTAATTGTATTATGTATTATAGTTAAGTTTATACATTGGTTAACTTTATACAAAATTTAAAACAAAATTTAAGACTTCTTTGTTATAGATCTACATGTAAATAGGCATTGACAGAATATAATTTTTTGATTAGTTAAATGTAGACCAACTCATAGAGGTTTTGACTGGGTAAATCTAGATGATAACATCTTGAATTGGAAACTTCCACAAAAGGACTATCACAGCCATGGATATATGTAGCACAAAAATTTTAAAAAAGCTATGTGGATTTATTTATAAATTATTTTATTTAAAGTTAAAATATAGATGGTAGATATAGAGAAACATTACAGCCCTGTGGAGCCCCTTTTGATATAGAAACATTACAGCCCTGTGGAGCCCCTTGTTATATAGAAACATTGCAGCCCTGTAGAGCCCCTTGTTATATAGAAACATTGCAGCCCTGTGGAGCCCCTTGTTATATAGAAACATTACAGCCCTGTGGAGCCCCTTGTGATATAGAAACATTGCAGCCCCGTAGAGCCCCTTGTTATATAGAAACATTACAGCCCTGTGGAGCCCCTTGTTATATAGAAACATTACAGCCCCGTAGAGCCCCTTGTTATATAGAAACATTGCAGCCCTGTGGAGCCCCTTGTTATATAGAAACATTGCAGCCCTGTGGAGCCCCTTGTTATATAGAAACATTACAGCCCTGTGGAGCCCCTTGTGATATAGAAACATTGCAGCCCCGTAGAGCCCCTTGTTATATAGAAACATTACAGCCCTGTGGAGCCCCTTGTTATATAGAAACATTACAGCCCCGTAGAGCCCCTTGTTATATAGAAACATTGCAGCCCCGTAGAGCCCCTTGTCATATAGAGTAATTAATCATAAGATTTATACCTTGTACTTATAGATTGCTGGTTACTTATATGGAGTTAGTCCCCCTGACAATCCACAAGTGAAGGAAATCAGATGTATTGTACTACCACCACAATGGGGAACACATCAAACAGTCCATTTACCAAATATTTTACCAGAACATGAATATTTAAAAGTAAGTTTCTATAGATTAGCATGTTCCCCTAATTATTTTTCAACAACATGATTAATAGAAATTTATATCCTTACTTATAACCCTCAATTTTTACACAAAAATAAAAGTTTGAGATGGAGAATGCAGGTTTTAAGGGGGTATATAAAATATTAATCTTGGTAATCTTCCAGAATCAATCATCTGCAATAAAACTGCTATATGTGTATGATCAACATAGGTTACAATTCTCATCAGAAATAATTGACCAGAAGAATGGATATTTAATTTATTGGTTAAAAATGATTATATGAAATGTAGACACAGTGCATGCTGGAAAGGGTGGACTTAATTCACTTTAGTCAGGTGAAGTTTGAAGAGGGTCACCATGTAGTAAAATCCATTTTGGATTACAATACGTTTCATTTTATTATGTTACAGTCATTACATTCCATTAGTCATTACATTACATTACATTAGTCTGTCCCAAGTATGTTGTTTTATTTAATCTTGTTAAAAACCAGCACATAAATGTTTCCCTTGTTTTGTCTGTATAGATTGGTTTTTCTATACAATGGGGAACAAGAATATTCTTTATAAAAGTATCACTTTATTTCATGTAGGAAATGGAACCACTTGGATGGATTCACACACAACCTAACGAGTTACCACAGTTGTCTCCTCAAGATATAACCACACATGCCAAAGTAATGTCAGAAAATGCTTCATGGGATGGAGAAAAAACCGTCATCATTACATGCAGGTATGTCATTTACCAATAAAATAGTCAATTTAAGGACACATATACATGTATCATATCAAAACAGTAAGCATAATGATGGATAAGTATTACCTGAAATTGTAATGATGAGTAATTATTATAAAAACTTGTAAAGATGAGTAAATGATAACTGAAATAAGTATTACATGAAATTGTAATGATGAGTAATTATTATAAAAACTTGTAATGATGGGTAAATGATAACTGAAATAGGTATTACCTGAAATTGTAATGATGAGTAATTATTATAAAAACTTTTAATGATGGGTAAATGATAACTGAAATAAGTATTACATGAAATTGTAATGATGAGTAATTATTATAAAAACTTGTAATGATGGGTAAATGATAACTGAAATAAGTATTACATGAAATTGTAATGATGAGTAATTATTATAAAAACTTGTAATGATGGGTAAATGATAACTGAAATAGGTATTACCTGAAATTGTTATGATGAGTAATTATTATAAAAACTTGTAATGATGGATAAATGATAACTGAAATAGGTATTACATGAAATTGTAATGATGAGTAATTATTATAAAAACTTGTAATGATGAGTAAATGTTAACTGAAATAGGTATTTCCTGAAATTGTAATGATGAGTAATTATTATAAAAACTTGTAATGATGAGTAAATGATAACTGAAATAGGTATTAGCTGAAATTGTAATGATGAGTAATTATTATAAAAACTTGTAATGATGGGTAAATGATAACTGAAATAGGTATTACCTGAAATTGTAATGATGAGTAAATGATAACTGAAATAAGTATTACCTGAAATTGTAATGATGAGTAATTATTATAAAAACTTGTAATGATGAGTAAATGATAACTGAAATAAGTATTACATGAAATTGTAATGATGAGTAATTATTATAAAAACTTGTAATGATGGGTAAATGATAACTGAAATAAGTATTACCTGAAATTGTAATGATGAGTAAGTAAATAATAACTGAAATAGGTATTAACTAAAATTGTAATGATGAGTAATTATTATAAAAACTTGTAATGATGGGTAAATGATAACTGAAATAGGTATTACCTGAAATTGTAATGATGAGTAATTATTATAAAAACTTGTAATGATGAGTAAATGATAACTGAAATAAGTATTAGCTGAAATTGTAATGATGAGTAAGTAAATAATAACTGAAATAAGTATTACCTGAAATTGTAATAATAAGTAATTACTATAAAAACTTGTAATGATGGGTAAATGATAACTGAATTAAGTATTACCTGAAATTGTAATGATGAGTAATTATTATAAAAACTTGTAATGATGAGTAAATGATAACTGAAATAAGTATTAGCTGAAATTGTAATGATGAGTAATTATTATAAAAACTCGTAATGATGAGTAAATTATAACTGAAATTGGTATTACCTGAAATATAAATGATGAGTAATTGTTACCTGGAATTGTATTGATTTACCTGGATTATTTTGTATATACTTACAGTTTTACACCTGGATCATGTTCTCTGACAGCTTACAAGTTAACCCCTACAGGATGTGAATGGGGCAGACAGAACACGGACACTGGGAATAATCCTAAAGGATATCTACCATCTCATTATGAACGTGTACAGATGTTATTATCAGACAGGTTTCTGGGATTCTTTATGACACCTGGCACTGGATCATGGAATTATAACTTTATGGGTGTGTACATATGACATTATTTCTGACAGTTGTATTTATGACATTATCTCTGACAGTTGTACATATGACATTATTTCTGACAGTTGTACATATGACATTATTTGTGACAGTTGTACATGACATTATTTCTGACAGTTGTACATAGAACATTATTTCTGACAGCAATTTCATCTCCTAATATGATTTCTGTTTTCTATCATGACACAAAAGTGTACAACAAAGTATACAATTTTAATACCAAAGTAAGTCAGAGTAACAATGATACTCAGTATGATATATTTACATGTCAAACCCTCTTTAAATTTGTTAATTATTGCCATTTTTGTAAATTTTAGGTGTAAGACATGATCCCAATATGAAGTATGATCTTCAGTTGGCAAATCCAAAAGAATTCTATCATGAAGTTCACCGTCCATCACATTTCTTAAACTTCAGTTCTATGGAGGATGTAGAGTTAGTAAACACAGACAGAGAAGATCTGTATGAGTGATTAATGTTACAGTGTTGAACAGTGAAATATAATAGACTATGTTACTCTGATTCATCTTTATATATGTTTTTATGTTTTTCTACATTACTGGTAGTTGTCTGGTTTTATGGTGACGTTTTGAACCAAGTGCTTAACAAACAAATAAATATATAACATGCTGTTAATATTGTGTTTAAGCCAAACATCTGAAGATAATATTATTATTAATCAAATTTATGTACAAACTTTGATTAATTAATGTACTTTAAACTATAGAGGATAGTTATCAGTGAATGTTACTATATATATAACATACAAGATAACAGTGGATACTGCGAGATAACAACTGGATACTGTGAGATAACAACTGGATACTGTGTCAAGTCATCAAGGACACGGCTGTTTTATCTGTCACCTACATAGATCATTTTATATTTAGTTATTGCTGTTTAATTCACTATACAGTTATCATTGTAAATATCAGAAAATTCTCCATCATCATAAGTACAGCTTGAAGATAACAGAATCTATCTGAAGGTATCACTGAGAATAAAAGTAATTTGATGATTGTTTAAAAATGACTAAAAATTTATAAATATTTGAAAAATCATACAAAAATATCTTATATGTAAGCATCATGTAAATGAAATTTTTCTCATTTAGGGAACTTGTTTGTAATTTTCTTTCATTAAAAGCTGTATAAAATCCATCAAAATAATTCTGATATATTTTGTTGTTTTTTTAAGCTTAACTGACTATATCCACTGAGCTTATGACATAGCAAAATATCTGTGCATACTTGTTTTTGAATACAAAACTTAAGCTTTACTGAAGATACTGGTCCCAACGAAAACAGATCTGGTATGGAAATTCCCAAGAAGGATTATACTTAAAAACAGATCTGGTATAGAAAGTCCCAAGATTGGGTAGACTTAAAAACAGATCTGGTATAGAAAGTCCCAAGATGGGGTAGACTGAAAAACAGATCTGGTATAGAAAGTCCCAAGATGGGGTAGACTTAAAAACAGATCTGGTATAGAAAGTCCCGAGATAGGGTAGACTTAAAAACAGATCTGGTATAGAAAGTCCCAAGATGGGGTAGACTTAAAAACAGATCTGGTATAGAAAGTCCCAAGATGATGTAGACTTAAAAACAGATCTGGTATAGAAAGTCCCAAGATGATGTAGACTTAAAAACAGAACTGGTATAGAAAGTCCCGAGATAGGGTAGACTTAAAAGTCCCAAGATGGGGTAGACTTAAATACAGATCTGGTATAGAAAGTCCCAAGATGGGGTAGACTTAAATACAGATCTGGTATAGAAAGTCCCTAGATGGGGTAGACTTCAGTTTTTCATGTCAATCAGATCCTGCATCCAAACTCTTTTAACAGAAACGCAGATGCATATAATTGAAAATTATATGTTTATGCATTGATTAATTTTTATCAAACTTGATATCTTATGTAAATAAGATAAAGTTTTTAGTAACATTTTAATTTGGCTTGTATTAAACCATTAGAAAAATGGACCAAATCTGTCGGGTCAATTGTTTCTACTTGAGCATTGCAGAACCGTCGGGTCAATTGTCCCAGTTGAGCATTACAGAACCTGTCGGAGTCAATTGTTTCTACTTGACGCTGATTCTCAGCAATAACCCCCAATTCATTGTTTAAGAATGATGAAAAATGAAACTCTTAAAACTGATGAATTTTTGGTATTTTCAGCGACTGAACATATCAGAAGTTTGAAAAACAACAAAATTAGTAGCACCAAATGATTGTTTTGGTTGCATTTTGACTTTATCGGCACATATATGATACTGTAATTTCAAAGAGTTGATTTTTACGTGACCGTATTTAAACTTCATCATATTCTTACCACGAAGTGTTATTTATATGTTTATTTTGTTTGATCATTAGGTGACATCTTTATTGTATTAAAAATGTGATTTGAGGTGACTCTGGCATATCATAATAATAGATACAAAGATTTAATCAAAAGAAATTCAAGTGTTTTTATGCTAAAATATAATAGATTTATTTCGGTCTTCTTTATATAGTAACAGAAACAACATTTTAAATAAGTGATCACCATTTAACTTTCAAAATAAAATGCAAATATAACTTGATGAAACTACTAATCAACAAAACAGTCAAAACTTCATACCTTCCAAATAAATTTCATTTCAGGTAACAATATATTCTGTAACGTATGTAACAACACTAGTTAACTTAAAGATAAGCTAAATTATTATGATTCTGCAAGCTATAAACTCTTATTTTTATAATAAAAATGTAAAACTTATCCATAGAACACATTATATGGGTAGATACATACTAACAAACTGACAAAAACTTTTTGTCGGTAACGTATGTAACAATTCGACTGTTAATAAGCTGATGTACATGTTTATGTTTATGCTAACGATGAAATCCTTATTTTCATTAAAAAAGATTCGAAGTCTTTAATATATCAAATACCAGGAAAAAATTTCACTTCTCTAATGAAAAAATAAATAATACATTAAGTAACGTACGTAACTGTTCTGTAACGTACGTAACAGTCATATACTAAGGTTAAAAACGTATAAACCCTGTGTCTTGTATTTGTCAAAAAAAAAAAAAAAGAAGATATGATTAAATATAATCATTGTCTCCAAGTTTGTAAAACCTTTTTCTTTTTCCGGACGTCACGTTGTTTACTTCATATGAAATCAGGGGGCTAGAACATTTGTTTCTGTTTCTGGATTTTTGCATTAATTTTATATGATATTCATTATCGATTTCATTAAGCATCAGTGATTACATCATTGTACCACATGTTATCATAGACTGCAGGAATAAAATCACCATTTGATAAGTTAACAGCACAATTATCTGGTTTTGCAACATCACTATATTGTTCTGAAACATGAAGTTTGGTATCTGGATTTTGTTGCAAATCTTCGTCCTTGTTTTGTTGCAAGTCATGTTGTGTGTTTTGTTGTAAGTTGGATATCGAATATAACTCGGATTTTGGCTTATAAAGGAGGCCAATAAAAAATATCCGGGTCGCATTCGACAAAACATTGCTAATGAAATATGATTGCCTATGTTTTCTGAATGAAACTTAAAATGTAAATTCTTTAAATAATCTGTTAAAACCAAAGTCTGTTTTTTTCTCCAGTAGCACTTTTTTCATATCTGCTTTCCCGGGCTGAATTCGGGTTATAACAAAGCAAAAGTTGTACAAGTTTTAGAAAGAGAATCTGTTTTTGAAAATTGTACATTTTTTATTTTCTACCCGCTTTTTTATACTTTTTCTAAATTCGTGATGGAAAAAGTTGAATTCGTCTTGTACAAAAGTTTACGGTCAATAACTGACTTTATTTACTGCTGACGAAAGTCTTAACTATTTTTCTTAACTATTATGATATATCACACTCTGTTTGCTTCCGTGGTGTTATCTCTTCATTTGAAAGTTTAACTGTTTTACATTCACACTTTGAGAAAACAGAATTTACGAAATTATAGGTATTTGTTACATGCGTAAAAAGAAAATGAAAATGGACAAAGTGGTTCTCAAATCTATGGGAAAATTATCTCAATAAAATAGACCAATGACATCTATCATTCTTAGGCAAAAATTATTTAATTTCTCAAACGCTAAATTATAGACTTTAATTGTTTGTTTCTTGTGTCTAATGACAATTTTCTTCATTATTCTTTTACAATGAAAGTTAGAGTACTGTTACACTTGTTACTTGTGATAATACATACGTTACCACTGGTAACGTATGTAGCATTTTTTTGGAATATAAATTTCTACCTAACGATGAAAGGTAAGCAAATCATTGTGAGTTTGTTGAAAAGGGCAAGGGATATTATCTAAATAGTAAGATTTACTTTTTGATCATTGCACTTTTAAATGGATTCTAACTTTTTAAAAAGGACACCTTTGACTTTTCCAATTAGCTTGACAGTTTTTAGTTGTTAACGTCAATCTGTATGGTTGAAATTGCTTATGGACGTTACTTTAATATAAAGCTGAATTATACGAATTACAAAGGTCACATGACACGATTAAGCCATATTTTTGCATGATACCATCAACGTATGTATCGGTAACGTATGTATTTTTTTTCAACTTTTGCATTTTGTAGTTTTAGCAATTCGAACTTGTAGTGAATTACGTATTTAAAGTGTTGTATCTAGGTCAATAAATAAATATAAACTTTAATTAAATGATTTCCCATAAGAATGATGTAACGTAAGTATTGAGGAAAATAAAACCTTCAATTCAATTTTGTTTCATGCTTCTTAAGACCCGATAGCGGCTGTAAAGTTGCAAATTCCATTGTTTCATTAAGTATGGGAAGAAGATGCTTCAATTTGCTCACATCAGTGATAAGTATGACAAAAGTACATGTTCATCGTGTAGACTTTTTTATATGTGGTAACGTTTGTATCATGTACCCGGTAACACATCTTTCTTTGGCACTGGTTTGTACAAATAGCATGCATTGTCAACAAAAATCAGTTTTAAATATGACACCAATACAGCATTAACGAAAGTAGTTCTTTAACATTATGTTACTTTTCAAATTCTGAAAATTTGGGGTTTAAAACATGAAAAGTTTATCCGGTAACAGTAACGTTTGTATCAATTTGATAGTTTGTGAGATTTCAAAACAATCAAAATAATTGATAAACACGAAAACTATGTTTTTATAATGGTAGATATAATGTGTAGTTTATGTTTGTTTATTTATCCTTTGGCTTTTTCTAGAGATTATTTATTATATTTCGTATAATACTATTTGGGTCTTATTACTGAGAATAGGTTTTGAGCATTGCAGAGCTGTCGGGTCAATTGTCCCAGTTGAGCATTACAGAACCTGTCGGGGTCAATTGTTTCCACTTGAGCATTGCAGAGCTGTCGGGTCAATTGTCCCAGTTGAGCATTACAGAATCTGTCGGGGTCAATTGTTTCCACTTGAGCATTGCAGACCTGTCGGGTCAATTGTCCCAGTTGAGCATTACAGAACCTGTCGGGGTCAATTGTTTCCACTTGAGCATTACAGAACTGTCGGATCAATTGTCCCCGTTGAGCATTACAGAATCTGTCGGGGTCAATTGTTTCCACTTGAGCATTACAGAACTGTCGGGTCAATTGTCCCAGTTGAGCATTACAGAAGCTGTCGGGGTCAATTGTTTCCACTTGAGCATTACTGAACTGTCGGATCAATTGTCCCAATTGAGCATTACAGAACCTGTCGGGGTCAATTGTTTCCACTTGAGCATTACAGAACTGTCGGGTCAATTGTCCCAATTGAGCATTACAGAACATGTCGTGGTCAATTGTTTCCACTTAAACGTTAGAGAACTGTCGAGTCAATTGTTTACAGTTGAGCATTACAGAACCTGTCGGGTCACAATTTTTTAGTCGAGCATCACTTTTATGAAACTAATGAAGCTATAATTATTTGTATAATGTGGTGATACTGATAACAAAAAATGTACTTATTGTTAACAGTACTAAGTACTGATACTTTATTGTTTTTACTATTATGACTTCATATTACAAATTATCAAATGCACGAGGGTTGTTCGATATGTAATGTGTATTGTACGATATCTAAAAGCATTCGACTCTTATAGTGAAATGAACATTACATCCTTTCAGAGTACTCTTAGCAGTTTGAAAAAACACAATTTCAATCTCTTAATTCATTTTTGAAATGCATGACGGTACTCTGATTTAGGTAGACCTTTGTTGCACTGATTGATAGCTGAACCAAGGGCTTGTCGCATAGGGCTAGATATGGAGAGCATGGTGGGTGTGTCAAGACGGGAACCTTTTCCGAGATCAAAAATTGCTTCACAAGCTCAGATGTATGTGACGGAGCATTATCATAAAGTAGACGAACGTGCCTAAATCCTGACACAGAGCGTCTTTTTCGATATTTCTTGAGCTTTTTTGTTATAACATCTCGATAATACGCTTCAAATTGAAATGTACCCGCGATAGCGATATGCGAACAGTGTTTGGTAATATCACGAATCGTATATCTGCCGTCATTTCCCGGACTTTTGAGACTATTGCCTTTCCTGCTACAGTCACAGGTTTGCCAGATTTTGCTGCATCTTTGACGGACTCTGTGCCAGTCAGAAATTTCTTTATCCACCTCTGTCGAATTTTGTGCGAACTTTTTTATAAGAAGTGACCACGCTACATACTACTTATATAAGTTCTAATTGATTTCTTCAATATTCTCAACTCCTTTCCCAACCATTTTTGAAACAGTGATCAACGATCCAGCTCTATTGAAATGTCTATAAATTTAAAACTATATGGAGCCGAAGACACGTCACGGTTTATACTGTTGGGGAGGTTTTGAATATAGCTATTTAAGCGTATCGTCATCAACGAAATCGTGCAAAGCGTTACCGCGCTGTGATAAATGCACATTACACATCGAACCGCCCCCGTTATTTATTCATACAACTAAGTACTGATACAAAAATATTTACTGTTCATACTACTAAATACTAATACCAAGGACCTTATTTGATGATACTGCTTACAACCTATACATGATGGTCTTATTGTTAATAGTGTTAGATACCTAAATACTGATAATAGAAATACAATATTGTTTATACTGATACAAAAAGACTTACTTGTTCATATCAATTACCCGTTCAAAATCGGGAAACGCATTTTTAGAAACCATTTTTATAATATTCAGTGTCCGTTTTAACGTTGATAAAAATCAATGGATACATTTTCTTCATTATATAGAATGTTCATTTAAAAAGAGAAAGAAAGTTCTGGATACCATTATTTTATTATATCAGATGTATGTTTAAAGTAATGTTGTTTAACGTCGCATCAGCAACTCTATGAATTAATCTAAGAACAAGTTTATTTATGTCTGTGATGTGTGAGTGTGTGTTATAACCTACCGTGTACTAGCACGTTCTTATGGCGACTTAGATAATATGTTACCTGTGAGAAAAAAAGAAAAACAGCACGCTTCATGATATATTTGGTAAATCGCAATCGTCATATTTAGAGATTGATTGATTTATTGTGGTTTTACGTTCGAGTCAAAAATATTTCAATGACATCGAGACGTCATCGACTATCGGTGAAGTTGTATGGTGCAGTGCCCTTAGGGCAATGTGAAGGCCATCGGTTTTCAAGATCTCTTCCGAAGGACCACGACTTTCTAAATGCCGAATTCTTGACGAAAGAACAGTCACTACCTATTTTAAAGTCTTGGACGGGCCTGGTCGGGGTTCGAAATACGAAGCGAGCACTCTACCAAATGAGCTACCGTAGGGATATATATATATATATATATATATATATATATATATATATATATATATATATATATATATATATATATATATATATATATATATATATATATATATTAAGTGCTTCAAACAACCCCCTCCCCCCAAAATAGGCCACTGGCTGTAATAGTTCCGAATTGTTTTGGTAAGATGTTAGCTCACCGAGTCGGTATGTTACAGAAAGGCATACTACTACCCCAGTCCACCAGTCCATTATCCTTGCACCAGGTAACCGGTCGATACTCTACCATCCTAATGCTGACGAGGAATCAATATGTCAAAAATTTTGAGAATTTGCATGGCCCGGGCAGGGTTCGAGCCCACGACCTCCCACTCATAAGGCGGATGATCTACCACTAACCCACCGAGCCAAAATTAAATGGAATTCCGGTGACTGCTGGGTCTAAGGCACACGTTAGAGTAACCACCTCCTGAAGGTTCACAATGAACTAGGAAAGATCCTTGTTTGGCTGGGTCTAAGGGACACGTCAGAGAAACCACCTCCTGAAGGTTCACTATGAACTAGGAAAGATCATTGTTTGGCTGGGTCTAAGGCACACGTTACAGTAACCACCTCCTGAAGGTTCACAATGAACTCGGAAAGATCCTTGTTTGGCTAGGTCTAAGGCACACGTTAGAGTAACCACCTCCTGAAGGTTCACAATGAATTAGGAAAGATCCTTGTTTGGCTAGGTCAAAGGCACACGTTACAGTAACCACCTCCTGAAGGTTCACAATGAATTAGGAGAGATCCTTGTTTGGCTAGGTCTAAGGCACACGTTACAGTAACCACCTCCTGAAGGTTCACAATGAATTAGGAAAGATCCTTGTTTGGCTGGGTCTAAGGGACACGTCAGAAAAACCACCTCCTGAAGGTGGACAATGAACTCGGAAAGATCCTTGTTTGGCTGGGTCTAAGGGACACGTTAGAGAAACCACCTCCTGAAGGTTCACAATGAATTAGGAAAGATCCTTGTTTGGCTGGGTCTAAGGCACACGTTAGAGTAACCACCTCCTGAAGGTTCACAATGAATAAGGAAAGATCCTTGTTTGGCTGGGTCTAAGGGACACGTCAGAGAAAATACCTCCTGAAGGTTCACAATGAACTAGGAAAGATCCTTGTTTGGCTGGGTCTAAGGCACACGTTAGAGTAACCACCTCCTGAAGGTTCATAATGAACTCGGAAAGATCCTTGTTTAGCTAGGGCTTAGGCACACGTTACAGTAACCACCTCCTGAAGGTTCACAATGAACTCGGAAAGATCCTTGTTTGGCTGGGTCTAAGGCACACGTTAGAGTAACCACCTCCTGAAGGTTCACAATGAACTCGGAAAGATCCTTGTTTGACTGGGGCTAATGTACACGTTAGAGTAACCACCTCCTGAAGGTTCACAATGAACTCGGAAAGATCCTTGTTTGGCTGGGTCTAAGGCACACGTTAGAGTAACCACCTCCTTAAGGTTCACAATGAACTCGGAAAGATCCTTGTTTGGCTGGGTCTAAGGCACACGTTAGAAAAACCACCTCCTGAAGGTTCACAATGAACTCGGAAAGATCCTTGTTTGGCTGGGTCTAAGGCACACGTTAGAGTAACCACCTCCTTAAGGTTCACAATAAACTCGGAAAGATCCTTGTTTGGCTGGGTCTAAGGCACACGTTACAGTAACCACCTCCTGAAGGTTCACAATGAACTCGGAAAGATCCTTGTTTGGCTGGGTCTAAGGCACACGTTACAGTAACCACCTCCTGAAGGTTCACAATGAACTCGGAAAGATCCTTGTTTGGCATGGTCTAAGGCACACATTAGAGAAACCAACTCCTGAAGGTACACAATGAACTAGGAAAGATCCTTGTTTGGCTGTGTCTTAGGCACACGTTAGAGTAACCACCTCCTGAAGGTTCACAATGAACTAGGAAAGATCATTGTTTGGCTGGGTCTAAGGGACACGTCAGAGAAACCACCTCCTGAAGGTTCACTATGAACTCGGAAAATTACTTGTTTGGCTGGGTCTAAGGCACACGTTAGAGTAACCACCTCCTGAAGGTTCACAATAAACTCGGAAAGATCCTTGTTTGGCTGGGTCTAAGGCACACGTTAGAAAAACCACCTCCTGAAGGTTCACAATGAACTCGGAAATATCATTGTTTGGCTGGGTCTAAGGCACACGTTAGAGTAACCACCTCCTGAAGGTTCACAATGAACTTGGAAAGATCCTTGTTTGGCTGAGTCTAAGGCACACGTTAGAGAAACCACCTCCTGAAGGTTCACAATGAACTCGGAAAATTCCTTGTTTGGCTGGGTCTAATGCACACGTTAGAGTAACCACCTCCTGAAGGTTCACAATAAACTCGGAAAGATCCTTGTTTGGCTGGGTCTAAGGCACACGTAACAGCAACCACCTCCTGAAGGTTCACAATGAACTCGGAAAGATCCTTGTTTGGCTGGGTCTAAGGCACACGTTAGAGTAACCACCTCCTGAAGGTTCACAATGAACTAGGAAAGATCCTTGTTTGGCTGGGTCTAAGGCACACGTTAGAGTAACCACCTCCTGAAGGTTCACAATGAACTAGGAAAGATCCTTGTTTGGCTGGGTCTAAGGCACACGTTACAGTAACCACCTCCTGAAGGTTCACAATGAACTAGGAAAGATCCTTGTTTGGCTGGGTCTAAGGCACACGTTACAGTAACCACCTCCTGAAGGTTCACAATGAACTCGGAAAGATCCTTGTTTGAGAAAGTTTGTCAATTAGCTTTTTTCTTTTGCCATATATTTTCCACCATCCCTGAATTTATCTCGTCAATATGTGTGATTGTCTTGACTGAGGCGTTAAACACCATTACTCTACTCCAAAATGACAAAGTGTTCTATACCTAAAATGATGAAGTGGTATCCGGTGGTTCAAACACTTTCACATATGATAATTTTTAAAACTTACATCTACATGTATAACTCTTTATTATGAAGTATTATTAATATAAAGAAAAAAGGGGGAGGACAGGCATTCAGGGAGAGGACAGACATTCAGGGACAGGACAGAAATTCAGGGACAGGACAGACATTTAGAGACAGGGCAGAGGACAGGCATTCAGGGAGAGGACAGACATTCAGGGACAGGACAGACATTCAGGGACAGGACAGACATTTAGAGACAGGGCAGAGGACAGACATTCAGGGAGAGGACAGAGGACAGACATTCAATTTTCTGTTTAGTTGCCGTGCTTCATCAATATATTTTAAAAAGTGTTATAAAAGTTTTAAAAAATTGATAATTTGATAAATATTTATTTATCTATTTATAAATGCATCACGTTATATAAAATCACACGTGATTTAATAAAGATAGTTGAACGAATTAATTATCTAATTGGACTGTGTTACTATCACGTTGTTTACTGGTCATTGTACAGTTATGTGTAGATATAACCGATAATTATTTCATCAATGTCAGCAACATTTAGAACATTACGCAGTGGACTTTTGATCTACAGATAACTAACATTACTATATAAACTAAATGAACAACAGTTACAGTTTCATACCCAATTTGACAACGTTTATCCGCCCGCTCCATAAGCATGGGGCCCACGCTATTTTTAATCTTGGCCGTTGTGGTCGGGACACAGGCGGGTATGTGGGATACACATTTATAATCAATGCTTTCTTTAATTGTTTTCAGTTTAATTATTTAATTTGCTATAAATTTATCAAACATTCAATACATCTTCCCTGTTTTGTTTTCCCTTATCTTGTTTACCAGATTCATTCATTTTAAATCAAAGATGATTTTGTTTTTTTTTTTTTTAATTTTTAGGACCAATAGACACATTGAGTAGAGACACACAAACCTGCGCCAGAACATGTACGGGTAAGTACTACTTTATATAATATATACTTTTATATAAGTTTTCACTTGGTCATCTTCAGTCCGCGGTAAAAGCTAAAACTAGATTTTAGATGATGTTCCGATACTTTGGTTTTGTTCAGTAAGGTTGAAGTTTATATTGTGTTCCGATACTTTGGCTTTGTTCAGTAAAGTTGTATTTTATATTGTGTTCCGATACTTTGGTTTTATTCAGTAAAGTTGTATTTCATATTGTGTTCCGATACTTTGGCTTTGTTCAGTAAAGTTGTATCTTATATTGCGTTCCGATACTTTGGCTTTGTTCAGTTAAGTTGTATTTTATATTGTGTTCCGATACTTTGGCTTTGTTCAGTAGTGTTCTATCTTATATTGCGTTCCGATACTTTGGCTTTGTTCAGTAAAGTTGTATTTTATATTGTGTTCCGATACTTTGATGTAACTACAGTCAAACTTCGATTATTCGAAGTTTAAGGGTCTTCATTTTAGGTTCGAATAATCGGGGGGTTCGAATAATCGAATAAGTTAATCTCAAACTTCAAATCTCGATCTACCGTACGTTATCTTAAGATACAACAGTATTCTATTGCACTTTGAAGGTGTTTTATCGGTGTCAGTCTATAACGAATAATGTCATGACCTATCATGATTAATTTAATAAAAACAGAAATATTAATTTTATTTCCATCTGGTACAAAATGAAACATGCGTGGTAATACATACGACACCGTAAGTACAGCCATCCAGAGAAAGCACACCATGCTTTTTATGCACGCAATACACGTTTTTATGATTTTACAGAATTTTAAACGAAACGAAACGGAACAGGTCTATAAAATTTCTTGAATTGAAATGTGAATAAGGCAGAAAACTGTTTCTGTCAACTTTATTACAAAATAATGATTTTTTTTAAATTTCCCGACAGGGCTATATAAAATATCAAATTAATATTCAGATGCCGTTTTTTGAAATTATGATGGTAACCGTGGTCAACAGAATTCTTTTTATCGTTTACTTGAGTATCGCTACACACGTGCAGCTCATATTCTATTACCTGGGATTATAATTACAGTTTGATTGAATAATTACGATTAATTTTTACGACTGATGATCAACATGGCTTACGATGGACAATACATGGCGTACGCATGTCTACAAAATGACCATCAGTTACGCTTGGGTAACATAAATGGGTAAAGGTGAAACCATACTCGTTTGTATTAAATTGTACAGGTGAGAGTTGTTTCGTTTTAGAAATGAATAAAAATGTTAACTTCGAATTTTTTGGGGTATATTTCTACTGAAAAGTCTAACTTAGGACTCAAATTAGGTTCGAATATTCGCGGGTATTCGAATTACGAAGTTCGAATAAGCGAAGTTTTTTAATAAGAAGTTATAGTGCAGGGCGGTCGGGACCTACGGAGAACTTCGAATAACCTAAGGTATTCGAATAATAGAAGTTCGAATAACCGAAGTTTGACTGTATGTTCTTTGTAGGCGTTCTTGTTGTAATCATGCTCTCGATAGGCGTTCGCATTGTTAATGTTTTCTCGGTAGGCATTCATGTTTATTGCTATGTTCTTGGTGGGCGTTCTTATTGTTTTTATGTATCTGGTAAGCATTATTGTTGATACTGTGTTTCGGTAGGCGTTCATGTTATTATTTTGTTCTCGATAGGCGTTCTTCTTGTTTTTATGTTCTCGGTAGGCGTTCTGATTCCTTTAACGTTCTCGGTAGGCGTTCTTGTTGTTACTATGTTTCTGTAAGCATTGTTGTTGTAACTATGATCTCGGAAGGCTTTCTTGTTTCTATGTTCTCGTTAGCTCTTTTTGTTGTTTCTATGTTCTCGGTAGGCGTTCTTGTTGTTATTTTGTTCTCGGTAACCGTTTTGTTGTTTTTATGTTATCGGTTACCGTTCTTTTTGTTGCTTTGTTCTCGAAAGGATTTCGTAATATTACTATGTTCTCGGTATATGTTCTCGATAACCGTTCTTTTTGTTGCTTTGTTTTCGGAAGGATATCTTAATGTTTCTATGTTCTTGATGGCGTTATTGTTGTAACTATGTTCCCGGTAACCGTTCTTGTTGTTACTATGTTCTCGGTAGGCGTTGTTGATGTTTTTATGTTCTCGGTAACCGTTCTTGTTGTTGCTATGTTCTCGGAAGGAGTTCGTTATGTTACTATGTTCTCTGTAACCGTTCTTCTTGTTACTTTGTTCTCGGTAGGCGTTCTTGTTGTTTTTATATTCTCGGTAGGCGTTCTAGTTGTTTTTATGTTCTCGGTAGGCGTTCTTGTTGAAACTTTGTTCTCGTTAGGCGTTCCAGTTGTTACTATGTTCTCGGTATGCGTTCTTGTTGTTTGTATGTTCTCGATAGGCGTTTTAGTTGTTCGTACGTTCTTGGTAGGCGTTCTTGTTGTTACTATGTTCTCGGTAGGCGTTCTAGTTGTTACTATGTTCTCGGTAGGCGTTCTTGTTGATACTTTGTATGTTCTCGGTAGGCGTTTTAGTTGTTTTTACGTTCTTGGTAGGCGTTCTTGTTGTTACTTTGTTCTCGGTAGGCGTTCTTGTTGTTTTTATGTTCTCGATATATGTTCTAAGTAGGCGTTCTAGTTGTTTTTACGTTCTTGGTAGGCGTTTTTGTTGTTAATATGTCCTCGATAAGTCGTCTTGCTGTTAAGACACCCCTTTATTTATAATGATTAGGCACGTACAACAAAGGAAATGATATCACAAAGCTTCTGCTTTAATATAACTGAGAAATGATAATACAAATGGTGTTTAGTGATGTCATCTAATTTACTTTTTGTTATAGGAACAAACAAATTTAACTATGAACAGGACAAGACTTATGAATTCGAGTACATATCTAAGACGTCAACATCAATGGTCGGAGCATCAGAAGGCCAGGCAGATCTCGAGGTTACAGCAACAGCTCACGTAGAAGTTATCTCTAAATGTGAACTTGTTCTTCGAGTAAGTATTTATAGACGTTCATATATCTATATCATTATATAGTCGACAGAGGTTTTCACTATTAGTTACTAAGGATTTCACTTACTTGTGAAAAATGTTTTTACATATTTTATAATGTAAACACACCCGTAATTAAATCTTAACACCTAAATTATGATAAATAATGAATTGTAATAATGCTTGTATTCTGCCGCGACAGTCAACTGGAAAATTTAACCTATAATTATAGCTCAATTATGACTTATGATTTGAATTGTGAGCGTGTAGTTATCACATATTGTATAATAATTGGGATGTTTCGGACTACAACTGAAAACAGTTTTCTCATAAAACAAGTGTATTATAATACATTAGAATTAGCGATACAATAAAAGTTTAATGTATAACAATACTCAGTGACCCAGTCTGTCTCTTTTCTCCATTCGTTCAAATATTGTCTTTCAAATTGAATGTTTAAACTTAAATTTAAATCATGGTATATTTTATTTTCATTAAAAAATGGAGGGCTTTAGATAGTTAATTTTAAATTATAATATTTATTTTTAGGTAGATAACGTTCGCCTTTTTGATACTGATCCTGAATCAGGAGCCAAACGGGATTCACTACAAACCAGACAGTTTCAAAGAGCATTGGAAGCACATCCACTTAGATTCTCTTTCCAAGATGGAGAGATTGAAGAAGTCTGCCCAGCTCCAGGTGAACAAACATGGGTCCTTAACATCAAACGTGGTATGCTTTCCGTGTTCCAAAACTCCATGGATGATTTCAGCAGGGACCAGAATGTAAAAGAGGTAGGTAACAAGTGTTACAAGGTTATAAACCAATAATTATATATACAAAGACAATGACTGTAAAATGGGTTCGATACATCTCTAAAGAAATATCTGACTCTTACATTTCCTTAACTTTGATATTTTGATTGCTGTAGTGTTTTCCAAGTATATGTTTTCAAAACAATTTCAAGCTCAGGAGTTTGTTTTTATGATTGACCTTTCATCTGTGTAGCTATTGGTACGGGCTAAAAGTACTTTATGGCTCTGATTAAGAGAACTAGATTGTAATGACTGAGTTTATTTGATTACGCTGATTGAATGTTCTCAGTTGTTCTGACTAAGTGAACTGTATGGTTATGAATTAGTGTACTTGATTACACTGACTGAGTGTACTTTGTGGTTGTGAATAAGTGTACTTGATTGTACTGACTTATTGTACTGTATGGCTATGAATTAGTGTACTTGATTGTACTGACTGAGTGTACTTTATGGCTACGGATTAGTGTACTTGATTGTACTGACCGAGTGTACTTTATGGCTATGAATTAATGTACTTGATTGTACTGACTGAGTGTACTTTATGGCTATGAATTAGTGTACTTGATTGTATTGACTGAGTGTACTTTTGGTTATGAATTAGTGTACTTGATTGTACTGTCTGAGTGTACTTTATGGCTATGATTTAGTGTACTTGATTGTACTGACTGAGTGTACTTTATGGCTACGAATTAGTGTACTTGATTGTACTGACCGAGTGTACTTTATGGCTACTAATTAGTGTACTTGATTGTATGACTGAGTGTACTTTATGGCTATGAATTAGTGTACTTGATTGTACTGACTGAGTGTACTTTATGGCTATGAATTAGTGTACTTGATTGTACTGACTGAGTGTACTTTATGGCTATGATTTAGTGCACTTGATTGTATTGACTGAGTGTACTTTATGGTTATGAATAAGTGTACTGGATTGTACTGTTTGAGTGTACTTTATGGCTATGAATTAGTGTACTTGATTGTACTGACGAGTGTACTTTATGGCTATAAATTAGTGTACTTGATTGTACTGACCGAGTGTACTTTATGGCTATAAATTAGTGTACTTGATTGTACTGACTGAGTGTACTTTATGGCTATGAATTAGTGTACTTGATTGTACTGACCGAGTGTACTTTATGGCTACGAATTAGTGTACTTGATTGTACTGACCGAGTGTACTTTATGGTAATGAATTAGTGTCCTTGATTGTTCTAAGTGAGTGTACTTTATGGTAATGAATTAGTGTCCTTGATTGTTCTAAGTGAGTGTACTTTATGGCTACGAATTAGTGTACTTGATTGTACTGACCGAGTGTACTTTATGGCTACGAATTAGTGTACTTGATTGTACTGATCGAGTGAACTGTATGGTTATGAATTAGTGTACTTGATTGTACTAATTGAGTGTACTTTATGGCTACGGATTAGTGTACTTGATTGTACTGACCGAGTGTACTTTATGGCTATGAATTAGTGTACTTGATTGTACTGACTGAGTTTACTTTATGGCTATGAATTAGTGTACTTGATTGTACTGAATGAGTGTACTTTATGGCTATGAATTAGTGTACTTGATTGTACTGAATGAGTGTACTTTATGGCTATGAATTAGTGTACTTGATTGTACTGACTGAGTGTATTTTATGGCTGTGAATCAGTGTACTTGATTGTACGAGCTAAGTGTACTTTATGGCTATGAATTAGTGTACTTGATTGTACTGACTGACTGTACTTAATGGCTATGAATTTGTGTACTTGATTGTACTGACTGATTGTACTTTATGGCTATGATTTAGTGTACTTGATTGTACTGACTGAGTGTACTTTATGGCTATGATTTAATGTACTTGATGTACTGACTGAGTGTACTTTATGGCTATGAATTAGTGTACTTGATTGTACTGACTCAAGCAAAAGCATAACTTGGAAAATGAAATATAGAAAGTGTTAGCTGAAAAAACGCACAATGACCAATTCCACAAATAATAGCTTAAGAAAACAATTCGTGCCTTAAAATATCACTATCAAATACGTTGCCTTTATTGCCCAAAGTGTTTTATATAGCTGTGACTTTTGAATCCTGTCTCTACCTAGAGCGTAACTTGTGAGTCTGTTTTTGTCTGGAGTACTTTATATAGCTGTGCCTTGTGGTTCAGTTTTTTACCAAGTGCGTCGCTTGTGAGTCTGTTATTGTCTGGAGTGTTTTCTATAGCTGTGCCTTGTGATTCTGGTTTTTACCAAGTGCGTCGCTTGTGAGTCTGTTATTGTCTGGAGTGTTTTATATAGCTGTGCCTTGTGATTCTGGTTTTTACCAAGTGCGTCGCTTGTGAGTCTGTTATTGTCTGGAGTGTTTTCTATAGCTGTGCCTTGTGATTCTGGTTTTTACCAAGTGCGTCGCTTGTGAGTCTGTTATTGTCTGGAGTGTTTCTATAGCTGTGCCTTGTGAGTCTGGTTTTCACCAAGAGCTTCACTTGTTAGTTTGTTATTGTCTGGAGTGTTTTATATAGCTGTGGCTTGTGAGTCTGGTTTTTACCTAGAGCGTAAATTGTGAGTCTGATTTTGTCTGGAGTGTTTTATATAGCTGTGCCTTGTGAGTCTGGTTTTTTACACTGAGTCTGGTTTTTACCTAGAGCGTAAATTGTGAGTCTGTTATCGTCTGGAGTGTTTTATGTAGCTGTGCCTTGTGAGTCTGGTTTTTACCAAGTGCTTCGTTTGTGAGTCTGTTATTGTCTGGAGTGTTTTTTATAGCTGTGCCTTGTGATTCTGGTTTTTACCAAGTGCGTCGCTTGTGAGTCAGTTATTGTCTGGAGTGTTTCTATAGCTGTGCCTTGTGAGTCTGGTTTTCACCAAGAGCTTCACTTGTTAGTTTGTTATTGTCTGGAGTGTTTTATATAGCTGTGGCTTGTGAGTCTGGTTTTTACCTAGAGCGTAAATTGTGAGTCTGTTTTTGTCTGGAGAGTTTTATATAGCTGTGCCTTGTGAGTCTGGTTTTTTCCTAGAGCGTAAATTGTGAGTCTGATTTTGTCTGGAGTGTTTTATATAGCTGTGCCTTGTGAGTCTGGTTTTTTACACTGAGTTTGGTTTTTACCTAGAGCGTAAATAGTGAGTCTGTTATTGTCTGGAGTGTTTTATATAGCTGTGCCTTGTGAGTCTGGTTTTTACCAAGTGCTTCGCTTGTGAGTCTGTTATTGTCTGGAGTGTTTTATATAGCTGTGGCTTGTAAGTCTGGGTTTTACCTAGAGCGTAAATTGTGAGTCTGTTATTGTCTGGAGTGTTTTATATAGCTGTACCGTGTGAGTCTGGTTTTTACCTAGAGCGTAAATTGTGAGTCTGATTTTGTCTGGAGTGTTTTATATAGCTGTGCCTTGTGAGTCTGGGTTTTACCTAGAGCGTAAATTGTGAGTCTGATTTTGTCTGGAGTGTTTTATATAGCTGTGCCTTGTGAGTCTGGGTTTTACCTAGAGCGTAAATTGTGAGTCTGATTTTGTCTGGAGTGTTTTATATAGCTGTCACCCGTCAGTTATGGGTTTTACCTTGTTGGACATTTGTTACATTAGTTATTGCTTTCAGTTGTCACCTTTGTGTCTTGACTTGACCTGGAGGTCACTTGTCAGTTTGGTTATTGTTCAGGGTGCTTTATTCAGCCGTCATCTTTGGGTCTTGTTACCCCCTCCCTCTTTGAGGTCACTAGTCAGTTTGGTTATTGTTCAGAGTGCTTTATTCAGCCGTAGTCTTTGTGTCTTGTTACCCTCTCCCTGTTTGAGGTCACTTGTCAGTTTGGTTATTGTTCAGAGTGCTTTATTCAGCCGTAGTCTTTGTGTCTTGTTACCCTCTCCCTCTTTGAGGTCACTAGTCAGTTTGGTTATTGTTCAGAGTGCTTTATTCAGCCGTAGTCTTTGTGTCTTGTTACCCTCTCCCTGTTTGAGGTCACTTGTCAGTTTGGTTATTGTTCAGAGTGCTTTATTCAGCCGTAGTCTTTGTGTCTTGTTACCCCCTCCCTCTTTGAGGTCACTAGTCAGTTTGGTTATTGTTCAGAGTGCTTTATTCAGCTGTCATCTTTGTGTCTTGTTACCCCCTCCCTCTTTGAGGTCACTAGTCAGTTTGGTTATTGTTCAGAGTGCTTTATTCAGCTGTCATCTTTGTGTCTTGTTACCCTCTCCCTCTTTGATGTCACTAGTCAGTTTGGTTATTGTTCAGAGTGCTTTATTCAGCTGTCATCTTTGTGTCTTGTTACCCTCTCCCTCTTTGGATCACTTGTCAGTTTGGTTATTGTTCAGAGTGTTTTATTCAGCTATCATATTTTTAGTGTTCTGTGACTTGTTTAATTATTGATTATGGCTTCAATTGGGACTGTGGTTTTGGTCGTCAATTCTTGTAATTGTCAAAAATGTTTCATTAAGCTGTCACTTCACAGTCTTGTTATCGTCCGGACTGTCTAATTCAGTGGTTTCTTTTGAATAAAGTTTTTAACACTCAACCAAAGCTTATTGATAGATTTTAAATAGAGGCCATTTTTTCTGTATTTTAGCATGACGTCACTGGGAGTTGTGATGCAGAATACACTGTAGGAGAAAATGGCTGGTATACCCGTTCTATAAGAAAAACCAAGAATTTAATGGGATGCACTGGACGCCACGGATATAACACTGCTATACAGGGGACACCATATAGAGTACCATCTGTAAGTAATACAAGTACTGGACTTATTTGGTTTTAGACTAGTAAAATAGGGTCCCGTGGCTCAGTCATGATGTAAAGCTCTGTTAGTTCAACCATGATTGGGTTGTAAAGCTCCATTAGTTCAACTATGATCGGGTTGTAAATGCCCGTTAGTTTAAGCAAGTACTTTATCTAAAATGGAAATGTACCTTTCGCTCGTGTCTATTTAACTTGAATAGATTTGTCTATGTCAGTAGTTACTGTATTAATTTAAGATTTTTTTCTTTCTTTTTTTTCAACAGCTTTGCTGTAGATACCCTAACCCTGAGTTTCACTACATGGTTTCCTGTCATTTCCTCAAAGTTGTACATATAATCTCTTTGTTTTTATAGAAAATCCAGTCCTTACCAATTGTGAAAAGTACTCATGAATGCCAACAAGTCATCAGCGAAGAAGGGCGTCTTCAAGGTGCAAGCTGTACAGAATCACACATCTTCCGACCATTTTCTAGAGAATCAAGTGGTGCTGTCACTAAAAATACACAGAACCTTAAGTTTTTAAGAGAAAGGAATGGCGTTTCTTCACCACGTAAGGGAAATGAATAACTTTTTTTGTGGATATTTTCAGTAAATTAAAAAGGTTAAATATAAGAACCGGCAAAAAAAATCGTATCTCTGAAACCAACCAAATGCTCTATTGTTTTGGTCGTAAGTTGTCATAAATTAATGTGTACGAACTCACAGTTAATACCCCAACCGTTAGTTAATAGATGCTGATAAAAGATCTATCTTCTTGTTATATCAAATCATACTGCTTCTGTACTGTAAACAACGCAATGTATTTTACTATATAAATACTCCATAAACACCTATATATAACATATCTTGTAAATACTCCATGAAACAACTATATATAAATTATCTTGTCTTGAAAATACTCCATGAAACAACTATATATAAATTATCTTGTAAATACTCCATGAAACAACCATATATAAATTATCTTGTCTTGTAAATATTCCATGAAACAACTATATATAAATTATCTTGTCTTGTAAATACTCCATGAAACAACTATATATTAATTATCTTGTAAATATTCCATGAAACAACTATATATAAATTGTCTAGTAAATATTCCATGAAACAACTATATATAAATTGTCTTGTAAATATTACATGAAACAACTATACATAAATTATCTTGTCTTGTAAATACTCCATGAAACAACTATATATAAATTATCTTGTAAAAACTCCATAAACAACTATATATAAATTGTCTTGTCTTGCAAATACTCCGTGAAGAAAATATATATAAATTGTCTTGTAAATATTTCATGAAACAACTATATATAAATTGTCTTGTAAATATTCCATACAACAACTATATATAAATTCTTAAATACTCCATGAATCAACTATATATAAATTGTCTTGTAAATATTCCATGAAACAACTATATATAAATTGTCTTGTAAATATTCTATGAAACAACTATATATAAATTTGTCTTGTAAATATTCCATGAAACAACTATATATAAATTCTTAAATACTCCATGAATCAACTATATATAAATTGTCTTGTAAATATTCCATGAAACAACTATATATAAATTCTTAAATACTCCATGAATCAACTATATATAAATTGTCTTGTAAATATTCCATGAAACAACTTTATATAAATTATCTTGTAAATACTCCATGAAACAACTATATATAAATTCTTAAATATTCCATGAATCAACTATATATAAATTATCTTGTAAATACTCCATGAAACAACTATATATAAATTCTTAAATACTCCATGAATCAACTATATATAAATTATCTTGTAAATACTCCATGAAACAACTATATATAAATTCTTAAATACTCCATGAAACAACTATATTTAAATTATCTTTAGTTTTTTATCTGGTCTTTATGTGTTTTATAAGTTATTTTGCCTTGATATATCTGACTATGATCAAGTATGTTATTCTCCAGCTTCAACTTTCTTTATTTTATTCTAGCAATGGTTTCAAGCCGGGCTAAGTTAATGTTTGAACACGCAAATGATATAGCAAATATGGAACGTAGCAGGACAGACGCAGAAAGTAAACTCAGGGAAATCTGCCTGTCTACCAGTACTGATATACGTCCAGACACACCCAAATTATTTTCCGATTTAGTCTATTTGATGAAATCTCTAGATGCTGATTCACTTAAACAAGTATACCAACAAGTCAAATCAACAACATTTTGTTCAGAAAACCAGTCTCGTTTGAGGTAGGTCATAAAGTTTTAATCATGAAATTATCAAGTAAATGGATTCCAGCTTATCATGCAGCAGTTTATTTCTCTCGAATTAATTTTCAAGAATAAAGTATTTTTTTAACTTGTCTTATTTATATTTTCATGTTTTAATTGTAAATGGTTATAATATTGGGTCGAATCTTGATTCAACTTGTCTTTAATAGCATTATTACCCATTTTATCACTAGAATCTGCCCAATATCTGAACCACCAAAGAAAAAACGTTTTAATTAGTATTGTAACCCAAATTTAACTGAATAACTTAATTGCCATTTTATAAAATAATGTTCCCCAATAGTGTCATTTGAAAAACGTGCAGTTGTTAATTATGTTGTTCGGTAACTATTTTAATGATCTTTTGACAGAAAATTCTTCTTGGACGCCATTCCTATGGTTGGAACAAGTTCGTCTCTGCGTCTGCTAACTGAGCTTATTACAAGCAATGAAGTTAACGGTATTGAAGCAGATATGTGGATGACATCACTGGCTTTCATTCAAAACCCAACAAAAGACATGTTGAAAGAAATTGTGGTGAGTTGATATATTTATTGGGAGGTATACAACTTTATGTAAACCATCGTTTATTATATACGTAGACTGAAAGCTTGATATATCTTATGCGGACTATCAACACACCAAAACTGCCATGTTACGGAGTGATATATGTTTATCGTCATATGAGAGATTTGGAAAATGTCTTTAATAATATTATATTTATATTAAATCAGATATATTTTATTTGTTTGTTTTAGCCATTGTTATCACAGAGTAAAGGAATGCTATCAGTTGGTACCTTAGTCCACTCTTATTGTCGTGTTGCTTCATGTGACAATGATAACGATGTTAGAAACATAATTTCAGAACTAGAAAGCAAAATCGGATATGGTTGTTATGTTGATGATACCAACATGAAACAGGTAAATACTTTGTCAACATCATAAAGTTTCTTGTCCATATAATATTTATACAATTAATGTTAACGTATTTATATATAGATAACCCGATCTACAGTTGAGATATTAACATGTAGTTGTTTATTCATGGACAAGACAAACTCTCACTCCCCCATACATACATTTGTAAGACCAGATTTATTTATTTTTTTGATACTTGTAAATTTTATTGCAGTCAAATAAAGAATGTAGAATGAAAATCCTAATAGTTTTATGATTCTATAATCATGTCGGAGAAAAAAGGCAGTTGAAAAAATCCAATATGTAAACACATATAAATTTAAATGTATTGAAGTAAACTAATTCAAACAAAATATCTAATATAGCTAATCTGTTCTCGGATAAAGATAATTTGACCATCGATGATCTTCAATCTTTGTCTATATATATCACTTTACCTTAACACAAAACCTGTACAGATTCAGTATGTATGACAAAAAATAAAACTTTTTTATTAAGGGACATTTTCTATATGACATGCTTTCCCATTCAATATTATCCCAAAATATCTTACTTTATCACATTAGTTTTAAGTAATTTATGACAAAATTAACAAATGTTAATTTGATTTTGTTATATCAGTATTATAAAAAAAGTGATCAGTGGATATGATTCTGAATAATGCGAAATTGTAACCATCATCTTTACATGAAGTTGTTATTTAATCTTAACTATATTATTTATTTATTTCGAAGGTATGAAGTCGTGTTCTTTACTTCATTTAAACCACAAGACTGTACTTTTTCAATCAATGTTTACTCATTTTTGTTTTTTACTTTTTTGTCTTGACTACAGTTTATCAAAACTATTTTAAATTTTTGACATAATTGTAAATCGGTTACTTGTGTTTAAGATTTTAATGTAAGATCTGCAATCGAATCAGAAAAAAGTTTAATTATGTTTAAGGTTTTAGTTCATTTACCATTTAAAAAACGTTCACTTTAATACTCAAAAAGCTTGTAGTTGACAATAAACGTCATACCCACAGCGGTATCTAAAAGCGTATTAATTAATAAACAGAATGTTATAAATAAGTAGCCGAATGTTTAAAATATTGAGCTTTAGGGTTAACAACTTGTGTATGCATTTAGATACTACTGATAGCATAAAGAAAAATACATATGCTAATTAATGGCAATTTAACGACGGTTTATCTATCACTGCTTAGACCACTAAAACACAACTAGTAACATATATTTATTTCAGATAATCATAGCCCTTCGTTCAATCGGAAATGCTGGACAAGCAGAGACTGCAACATCTACAATCAGCAGTTGTTTAGCCCGAAACGAAAACCCAACAGAAGTTGTTTTGGCTGCAATTGATGCATTCAGACGCCTTTCATGTGATGCTGACGTAAGTTTAAATTTTTTCAAATGTATTTGTAACACATTATTTTTATGACTTACTTCATACCAGAACACGTTTACATTAATAAAAACTTAAAGCTTATAGGAACAATTTATTTGTATAATACAATTCAACTTAGAAATTAATTATTTCTTAACTTTTTATTGAAATATTTGGAGTCGTTTATTTTATACTTACAGAGAAGTAGTATACTTGCCATATTCAATGACAAAACCAAGGATTCTGAATTGCGAATTGGCGCTTATATTGCATTAATGGAGTGTCCTTCCACTTCCTTCCTGTCAAGACTAAAACAAACATTAGAAACGGAAGAAGCCAATCAAGTAGGATCGTTTATATGGACACATCTTACAAACCTCATGGAAACATCAGTCCGTCATAAACAAAATATTCGTGCAATTCTTGAGGACGACACACTACAAAGAGAATTTGATATGGATAAAAGAAAGTTTTCACGAAACTACGAAGGGTCATTTTTCTTGGAAAAACTGAATACCGGAGCTTCCCTTGAAGGAAACCTAATTTGGTCATCAAAATCATTCATTCCACGATCAGCCATGGCCAACTTGACAGTTGATCTTTTCGGACAGTCAATCAATTTGTTTGAAATTGGTGGAAGAATCGAAGGATTAGAATATTTCCTGGAGTCTTATTTTGGGCCAAATGGTTACTTCAGCGAGGATGATGTTAAGGAATCCACAGAACAAGCCATAAAGGGTATCAGCAACAAGAAATTCAAAAATATTGACACACGAGTAAGTTAAATTACTATTGATATACCGAGTAAGAGTAATAGAATTGCGTTTTTATCTGTCATAAAGTAGATTTTGGTTTAGAATACTGACTATCGAACCAGACGTGGGAAATATGCATTAAACATCCTAAAGATGACATTTAAAATAATTAGATACTTTTCCCAGACTTAGGAAACATGCGTTAAGCTTTCTATACATGTAATTTAAAATGATAATATACTTTTATCACGCTTATATCGTTGTGGTTAACGTTATCATTTATTTTTACCATATAATATCTTATTGGTCAACGTTATCATTTCTTTTTCACATATAATATCTTAGTGGTCAACGTTGTTTTTTCTTTTTCACATATAATATCTTAGTGGTCAACGTAATAATTTCTATTTCACATGTAATATCTTAGTGGTCAACGTTATCATTTTTTTTTTCACATATACTATCTTAGTGGTCAACGTTATCATTTCTTTTTCAAATATACTATCTTAGTGGTCAACGTTGTCATTTCTTTTTCACATATACTTAGTGGTCAACGTTATCATTTCTTTTTCACATATACTATCTTAGTGGTCAACGTTGTTATTTCTTTTTCACATATAATATCTTAGTGGTCAACGTTATCATTTCTTTTTTATATATAATATCGTAGTGTTCAACGTTATCATTTTTTTTTTAAATATATTATCTTAGTGGTCAACGTTTTAATTTCTTTTCACACACATTTCCTTAGTGGTTAACGTTATCATTTTTTTTTAGTTTAAATCAACAATGGATGAAATGAAAGGTAACCTTTACATGAGAGTCTTTGGAAATGAGCTCCGTTACAACAGTTTCAGTGGAGTTAAAGATCTCTCCAACGGCAACAACTTTAACTTCCTTGACTTTTTGATCAAATTGTCAAAGAATCACGACTACAGTTTTACACAAAATATAATGTTCCTTGATAGTAGTATGATTATACCAACAAGCAGTGGATTCCCGCTTAATCTTACAGTTAATGGAACAGCTACAATTGACCTTAAAGCTTCTGGCAGAATGGACCTTAGGAAATTAGGAACTAGTCCACGTAGTGTTTCTATCAATGGTGTCATAAAACCAAGGTAATGTTTTGGTTTTAGTTTTAGGATTTCAAAAGAACCAACATGTGAATGTGAATATAGAAATAGATCAAACGTTTCATAAGATAAATGATCATCACTAACTTTGAATGTGAAAAGTATATATCAGTCTTACCCAAACGTCAGGATCTGCTATACAATATGAAAGGTGCATGAACTTTTCTGTGATAATACTGTCTGGCAACTTTAAGTTTTTTCGTATGAGGGTTTTTTTTAAATACAATACGCTAAGCGCTTTGAAGTGATACTCCTGTCTGCCAGTTTTAACTTTTTTTAGTGTTTTTTTTGCACATTACTCTGGTAATCTTGTCTACTATATCCAAGTTTAGTAATATTAGGTTTTTTTTATCATACAAATGCTAAATAACTTTATATATTAGTCATGTGTGCCATGTCTAAGTATTTATGTGTAGGGGTTTAAACCAAGCCTTTTGTCTTGTAGTGGTTCCATTTTAATATCAAGTATGATGAGTGTTGACGCATTTGTAACCAAAAGTGGAATGAAAATGGTGTCTACTCTTCACTCTAGTACAGCACTTCAAGGAAATATTGAGCTTGCAAATGGTCGTGTTTTTAACGCTCAGTTGGACATACCACGTCAGAAAATGGAAATTTTGAACTTTAAGTATGTATATTATTAAGTACATAAGTAGGTAATACTAAAATAAGTAAACGTGTCGTAAATAGTACACAAGTCAGTCATAATGAAGTAAGACGTTGTAATACATATAGTAAATATTGGTAGCTGATGGATTTTGTAATTTAATTTCCCTTCTTGGTTGTGCATTAGATTTTTAAAGAAAGTTCAAATCATATTTTTAAATAAGTATATATATATATATATATATAGTTTTTAATTAGTTTGGATTGGCGTTTTCACGAATTACTTATGTTGTGTTATTGATTGCATTAGCTTTTTCCCACAACTTGTTTTTTGGCTGCAAATATTTTATTTATATCTAAACATTTATTATTATTTTGTTCTTAAAATAATCTGTGCCGTGACTTTTCAGTATAAAATAGATTGGGTTTTTGACGTATCAATGCTACTTTTGGTTATTTATAGAACATCCTTCTTCACTGTACATCATGATATGGAACGTGAACAACAGATGATAACTGAAAACAGAAAAACAAAGACTGTATGCACAGGGGATAAAATGGCCAAAATTACAGGTTTGGAATTATGTGGAGAAGTTCAGTTTCCAAATGCCTCTCTTAAAGCTGATGCGCCATATTTTCCATTTACTGGTCCAGTATCTCTTGCTTTGGATATGTACAAAAGAGACACACACACAAGCTATCAAATGGAAGCTAGAATTGTTAATGTAAGTATTATACTTTTATTTTCAGGGCGTCACACAAACACAAACATTCACACGCTTGCGCGTTTCAGTAGCCTTGTGTCATGTTCATTGATTTATAACGTTGAAGAGTAATGACATGATATCCATATAGCTTTATAAAGGTCAATGTTTCCTGATTCTTACCTCCTCTTTTTGGTATCTGCTATACCTAAAGAATTTTCCTAGCTTCTTTTAAAGCAAAGTAAATAATTTATATTTTCGAAAAAATATTGAAAACAATCTGTTTTTTTTTTTGTACATACAGTGGTTGTTGGTTCATGTGTTAGTAAAAATGCTTCTATTACTTTTTAAATGAGCGTATTAATGGACGACTGGTATGAAAATACGCGATATGATTAATATCTTTATATAGTACTGTCCCCACACCACTGAACGTTTACTTCAGTGGTCATAGATTTTTCAGATAATTATCTGTAAGTAATAATTTACTGAAAGTGTGTAGTCATTCCTTTGATTACTTTTTTCAATTACGTATTAATTTCTGTTCACTTTACAAATACATCTGTAAAAGTTCAGTTTTGAAAATGTGCCTGTAAATTTACTCGTACTTAATCGACTTACCACCGTACATTTATTAGCAGTTAATCTATATAACAAAAATACCTGTTAAATTTTAGTTTATAATATAAAAAAAATCTTACTAAATGAAAAATTCCTATCATGATGACATAGTGAGTGGGAAAAATTAATAGATGAATAATTAAAAACTCTTTTTTTTCATTCATTTGCTTAGTGAAGGATCTTTTTCCCAGAACCTTTTACAACCTACGTATAGATTGTATCTTCAAATTACTATTTGCGAAGTTCAGTGTAATGAAACTCATTTTTAATTATATGAATTATGTCTCTAGACAAAAGAGGAGGCTACAATGAGGCTAGGTTTCAACACACCTGGATCGACTGTAGATAGAGCTTTTGCTGCTGATTTCATTCTTAGAAAAGAAGATAAAACACTAGAAATGAATATGATTTCACCATGGAAAAAAGCAACATTCACAGGTGAATATAACAGCTTCTTTAAATCAGATTATATAAAAAGAGATTTTTAAAAAGTAAACATATATTTTAATAAAAAAGAAATAATGAATTTAATGATGAATCTTTGATTTAGAAATGATAATAATATTAAATATTTAGAACTTGTCTCACTTGCTTTCATTGAAATTCAATGATTTAAAAATTGTAGTATCTTTTATAACTTTCAAAATTGATTATTTTTTTTACAGGAAAGGTGCAGTATGACAGAAATGTTAAACATTTGAGTGGAAAGTTTGACGTCGATGGCAAAACCTTGTACTTAATGAAAAGTGAAATTAAAAGAAGCAGAAAAGGACCATCATATATCTTTACACCAGTTGTTGAAATAAGAGTCCCAAAAACGAAAGTCATCAAACTCGGAGGATCTGCTGAATATCAACCAGGAAAACTATTAGACACATCCTTTACATTGGCTGGAATTACTAAACAACCAATGAAAACAACATGTAATATTAAGTTTTTAATACTTGTTTATTATACTTGCCGGGAATTCATGCTCCTTTCATTCTAAAATTTGACTTTGTATATGACGGGTGTAGCTAGCTGGACAAGAGCTGCTTACCCTTTCGGATCACCCGGCCTCACCTCCTTGATGCATGGTCAAGTGTATAACTAAATAACTCAGTTTTTGCTTTGTTTTTGTTGGATTGTAATTTGGACATTGACTTATATGTTTGTGTTTTATTGGTTATTGCCAAATTCTTCTAAGCTTCAAGCTGTATAAAAAATATATCACAAATACCAGTTAAATTTTGAGTTGCCAGATGTGCACATTTTGGAAATTCATTCCTCATGCTGTGTTTCATTTCTTTCCAGTAATTAAAGTATTTTGAAAATTATGGTTTCTTTCTCTTATTTAGAAAATTATATCAAAATGAAATGCAAAATTATCTTCAATAAAAAAAAATAAATAAATAAATTTATCTTATTTCTTTGTGATTTCTGTAAACAGTGGCCAAAATATGTCTTTTATGACTTTTTCAATAAACGCGTGTTTATTTTAAAAAAAGCCATAAAGTGTTT